>CM030174.1:7606638-7704138 GCA_017639675.1 Aplochiton taeniatus | reverse complement strand
ATATATGAACCCGCTCACTGTGACTGAGGGTGGCATCATTTTGAAACACCCCTCATACCTTAGAGTGCAGCCCAGTTACCTTGACAACGTGAGAGGCAATCAATTGTACTGGGTTCCTCCGGAGCGCTGGGATCAGCCGTAGTTCAATCACCAATAAACTTACTAGATTTATCAGGGATGCTCCCTGCCGCATCAGCCTCACTGCATTTAGATGTCCGCTGACTACTTCCCTTATCCAATGACGCAGGAAGCACGTCCAGCAGAACTACAGCTACAGTGCGCCTACTACAGAAAATCAAATAAACTCTATTAACAAAATACATAACCTACAATATAGCTGTTTCGTGTAAACTATACAATCAAGATGGACGAACTAAAAGGCATAGAACTGCAGGAGAGACAGAGCCCTACACTATTTTCAGTTGAGCTGAGACAACAGATAGCCCAACATAGAACTTACTTAACGAGACTGGCTGTGTCCCTTCTGCTCCTTCCATGTCTTTCATGGCAACACACTCTGCCTGACTGTGACTCAACACCGAGGTCCTAATGCCCACAGTGTTGCCTGGCATGACTTTCAGGCCTCTGTGCTGGCCTTTTGCTCATGCCCCGCGACCGCACAGCTGCTGTGTAACGCGACCCAAAAGACGGTGCCCATACATTAGTGTCCAGATGTAATCCATCAGGAGACCGCCCGCACTGCTGGCCTGGCCGTATGCTCCTCGGATGTTCCTCTTAACTGTCTGGAGTGGCCTGTCAATTCCCTCAGATCCCAGGGATCTCTATGTCTCGCTAACACACTCACACTCACACTCCTTCTCTCTCTCTCTCTCTCTCTCTCTCTCTCTCTCTCTCTCTCTCTCTCTCTCTCTCTCTCTCTCTCTCTCTCTCTCTCTCTCTCTCTCTCTCTCTCTCTCTCTCTCTCTCTCTCTCTCTCTCTCTCTCTCTCTCTCTCTCCAGCCACCTAACTCTCCGCTGCCCCCTCTCTCTGACTCAGCCTGTGGCTGGATGCTGGAGGATGCATGATCGCGGCTGCAGCTGCGGTCAGTCGATGCGATGCACAGTCACCAATGGAACGGGTTGGTAGCTGTTGGCTTGTTGCTGTTGTAACGCCTGTGACTTGTTATGCAACAATGGAAAAGCCTGCAACTGGACGAATCCTGCCGAATTTGTTGCCCTCATAGTTCTCATCACAGCTGAGTGCAGTTGTATAATACTAGCTTTCTGGTTTATTGCTGTTGTCACTCAGCTTGGCTAATGTGAGTGCACTCTGTCCTGTAATTTTTTGACTGCATTCCCCGTTGACCGTTTTTTTTGGTTGGTTTCCAGTGGATTCGGCCATCCATTAGGTCCTCCCTGAGAGGGAAGCGTGTTATAAAACTCTCCTGGCTCACCCTCAAGTCACCACTGTGCTCCTTGTAGCGTCCCCTCAACCCTCAAACCGCAACATGAAATGAAAAATGCACGCCGAAGGGGACGTCTGAGATTTCTGCCTTATCTTTTGACGCATTGGAGGTTTAGTCACGGTTGTGGAGCGGCGGTTTGGAGGAGCTGTGAGACGCGAAAGGAAGGAAGACATGACATGTTGTCCATCATGCTGACGGGGTCAACACGCTAGAATTCTAATGGACACCCGCTAAATGGAATTGGCATACACTTGTAGTATACCATCATGCACACACACACACACACACACACACACACACACACACACACACACACACACACACACACACACACACACACACGCACACACACACATTCACACACACACAAACACACACAAACACACACAAGTCATATATTTTCTTGGCATATATTCCCAGGACAGCGCCTATTAGCACATGATTGACACCAGTGAGATTTCTTGCGTAATCCGCATTGGACAAGGACATTTTCCTAGCGCTCTCCCTCCCCCTGTCATCGGAGTTTCCTAGCGCTGTAGACTTTTCCCCCTCTTTTTAGTCCGGCTCCCAGGGCCAAATGATTCAGAAACGCCGACACATGACACAAGATAATGAGTAGACCTCGCTGCAGCAGCGTGACAGCAAGGCTGTCCTCTCCTTCAAATGCATTGCGGCAAAGTAATATGCCTGAGCATGCAAGGGCGATGCTTTGTCACTTGGTGCATGATTGTGTGCTTGTGTGTGTGTGCTTGGATGTGTGTGTGTGTGTGTGTGTGTGTGTGTGTGTGTGTGTGTGTGTGTGCGTGTGTGTGTGCATGTGTTTATGTGTTTGTTTGTGTATGCTATGGGGAAGTATGTGCTGGCCTTCATACATAATGCACTTTAATAGACTGCCAAGGATAGTTGTCAAGTCACTGTAGGCTCAACTCAAAAGTCTGTGTCCCACATCGACATGAAGCGTACCTTACGTCCAAGTGAGTCTATCGTTAGTCAGAAACTGCGGCCCAGTGTTCTGCAGTCATATTGAAGTATGTATTTTTTTCTGATTAGGACAACATTGTGCGCTTTTTTGGTAGGCCTGTAGGTCACCAGTGTCACTTACAGTTGAACGACCACAGAAAGACTTTTTAAATCTCTTTCAAGGATTTGTTTCCCTGCCTATCTCCAATGGGTCCCAGTGAGGAGTGTACCCAGAGCGCTGAGCTCCTCTCACATTCCCTCTCAAACAGAAAGGGGAGAGATAACGATGAGCCTTGTTATGCAGATTTTGATTTGCAGAGCCTGCAGAGGCCTGACATTTGCCCCTTATATTATTGCAAGCAGCGTGCACCTCATAGTCAAGTCTGGTTATTCTCCTTGTTGCTCCTAGATTAAAATGGGTTTTACGGTTCATGCTTTTGTACGGGCTGCGTGCCCTAGCAGGGGGTGTTGCAGGATGCGTTAACCGAGTTCTGGTTCCTTCCTCTCGCTTTAGCTCTTCCTTCCCATTTCTGTGATGGAAGACATAAGACAGGAAGTGACACCCTGCAAAATAAAGCCCCCATTGGTCATGGTGCACCCAGATGTCAGCTATGACTCATGGGATCCACACAGATAAGTTGAGGAAGTTGCAGAAGGCTCTCTAACAACTCCATAGCCCAAATCATTGGAAAGCCACTTTCAGTCAAAAAAAGAAATACATCATTCAGTTAGACTTACTTTCATTACGCCGTGATAGGGCAAGCTTTTCATGTCAGATTATTTCAAATAAATTAGATTGGAGTCACCCAAGTGTTTCCTTTCCATATTATTTTCCCCACAATTTACTTAACGAGTAAAACAGCTGACTGCACAAAACCATAACTAATTGCAGGAAAATGAGCAAATCAAATTTTAGAGTCTCCGTTTAGTCATCTGCTCTGTTCTCTCAGCTGGCAAAAAAATTAAACATGCTTTAGTTCTACCTCCGTGTCAGGCCGACCAAGCTTCACGTACAGTATGTTGCATGAAACAATGACCTCATCTTGAACAACATTCATATTTCCAACTATTTCTGGAGTATTATCTCACACCCCAGCAATCAAATGATGCAGTGCGACTGATGAAGGTGTTCCTCATAGCCAATGCTACAGAAATAGGCACAATCGTTACAGAATAAATGGTTTGTGAAGTTGAACATACTGTACCAGGGCTTTCTCAGTGGGATGACGGTTTATATAAAACTTCAGTCGTCACCATCCATTCTTCTCTACTTGCCCAAAGTGACGCTCTGCTGCACTTTGAGATGCTCTGATGCCTCGCCTATATTTGTTTAAGGGTACTGTACTGTGTTTTCAGGCTGGTGCTGGGTTGTGTTTTGTGTATGCGCCCAGGTGCATGCGTTGGTATGGGCGTATGGTACTCTATGTGTGTGTGATAGAGACAGAAAAAGAGAGTGTGTTTGCGTGTGTGTGCATGTGTCTGTGTTTAACATCTTGGCGTCTTCGCTGCAAGGAGACCGGGGGAAAGATCAGTCTGGCCACTCAAGTGTATTCAGGCGAAAGGAACAACAGCCTGGTGAATTCTGTAGTGACTAGAGTGACTTCACTCTCCGGCTTGCTTTATTTAGAAATACCATGCAGAATTTACCAGCGTACTCTAGATTAAACCGTGGCCACAAGCGTCATACTGCAGTGCAAACATAAACAATCGCACACACACACACACACACACACACACACACACACACACACACACACACACACACACACACACAAACACACACACACACACACACACACACACACACACACACACACACACACACACACACACACACACACAGAAACCGATCACAAATATACACACATACTCGTAACCAAATATGGATGAAGGCACACTCACTTGCTCACTGAATTATTAAGACACACACACACACACACATAACCCAGCACAGACACAGGTACGCACACACACACGCACGCACACACACACACACGCACACACACACACACACACACACACACACACACACACACACACACACACACACACACACACACACACACAATATGAATATGAATGGTGATGATCTTTCCCACTATATCAGAATGTGCAGTATGTGTGAGTAGCAGGGATTGTGCCTGATGGCAGTAGGGCTGCCGTCACCCAATGAGGATGTGCAGTTCATATAATATTGAATATCACCCCGCCTGGGATCCATAATTCATTATCTAAGTAAAGACGTGACTCTCATAGAGTGGATTAGAATTAAAGGGTTCAGCAGCAGGGGATGACAGAACAATGGAAACCACAACTGGTGCCCTGTTTCATGCTCACACACGTGTGCGCACACACATACACACAGACACATACGTGTCACGGAAGTACAATTCTGTCCTTCCCATGTTCCTCTGAGAAGTGAAGTATTGCTCGTCACCGAGGGAGTTTATCTCAATCTTTAGAGCCTCCAGCATAAGACCCGGGCGCTACTTGGTAGGCCTGCTTATGCTAATTCACATAAAGAGGATATTCTAAAAGCTTTCCGTTTGTGATAATTTGCTCTGTGCCGCTGTACTGTGGCTCATGAAAAATTCCCAGGTATTGTCGCATAACGATATGAGCGAGGACAGGCAGCAGTCGTGCCACCCAGCAGAGGCCCTTAGAACTGGGCATTTAGCCGTGACTTGGGTATGCAGAAGGTACACCGTGACTATTGATAGAACACAGCATGGGCAGAGAGCCGGCCTACTGTAATCTGTTAAATGTACCGTTGTATTGTCTACTTGTTTACACTCGGGCCTTGGATCCGTTTTCCTTGCATTTCGCAGTTTGTTTTGCATGACAGAGAAGACGCTGTCTCATGGATTTTGCCTGCATGCACGGAGCGGATATGGGGGGAATCATTATATTATCCCACCAACTCCTGTGTGAACAGGAGTAATGTCTCTCCATCCGTGTGTCTCTATGAGAATTACCTTATGTAATTCATTAATTCGGCCCTAACCAACTTAGCAAGTCAAACGGAGGATGTTACACACACTTCACCGAATCGTTCTCCGGCCCTGGCGTTCGGCTTATACCACCGCCATGAATAATTCAAATGCTACACACGACTACTTTTAATTTAGATATTCAGAGCAGCAATTTTCACTGCGTCATCCCTATCAAGAGTCAGCAGGTTTTTTCTTTCAATTTGTGCTTTAGATTCAGTCATAAAGGGAAGAGGAGGGGGTGGGGTGGACAGAGAGAGAGAGAGAGAGAGAGAGAGAGAGAGAGAGAGAATGGGAGAGTGAGAAAGAAAGCCAGCAAGATGAAAGAAAGCACCAGGACGTGAGGATATGTTGGGGCAGCAGTGTGCCGGAGCCCTCTGATATTTACCCACTCAGAGCCCTCTGAGTTGGGTCCCTGTGTAGCATGCCAACCAGAAGGTAGCGAGAGTTGTGGCTAAAGGCAACCCATTCTATCAACATGCAGCTTGGTGTGACAGAGGCATAATCAAACCAATATGGATCGCACAGAATCAATCTCTACACTCCTGGTGTTGCACCCCATCACTGTAACGTATCATTTCCTCTTCAACTCTCCTCTGCGTATAGAGAGACCCTGAATTCATAGAGCTGCCCTCAATTATCGCCCTTATTGTACAATGCTGTTCGGTCTAATACAAATGAAGGAACATGATAATGGTATTATCTTCATTCTATTAACAAAGCACATAACTGCTTTCCATTCCACTTTAATTCTTGTGTGTGTATTATTGTAAGTAGAGCAGGATTTCCTGTACATCCCTGCTATTTCTCGGAGACACACTCCAGGCTGTTATAATGTTGAGTGATGTTGAAAGACATCTGAAGGGAAGTGACATTTAGCTGGGTGCTGAAAACTGGCCAGTCTGACTGTGCATCAGAGGGTTGTGGCCAGGAGTACCAGAGAAGACAAAGTGACAGGAGGACATCCACTACCGTGAGCATTTACCTTGGTCCTACTGCACGTAACGTCAGTCCATCCTCTCAGCTCCAGCGACCTAAAATAAAACAAAACATGATACTGCCACGGGTATCAGCGCAATACTTTGAACTGTTTGAGCCTCAGTTAATACGACATGCTGTCCAACAGAGGTCGACCTGTTGAAGGATATAGGAATAGCACGTGGAAGGACAAGGAAAAGGGACACATGGGAAAAAACAACAACAGAAGAATGGGAGGAAAGATAACATGTGACTTTACGGTATATGATCCTTTGTGCAAAATCATGTGTCATCCAAAAGCTGATGTGACATGAGCAGGCCCGACTCTACTCCACTGTGAACTATATCGGTCTATCAGGGGAGTTTTAGTTAACAGAGCACTTACTTTCCAGTTTTTTTTTCCAGCATGCTTGTATGATTCACAGAGACAACTTAGTGGTCCAAATATAACCCCCACCCTCCGGTTGAAGCCATGCAATCTACTAACTCGGTTCGGACTGTCAGGAAATGTTCCGGACTGACATTATTTTGGGAAATAGATCAAGAGAAAGCGCTTCTTGTAAATTATTGATTGGCGACAAGAGACGTCTGTCTCCTAGTTTGGAGTCTTTTTAAAGCGCCACCCAGATAGGACTGCCTCTGAAGTGTGCTGTGTGTGTGTGCTGTGTGTGTGTGTGTGTTCTCTGAGAGTTCAGCTGAGCGCGTGCACTCAGCCCTCCCAAGTGTCCCTTCATCACACGGTAACGATTTAATCTAGAACAGCGCGTCCACACAGCTGTTTAAATCCAGTGTTTCCCCAACAGTCTAAATGAAGGTTTCTTCTCGTCGTTTTTCATTCCAGAAGTCACGGGTTTCTTCCTTAACCGCCAGGATCACTCTTTGTTCTCTATCGTCTGCACTAGTCTCTCTCTCCTCTCTCTCTCCTCTCTTTCCTCTCCATCTTTCTCTTTCTCTCTGTCCCCCTGTCTCTCTTGTTGCACCATTGTGTGCTATGGGTCAGGTAACAGGTGTGGACATGTAGCAGTGTATGTCCCACATGACACTGTAACAGCAGAGAGGTCCAACGCTACCTCCATCTTTGTAACTGACACAGGCTAATCACGGTCGTAGCCGCATGTGACCTGCCAACTCTGGATAGACCAGCCCCCCCCCCCCCTCCCGTTCACAGTTGTGTTTTTGTTATCGGCCATTATCACGCACATTAGCTGGTGGATGGTGGGAGGAGTCTTGCGAACCAGCGCTGGGCAAGTCTTGAGTCCTCTATACACGAAAGCGGAATGACATTTTCCAGCTGTCCGCGCCTTTTTATCTGCTCCATATACCCAGCCAACCATGCTGCTGTCCAATCAGCCAGGCTTTCCGCCGCCGCACCGCTGCCTCTGACAGAGTGCCACTCCACTTTGGAAAATGGGAACGGAGAAGAAGGGGATTTAGGAAACAATGGCTCAGCAAGATTTAATGCATTTCAAAACCTTCCTTGTACTCCAGTTAACCCATGTCGGACACCTAAATAAGATTTTTCCTGGATAGATATTCAATAAAAGGCTAACACAGGAATTGGTTTCACCTGAACGTTTTGATTCATTCGGAAGAAGTAACTATAGTTGACATCCTGATTATTGTCTGTGAAGGTTCATTTTTCTGTCCTTGCTTCGTTAACATAAACTATGTACATATATGCAGGATCCATTTATTCCTAATAGGTATTGGCGGATTTTCTGGTTATTTGTGTTCATAAAACCTATTTGAGTCTGATGGATAATCAACAGAGTACATTGTCAGCAGCCTCCCACTCAGTGATCAGATCAGCATTCAATGTAATCAGCCTCCTTGTCTCTTCATCCTCCTCCAGCCTCTGCTATTAGCCGGCCCAGCGGATTGATTATCACTGTGATCGGGTATTTTTTTTCCTAACTTACCCACCTCGGCATTGCCTTCCTCATCTCTAGTTTCTCCCTCTCTCGTCCCCCAATCTGACGAAACCTCAAATCCCCGCTATGAGACGGGTAAACTGCAAATAGATTTGCCTCCGTTCAAATAGCAACAAACATAGAAAGGAGCCCACTGTTCCCGTAGGCTCTTGAATCTCTCTCAGTCGTAAAGAGGCAATAAGCACTGGCCCCAAGCCCTGCCCCGAGTCGCTCACTGCGCACTGCCGCGTAGAAAGGTTACTTGGATAACCCATCCGGACTCATACCCTCTCCCCCCCATTACCTCTGCCACCGCATTTTGGCTGCTGTGATGAACTATTCCAACTTTCCATGTGTGGAAAGCTGTTCCGCTGCTTTTTACATAATGCCTTATCTCAGTTGATATGAATAATTCATAGGGAGTTGGAGATGTGAGTGCAGGGGATTGTAAGGTGAGGCACAACATAGGGCTACCTGGTGTCTATTGAGTCAAGTCTAAGATATAAGGTCAATATTTATATGAATTGCAAATATTCAAACTTATACCAAATTTTAGGTAGCATATTTACATTCAAGATACAGCAGTGGATGGACTGGGATATTAGTTCTTGGGAGACTGCATCACATCTTAGATTTTTTAAATACTTTCTTATTTTGTGAATTTAAGAAAGCATCTTTTAGCCATTAAAAAATGTTACTTTATTCCTCTCTTTTTGTGCCCGAGCGCCTCTTTCAGATCGACTCTTTGCACCTCATTCTTGCTGTGTTCTCTTTTCTGCCTACTTCTTGCCTTATATCGCCTTGAATGGTAATTGAATCAACCATTCAGTAGATTATTGGCAAACTGGACACAACAGGTCGATGAAAATATCTGAGAAACTCTATACAAAGAGCTAAGGATAAAAGATGCACTCTTGTCCAAATATAGCCTGGTAAATCAAACAAGTACTCGTACTGTTTGAAGCTCTTGAAGTTTTCTTTCCTCCAGTTACCAGAATGCATTGCACCATAGATACACAATGTTCAGTTAGGCTTCACTATGTTAAGTGTCACTCATCTTAACTATGTTAAGAAGAAAAACATTTAAGTATATATTTATATATATATATATATATATATATAATGATAATCATAATGATAATAATCATAATAATAATATTTACTATATTTCGAGGACACGTGTAGAGTTTCACTGCAGAGAGCAGATCCACACTTGTCCTCAACTACACCCATGTTAGCCTTTTCAACAATGATTTTGGTCACATATTGTCCAGCAAATAACTTGTTTAATGTTTCGGTTTTTGACCTAAAAACCCCAGGCAATATCACAGCATCACCAAATGTTCGGGCTTTGTAACCCATATCCTCATAACTCAAGTAGGATGACCTTTGTGCCTGTAGTTTAATCTGGGGAGGTGAGAGAAAAGATAAACCAGAGCTGAAGTGTCTGCAGGCTATAGGCAACTGCACTGGTCTTGAGTGTGCTGTCAACCAGTCTAGGACAGTAGTTCCCAGGCTACCTCTTCACCATACACCATCTCCTCTACTCTACATTGAGACTTGTAAGCAGACAACCTCTAATGGCTTCCAACATAGAGGAGCAAAGTTGTCAACCATAACAATCTGGCCTTGGACTTGCTGCTAAGTTGTTCCTATTGTAAAGTTAATTTAGCTAAGTAGATCCCAGCAATGCAAGAAGATAGAGAATGTTCTGAGGGCAACGCCAGTGTGCCCAATGGAAAACACATACATTCTGCTCATTGCTCTCAGTTCTGACAGGATCTACCTGGCAAGCTAAAAGCTCTCTATTGATATGTATGACCCCTCACTGGAACACACAACTCCTGTGCCTGTTAAATGTGCTTTTGGGTGATTTCCATGGATTCTTTATTATAAATAAACACAGGTTACCTTTTGGAATAAAACATGATGTCAATGTAACGGACCACCTCAACATTATAACAGTGTAATTCGGATTTGATACTACCATGCACAAACTGTCAGTATAGAGCGTAAGAAGGACTCTCCACACTATAACATGAATTTCCCAAGCGGTAGAAGAAGCCATTAGTTAATTACCCCGATCGATACCCTCATTAGCATTTCATTGGTGAATATATTTAAATAGGCCTACATAATAGACTCTGTGTGGACTTGCTAAACTTCCTTCAGCGCAAACTTCCCTAACTGCTGACCGTGTAACCACTGCGGCTTCTGTTAGCACTTGCATTGGAACGTATTCAACGCTGCAGAGGACTGTGCGCAAGAGACGACTGAACTGCGTGGAGTGGACCTTCAGCGAAGGAAGGTTCAAGCCAAAGGGCGAGTCTTTGCGCCGACCCTCTGAACCCTGCTTTGTCTTAAGTGTCAGCGAGAGCCAGCGAAACGTCCCCTTTGACCTTTTCGAGTCAACAGGTTCTAATGACATACAGCAGGGTTGGATGAGTGTCACGTGCTCTAAGAGTACAGGAGCCTTAGATTCAGACTCCACTGACTTTTATAGAGCTACCGCTATCCTGCCCTATAGCCCTGCTGCTTTAATGTAGCTGTTGCCTGGACCTGACTGGTGGACTTAGCCCTGCGTGGGGAGCTGTCCATGGTCCTGGCTAGCATGAAACACGCAATAGCAGAACTTCTGTCTAATCTATTATTACCAGAATGATCAGTCTTATGTCTGGTGTCATGTTTTGAACTTGAGATGGGCTGGGTCCCTCCACGTGTCAACGTACCTTTTTAGGGCCAGGTTCTCCGCGCAGCCTAGGCCTCCTCAGCCACCCAAACCCCAGCTCCCAGCACAAACGACTGCACTTTTTGTTTATAGAACTGACTCTCAGGCAGGCGGAGGGCAGGGGGGGTAAAGGAAGGAAGTGCGGGAACAACAGAGAGCCCAGATCTACTGCTCTCCCGCTGCCCGCTCGGAGCCTTGTTCTTATTCATCAGAAAGCCATTTGTGATGCTGCATTAAACCCTGCGATGTCTACTGCCTGATAGATGATGATTACCTGGGGGGGGGGGGGGGGGGGGAATCGATGATGATCGGCGTACTATTAATGGTCCCTCTGCAGAGAGAGCATCCGTCGATGTAAAGCTCCGGCAAAGGCTCGGGAGAGGGAAAACGAGGGCTAATTTAGGACTAGCCTGTAATGGCATATGATTCATTTAGTCAGTGGGGAGGCAGAGAAAAAAAAAGAAAGAATCACAAGTTTGTTTTTTCTCTCGTCCTTTGGATGTTGTGCCCGCTCCGTCTCTCACAGGTGACACGGGAGGCTTAACGCAAAAACATGCACGTTGTCACACACAGTCCCGCAGTGAGTGTGACCGCTCTGTTTCATGGGAGAGGTCAGGGCGAGTCATACTTGGCCAGCAGTGCATCACACACATGCACACACACACACACACATAGAGCAATTACGTGTAATTGGGGGGTAGCGTGGCTGCGGTGCTGGAGTGATCTCCTCCAGGGTCAAGGCCGTACTCCCTCATGTCTTCCCAGCCCATGCCCTCTCCACCCCCACGTGGGTCAAGGAGGGTCAATGAGCTCTGTGGTACCGGCTACGGCGAATGCTGTCGCTGCCATCTCCGGAGGGATGAGACGCATATGTCACTGGCAATTTAATGCTGCGCTCCTGGTGGCTGCTTCGAATGAATAAGTCATCGTGTGTGAGGACAGTGCTCAGAGGTGGTTGGTCGTTGTTTGTGTGTGTGTGTGTGTGTGTGTGTGTGTGTGTGTGTGTGTGTGTGTGTGTGTGTGTGTGTGCGCTTGTGTGTCTTGGTCTGCATGCTTAAATGTGTGTTGCTGTGTGTATGTATACGTTTGCTGGGGTGTGTACGTGTGTTTTTGAGTGTGTGTGTGTGTATGTGTGTGTGTGTGTCTGTCTCATCAGGTGTGGCAGGACGAGGCCCAGAAGGTGGGATTTACTTATGCATGAGGTGACAGTCCTCCAGCTGATCTCTGTTTTTATTTTTTCGATGGGAGATTGCTGCACAGATCCCTGGGCTTGTCTCAGACGGGGGCTTGATGTAAAGGCCCCTCGCAGTGAAAACATTTGTATGCATGAATTTATGCATGTCAGCACTCATTTGTCCGTCTATCTGTTAAGCGTCGCCAGGGGCCTCCGCTTGTTGGCTCAGCACAAACAGTTTAGGTATTTTTCCTCTACTTTAGATTCCACTGTGAAGGAGAGGTTGTTGGGTATTGCTCTCACCAACCCATGGGCCGCACTTTCGTCATTTGGCATGCTGTGATGGCTGATTGTAATGCCACCGCTGGCCTGAGTCCGTCCGCGGAAGAAATTACGGCAAGAGTGTGCAATGGCTAAATTGAAATCTAAATGTCTAACAGCCCATGGTGGCGGTTTGCATGTCTCTTCTTCCCCGGCTGGTTTGTCTGCTGATGAACCAGACTGGGTGCCTGAGCATGTTGCTGGGGGTTGACCGGGTATGAAGGAGGAGAGAGAGAGAGAGGGGGGGGGGGGATTGGGGGGGGCTCATCGTCCTTCTGCAAAGCAATCACTGGGCCAAAAGAGAATTGGGTAGAGAGAAAGAGAGAGCAAGAAAGTGAGAGAGAGGGAAAGAGAGAGAGAGAAAGAGAGAGAGGGGGGGGGGGTTGAAAGAAGAGGGGAAAGAGAGAAGGAGCGAGAGAGGGAATGGGCGTGTGAGCGGAAAGGAGGAAGAGGAAAAAGGAGGGAGGGAGCGGGAGAGGGAGGAGAGGTGGCAGGCAATAAAGCGCCCCATCAATCTGGTAAATGAGTGTCCTTCCTAGCCGAGGGTACTCTGGGAAATGCAGCCTGCTCTGTGTTCATCAGTCACAGGTTTAGCGCTCGGACGCTCCTCTGTCTGGTCTGCACTTCATCCGCTCCTTCACTTCCCTGTCCAGGGAAAGAGTAGATCAAGTGTACAAGTCACTTACATCAATTTGTTTCACTCTAGTTATTATAAGCACAATACCTTGCTGCAGCTGTAAGGATTTGTTATACCACCATGTGTGTTGGATAAATAGCGTGAGCATCTAGCGTGTCGTTTTGGAGAGATACGGCAACGTAACTCAATACATTGTTTCCTTCTTTATTGCACTGTGATAATCAGATACAGAGGGCCTGAAGCAAGCCAAGTTATTTCATTGTTTCTGAGAGAAGGGATTGTAGTTTGAGCGCGCAGCATAGTAACATAATGCCACACTGGTAAAGTGTCAGAGATATAACAATCGACAGCGAACGTTTGAGATGAATGTGCCATCCCCTCTTTTAGTCCACATTATGAAAGGGGAACGGGTGTCTCATAGGGAACGTTTAGTATCACTGTCACTTAGAGACAAAGTATTTATAAATCTCGTTATTGTACACTGAATGGGAGATGTCACAGTGAAAGGAATCGTTTGATGTTTCTATGAGAAGCGCTGCCCTCCGTGTTTTACTGGGAAAGACAGACAGGGAGCGAGTGTACTGACTTTTTCAGTTGTGTCAGCAAATCATGGTGTTTAAATGAGTTCTGTGCAGAGAACATCTGCAGAATATTTAATTTTGACCTCTTGCATTGATGTTTTATTTTGGTTTCCAGCTCATTATTTAAGGATGCACTAAACTGTACACATATTGTACATACAGTATATACTGTATATCCCCCTTCAACTTATACTACCACAGGGAAGTGTTTTCCTTTCTGAGCCATACTGTTACCCTCCTAGAAAAAGCTGGGTAATGCAGTCTTTTATGTTGATACCAGGACAGCTCGGAGACGCTTTTCTAACACACTCTGAAGTCAGGACAGAATGCCCCATGCCAGTGCGAGACCTATCTATGGCAAAACAGCTGCGGGTGTGAGCCAGCGCCGGGGCGGTCAGGGTGACAGGTACCACTGGGGGGACAGGCTCCGCTTAGAGCTCTGTCCTACAGCACCATGTACATCCCCACAGGGACCTGTCCTCACTTTCCACTCAATTCTCCTTAAACCTTCCTTTCCTTGAGAGGTTGGCTGTCCTGGCCAAGGTAGGACACAAGCGTGTGAGTGTGTGTGTGTGTGTGTGTGTGTGTGTGTGTGTGTGTGTGTGTGTGTGTGTGGGTCCGTGTGTCTGTGTGTGTGTGGGTCCGTGTGTCTGTGTGTGTGTGCGTCCCTATCCACCCTTGGATCAGCTGTCATCAGTAATCTGACTCAGCCCTGTGGTTCTAAGCTCCCCCAGGTTTACATGCTCAGTACCTCATGTGAAACATTGCAGTCTGCAGTGGTCACTAGCCGCTAAAAGAAACTACCAAAGGTTGTGGTAACCTATGAGATTAGCTGCAGTTTGCAGCGAAATCGGCCCACTATCAAAACAATGAACGTTGTAAAAATAAAATGTCTTCTGGTGCCCTGCTTTTTCTTTTCTTTTTTGCTAATGAATGTTAAGTATCTTATCTATAATCATAGCCTTTGCAATTATTAATTGCAATTATTGCTATGGCGCCCTTGCAGGCAGATAGAGTCCAACTTGGAGCTAATTTTAGTTTAGTTGTCCTATGATTATTGATATATATATATATATATATATATATATATATATATATATATATATATATATATATATATATATATACATACAGTATCAGTCAGTCAAACGTTTAGACACACTTATATATATATATATATATATAGTATATACAGACATATTGGTACAGGTAACTAATTCTTAAAGTATTTCATTTTTTATAACTTTAAATTTTTAGGGCCAAATCGTTTTAAACCCGTTTATTTGTTTTTATTTTAATTAATGTTAGCTAGCAAAGCTAAAGTTATTCATTTCTTCTGGACTCTCCTGTGTGACCTCATTCAATGCAAAATGCATCGTTTGGAGTGTGCTGCTTGACACTCGCTCAGTAAGGGACTGGCACCTGCCCAAAGTTTCCCCACCAAACAGTTGGCATGACCTCCACCGAAGCTGAGATAAGTTGCCTGAAGCGACGCCCTCCTCATCCGCTTCTTACCGGATCTTTTTGTATATTTTGTGCCTTGTGAAGAGGGCACTGCTGCAAAAGAGACGTGGTCTCAGTCAACCCTAATAATAAGAAATTATTATTATTATTTAGCTATGTCCTCTCCTCTCCTCTCCTCTCCTCTCCTCTCCTCTCCTCTCCTCTCCTCTCCTCTCCTCTCCTCTCCTCTCCTCTCTTTTCTCTTACAGTATATACATTTTTTATCTAAGCTATATCAGCTCTTACCCTTGTGCATGTGCCACGGCTGGTTAGTTATTCGGATCTTCTTCTGGACTATAAGCCTGGTGTGTTGGCAGTCCCATTTATGAACCATGAATATATTAGCTGGAATAAAGAAGAGTCAAGCTGCTGTTTTGTTTGGGGATGCATTGGTACAGTGAGACTCAGCAAAGCTGTGTATTGTGTGTGGTGGGGGATGATTGGGGTCCAGGAGGACTCCAGCAGGCTCTCTCCTTCGTTGTTCGTAATAGAACCTTCCAGTTCGAATCACAGTGAAAGATCAGGACAAACTGACTGGATGTATACTAAGTAATATCCCATAGTCCTGTACAGAAGTCTGATATACAGTATCCGACATGGCTCACAACAGGCAATTTGAACTTTAAAAAGGGTTTGACCCGGAATAACTTTCCCGCCTTTGCCTGTTCTTTAAGTCCGTAAAAAGTTTGTAATGTTTTTTTATATTTTTTATTTTACAATACACAAAACATATGTAGTTTTTTACTGTAATATATGCGCACAAGAATCCCAGTCCTTGTTCCTCCAAAACTCCAGTAAGCCATTGATCCAGAGCAGAGTGCTCCCCTTGTCTCCTCCTCCGTGCTTGACAGTACACTTCTGTCTGCAAAAAGGCCATGGAGTTGCTCCCCCCGCCTCTCTCTCCACTGCTCCGTCTCCATCATTGATTGGAATTGCTGGGCCTTATTTACTCTCTCAACCTCGGTGTCAGCCTGTGAAGCGTCAGTGCCCGGTGGAGAAATGGCAGCGGCAACGTCAGCCACACAGCGGGTGTGAAGATCATTCAGGTGTGAGGAGTGTTGGCGTGTCCAAAACAGATTTCACAGAACTTTAGTTTGTGGCTCCATATCGTTGAGTCATGCCTTAGCTCTCATTGTTCAACTTTAATTGAGACACATTTGAACCCCTCCTGTTTCAGCCTCTACTGCTTAATAATCCTTCTCCTCTAGATTTTAAATGCAAAATAATAAGATGATCTTGTGACTGTATTATTATGTGACCCTGATGTAATCCTTCCGTAGTCCTATTAAAATGCCCAACCGGGTTTGAGGGGTTTGACACCCCTTTTCCCAAGCTGCACCTTGCTCCATCAATGCAGCTCCTGTCAGGCCTGTCCTGTAAACACCCTGATCCTCTTGGACACTGTAATCTCTTTACACAAGGGACAGCAAAACACCATATTCATTTCATCTGATCTCCTGTCCCTTGGCCAATTGGAGTTGCCTGGGACAGCGGCTCTGAGGCTGTGCGGCACTGGATGCTGATCTGCGTCCCTTCAGGATTGTCACTGGCTCGGGGCTTTTGGTTGGGAATCCACTTACAGTAATACTACGCCCTTAATGGGCTGGAGTGGACGGGACACAGGACTGAAGTGGAATGGAAAGGCATGGATTTGAATGGTCTGAACTGTACTTGACTGCAATGAAGGTGAAGATTCTGTAGCTCAAGGGATTGTTTGGCAGCATTCCCACAGCACCGGACATCTTACATATCTGAGCTAATAGATACTGTGGGAACAAAAATGTAATTTTTTTTACTGGTTTGGTCTTCATTCTAGTATAAGTTTAACTGTAGCGACTATGCAAATTCATGGACTCAGTGGACAATAATGATGATGATATCATTACGTGTATGTGTATGTGTGTGTGTGTGTGTGAGTGTTTATGAGTGTGTGTGTGTGTGTGTGTGTGTGTGTGTGTGTGTGTGTCTGTCTGTTTCTGTGTGTCTGTGTCTGTGCGTCTGTGTGTGTGTGCATTCGTCGGATTACAAAATTCAAGGTCACTGTCCTCTATCTCAGATGCTATCCAATCATGAGCGGAGGGTTAGCTGGAAAGGCATCACCTTAAGACAGATTCAATCGGAGGAGCAAGGAATTAACCTCAATTGGTATTAAGAAGACGAAAAAAATCATTGGGGAGAGCTGCTGCTAAGCGGGGCGTGATGCCATCAGGATAGTCGAAAACGGCAACTATTCTTCAGAGGAAACTAAAGCAGTGGAGCTCTGCGTTGTCTTCTGGACTACTGTTATCCTGTGGTTCCTGCTCCCCCCTCCATTCTTAGGGTAAAATGAAGCACTTCTTCATCTCGAAGCTTACGCCCCAGGGACAGTTAAAGTCTAACGCTCTGACAGCATTTTAAATGAACGCTGGCGGAGGATTCGCCCGGCAAGCTACTAACCAACCAATAGCGTGCAATAGATCCCCGGGGGCTTGAGACTAGGCGCACTGTAAAGGCTAGCGTGCCTCCCCCGTGTTGACGTTTAGCCCCATGAGTTTGAACATGCATGTCACTGCTGCACGCAGCGCCAAAGGTTAACAAATGTGGCTTATTGAGCACTGCGTTTCTTGTGTTAGCCGCAGACCATTAGGGTGTCAAAGTCGTTTTGTGAAGGAGCGACGTTCACACTTCACGGCGCTCATGTCTCTATCCAGAGCAGGCTCTGTGCTAGGCGTTGTGTCATGGTGGTGTCCGTTTTCAGAGGTGTAGTGGCCATGGACATGACCACTGGACAACCTTTGTCAAAATGTCCTTCTGATGCTCACTGTTACCACTTCCACCACATTTTATAGAAAAAGGGAAAGAATATACTTAACTTATGATGATTTAGCCTATAATCTAACAACCATGGACAGTGATGGTCAATGCGTACAAAGCCTGGTTTCATAGGCCTGTGGGTGAATATCCAACAACCTCCCAAAATCAGAGGAATCTTCATATTTCTTCTCAAATGAGCTCCATCCATGTGTGTGATCGTCCAGCCAGAAAGCCCAGTAGCATGCACACAATGCCCAGCGTACAATCACAAAGATTTGGATTTTGGTTGTCAGGCAATTCTAGGGAGCTTGCATGAGACGTTAGCTAAGGGAAACAAACTGAAGAGAAATGAAAGTAACCAGTAGGAGCTCGGTGAGGATAGAAAGCAAACAACCCTGGGGAGACGCACAGCCTCTTTCTCTAATTACACTTCAGTGCGTGCCGTAGTGAACGCTGGTTAACACCGTCCCATTGGGAGCAGTGATTTCATGGGCAAAGCACTGATGTGGGTCCCATAAACGGGAAAACTCTACAAGATCCTAAATATTACATAAGGCGTTAAGTTTTAAGAGCATGTCCCATGATGAACAATAAGGGCTTATGGACACAAACATGCATGTTTCAACCTCCTTTGCATTTTTTCCAAACACCCCAAAATAGATAGTTGTCTTAGGGAGCTCCTAGTGTAAAGATGACAGTAGGAGAAGAGTGATTGGTAGTTTATAACTGAAGTGCAAACTATCCCTCTGTATTCGTAGATTTTTATTGGGAGGGTTGCTCCATTACAGTAATGCATTGTTTGAAAGGCCACACCTGCCAGTAGAACATGCTAGAACACAATCTATTGCCTTGGTGTGTACAGTATATACTCTATATCTAAACCAATGTCACATCCGTGACTTAAGGCTGGAAATCAGTTAATTAAAAAAGTGTGACATTCTGCAGTCTAAGATGGTAATGTTACTTAATGTAATTATGTATTTCATGATTTACAATAGCATTAAATTAGTATTTCATTCTATAGACAGAAAGATAGAGTCAAAATAAATTGAAGTTTCTATAGATTTGGTAGTTTCAGTGTGTGTGTGTGTGTGTGTGTGTGTGTGCATGCTGGCAGACTTACAAGGTACATCCCATGTGGTTGAAAGATTTAGAGAGAGAGCAGGTGCTGTACCGTAGCTAGTTATTTTCTCTGATATCACACCCTCTCCTTGTCAGAGTCCCTACGTACAAACTTTTCACCGTTTGCCTTTCATTTATCTGCCGACAGCTGCGGTTGATTTCCTGCTCTCTGCTTGGATATGGGGACAACGCAATGCTTTTGTTCAAGTCTGCTAGGGCATTAATCAAATAATAGATAACAACAATGGAGCTTGTTGTGTAACTCATTAGCTAATGTACCTCTTTTGTCCCTCCTGGTTAGAGGCTTTTCCCTCTTCAAATCCAGACACATCAGATATTTTTTTAGGAGAATGTAAATAATGATTTATGCATAACATCCTCTGCTTTTTGTCATGGCACAGCTCAAGGAATCCAGCGCTCTCGCTTGAAATAGCCCAGTGCCAATGCTCTGTCCTCTGATTAGTCCTGTCATCCTCAGCCTGACGGGAGCAGTGGTGCCGCTGATCCGTGGTGCTCAGTACCTCAGGCCACGCAGTCTGACGCTTGCTCATACCAAGAGAGGCAGACATGACATAACGGTGCTATTCACAATGGCCAAAAGCAGCTACAATTCCAGTCAAAAAAAAAAAAAAGATAATGGAGGCTTTGTGTTGCTCTTATGTAAAGTGTCAGTCCTCTTATAGTAGTGGAGAGGGCCTTGAGAGGTTTCGGAAGATAGGAGGTGAAATGTCGCTGCAGAATAACAAGCCTTGCGGCTGCGTCTGACTCAGGGAAAAACATTCTAGTAGTGGGCAATGAGGAATGTTACAGCTTACCAATAAATAGCAGTAAGTAAGACAGCAAGATGTAACACCCCATCACAAATGCAGGGCAGTGATGCATAAAAACTAAATCTAAGGTCTGAGAAGAGAGCGATAGAATAGAGAGAGAGAGAGAGAGAGAGAGAGAGAGAGAGAGAGAAAGAGCCGGCACGGCTGACAGAGAGAGGGAAAAGGTGATTATTGAGGGAGACTTCTAAAGCCAATATTTGCAGCGGCATATTCACCGCCAGAACAAGGAGTGAGACTCTTATTGATTGTCCTCTCTTCCTCTATGCTCTCCTCTTTCTTCTTTGCCCACTTTTTGCTTGTCCCTCGCACTGAAGGAACGCAAACACACACAGACATGCATAATACACACACACACAGTGTGTGTGTGTGTGTGTGTGTGTGTGTGTGTGTGTGTGCTTTTGGGGATGGCGAGGGGAGCGGGGTGGGGGTTCGTCTACGCTGTTTATTTCTTGGTTAGCAGTGTTAATGTGGAGCAGATGGTTTCTGCGTGTCACACATTCGTGAATTTTGTGAGGTACTGTAGCTTACCCATCACATTTGATTAAAGATCACTATTTTGGCCAATTTTACTGACAGCGACTGCCGCTTCATGAAACTGCTTACTGATTAAATGTAGTGAAGACATAAGGTGAGGTGTGCTTGCGAGGTTTTCAGGGTAGTTGAATAATTTTCTTCTGGTTCTCACTGAGAAGTGACGAAGTGAGGACCCTATGGGGTGTCCACTTTCCACACAGCAGGAAAGCCACAGGCCAATTAACACTCGGCTAACCCTGGAGGGCTGGCTTTGCTCTGACGTTTAGTGCCTTCCTCTTATTAGCTTCCAGAAATGTTTGCATATTTTAGCACTCTAGTGGGTGTCTGAGAAAACCCACTCCTCTCTCTACTATCTGACAATTTGGCCCTGGCTTTCTTTTGTCTTATATTCACCTAATGAAGTCAACATGACGTACATTTAAGCGATTTTTTTCCTGAGCTGAGAAAAGAAGTCTGTATCACACTTCGAACTAAGTTGCTGTAAGACGGCTTTTGTGCGCTGCGAATCTACAGCCATCCATACTGTCGCTTCACATCAAAGTGTAAACCAAATGAACATGCGTCACTGGGTCATGTCTCGTCTGTGCTTGGTGATTCTGCCAGAAATGGTAATGGCAGTCAAAAGCCTCTCTCTCTGATTAAAATTTCAGTTTTGCCCCCTAAAAAAATTATCGGCAACAGAGATATGAGTTAATGCAGGACTTCAAACGCGCTTTGTATGGCAGGTTACGCGGAATTCAGTGAATGAAGATCATATGCACTTTGGATTTCATGTGCCTTTGTTGGAGAATGTCAGGCAAAACATTTTCTTTTTCTTTGCCACACACATTTCTTGCTGAGGTGTAACACTAATTTGATGCCACACACCCCTTCTCAATTCGCTCCCTCACAGTTTGACCTCCCATGTCAACCTCAATTGACCACAGATGGTCGACCATCTGAGAGAGACTGTAACAGACCAGTACGATCTTTTATCTGGCAATATTTTTATAGGACAGAATACAGTTATTATTAATTTTAAGCCTTCTTTTCGGTCTGACAGCAAAGCATTGTCATATGCACACACGGCAGGGGAGTCCAGAGGGATCATGTCAAGTTCAAGAGGCAACCTCTGGACAGCCAATCCCCCCATGAATAGGTGCATAGTGCAGAGTCACCATGGGCACACACAATCCCCTTGACCCCTGGCAGGTAGGAAGTTTAGGCCTTGAACAGGCTTGCTACCAGAGCCAGTCACACTTGTCCAATTTAATCTGCCATAGTGGTTTATGGTGATGCTTACAGTATGCCCCCTAGTTCACCTCCACACGCTAATCAACAAGAGGCCTGTGGGACGTTAGCCGTCCAACGATCCGAGAGTCAGCCGCCGCAACAAGCCACTCGATCAACCTGCCAATGCTATTTACAACTGCTAACAAGTCATCTTCAAGATGTAGCACACACATGCAGAGAAAACATCCTAATCGCTTCCAATCACACAGAATTCTATTTACATTAACGGTACGACCAGAGATTGTTCTGGGTCAAGTGTACACAAACAAATAGACAGTCGCGCACACACAAACATACACTCCTGTTGATTAGCTCTGCGTTGTTTATTTTTTAGCCAAGCAGGACACCATTCCCTCAACTCCTTAACTAAGCCTTAGAGCTCCCCCACTCTGTGTGTGAACCCGGTGACAGGTGTTTAACAGCAGTCTTTGCCCCGGAGAGTCTCCACTTTATAATTACCTCTGTGCCACTGGGTTCAGCCTCTAGACAGAAACAGTGACCCTGTAAAAGGAACGCAAATAACCTGTACAAAATTTAGCACTGGCACTCGTCCCCCTAGAGCTCAAAGGTGCAATGCACCGTGGGCGTGTGTGTACTTGCGTGCTTGTGTGTATGAGAAAGGTACTGCGTGTCTACACATAACATGTTGCATGTTTGTGTGTGTATGTGTGTGTGTGTGTGTGTGTGTGTGTGTGTGTGTGTGTGTGTGTGTGTGTGTGTGTGCGTGCGTGTGTGTGTGTAAGAATGTCTCTGTTCAACGTGTATGCATATGCCAGAGTGGGTATCATGCATATGCACACAGCATGTATGCGCCGGAACCAGGCAGATGATTAATGGCAGCCTGTTTGGCGGTAAACCCTTGCCGTATTTGTCAGCACGCCGCTGTGTTCTGCAGGGGACACTGGCTGAGATAAGTGGCTGCTCTCGTACAGTAGAGAGAGTGTAGGAGGTCAGAGAGAGCAAACAAGCACCAAGCAAACTCGGTGGAAATGACATGTTTATGTGTGTGCTGGTGTGTGTGTGTGTGTGTGTGTGTGTGTGTGTGTGTGTGTGTGTGTGTGTGTGTGTGTGTGTGTGTGTGTGTCTGTGTGTCTGTGCAGTGCGTGTAGTCCGCGCTCAGCTCCCAGGCAGTCAGGGTTTCACACTCGCTGTTTGGTAGCACTGTTACTATTAAGTTAACAGGAGTTTGTATGTGTGTGATGTTACAGTTACATCAGGTCTTTTCATCTAAGACTTTACAACTGGACAGAGGAAAAGCCATGTTTCTAAGAGGATAACAGCTTTGGCGCGGGACTGTATTGTCGTTCATTCACCGTACTCCTCCCCGTCCTTGGGGAGTTTGTAGTAGTTCATATAGCTGGCTGCATGATGAGTCACTCTGCCAGGAGGGCCTCGTGTTTGCCTATGTGACATCATATAGACAATGAGCAAATGCCTGGGAGCCGTCTAGACGAAGAGCTGCGGTTGCTGTAGAAACGACCAGGTGTATTGACAGACAGGCCCCATGGGGTTTGGTTACAGCGTTGCGTAGGGGAAGCAGGAGGAAACGGCCGCGATACATCAGAGCTTAAGGACCCTGTCTCCCAGGTGAGGGACGCGGGCGGATGATGTCACCGCTCTTCTCAAACCCACTGATGAGATCCGTTGGTTGTTCCTACAGTATGTGCTCTACAGTATATGTAGTAAAGTCCATACCAACACCCATCATCTCAGAACACCAAACTATGTTGTTATTGCCTAATAGGAAATGATAGCACTTTATCTTTTGGGAACGGTTCTTCTTTATTTTAGACACTTAGTACGTCTGTACTTGACATCGTCCCAGTAAAAAATAATCTCTGTGCTCCACTGGGGTTTCATTGGGTACAATGGTTTCATAGAGGCGGAGGCAGCTGCTCAAAAGACGACCACGGAGGAATTTGATGGTAACCATGATTCTGTATAAAGCCTTCATATTTGCATTGCTTTATTATATACTTGGTGAAACCAGGACAATAGGATAGCAAATGCCATTAAAACCCAGAGAGACATTCTTAAAGCTTTGTAATGTGCACTGACCTTTTTTGTCAGGACTGCGCATACACAGACGGTTCATTTATATTTCTCTGCTCTCTCAGTCCACCCTCCACTGCCAAAAAATTCCAGTCATTTTGAGGGGGGTTATGAATATTCAATGGAATAATTGAGAGAGTTGGGACACTCCAAATGTGCTTAATACCTTTGCTCCTTTCCCCTCTGGCCCACTGGGCTGCTCTACGGCTCCATCTAGTGGGTGGTTTAAGTGCGACTCCACCACGGGACTACAGAGCAGTACAATATGGCCATTGACAGAATCAACCCAATTGGCTTCAGTCGCATGAGCTCAGCCAAGAGCAAGGCTGCAGCTCCGGAATGCATAGCATGCTAGTGTCTGCGTAGCATCTCGCTGGAGGTTCCAAGGACATGGAGAGTTCTTGATGGGCTGTGGCTCTAATGTGTCTCATTAGCCTAAGTGAATTCACGGCGCATTCTCTCAAGGGCCTTGAGTTGTACCCTGGTGACTGTTTTGCTGTTTAACGTTGTAAAACTTCATCCTTACGGAGGGAAGTATTAAAAAATTGGCACACCTTGAGAAAGAGGCGCCTGAATGACCATGATGAAACATTGATGGATGTGCCTTTGATGAGATGGCGAATGTACTGAAGGCTTACCAAGTATCTTACTTCCTGTTACGGTCTATGCTTGTTTAACATTCAGTTGCACCGTGCTTGCTTTGTTGTAGACCTCAAGGTTGTAGCTACTAGCTACTGCATGTCACCGGTTGAACAGCTTAAATTAAAGTTATCCAAATTGGCCCTATCAATACAGTCAACTCAAGGTAAAATAAGCCCGTTTTAAAACGTTCCGTTTATGTTCCGTGTCTCTGTATTGCAGGATGAGCCTTACAGGGTGGTAGAGCCGTCCTGACCAGACAGAGACATGGCGTTCTAAGTGGGTCAGGCAGCACCTCAGCCACCATGAAAGGCCTGGGCACCAACCGCACCCGCCACCTCTCGGAATCATGCGAGCAGACTGGCGGTGGTCACCAGAGGTACCCTGTGACCTCTGACCCCCATGGCGCCTTCCTGCTGAGCCCCACCATTAACCACTATGGCACCCTGGACCCACACCTCCACCACTTCCCCGGGCCGCCCAACCAGCCTCCCGACTGCCTGCTGCCCCTCGGCCAAATGTCCAACAGTAGCACCTTCCCCCGGCTCCACTACACCTCCCAGCAGGCCGAGCAGGCAGACTGTGCCCAGGGCTGCATGGCCCCAGGTGGTGGGGGTGGGGGTAGCAGCAGCAGGGCCGGCACGCTGTCCTCCTCCATGTCTATGGGCATGGGCCTGGGGCTGGGGCTCAGCGGGGCCCCCATGATCACCAGTGGCTCGGCCACCATCTCCTCAGCGGCGGCGGCCAAGATGAACCGGCTGCCCGCCAACCTGCTGGACCAGCTGGAGAGGCACCTGCCGCTGCAGCGTGACGGCTTCAGCACGCTGCAGTTCCACCGCAGTCGCGTGTCCAAGCAGCGCAGCGAGAGCCCCGGACGCATCCGCCACCTCGTCCACTCGGTGCAGAAGCTCTTTGCCAAGTCCCAGTCCCTGGAGAACTCGGCCATCAAGGGCAGCGTCAACGGACGACCTACTGGGGGAGGAGGAGCAAACGCCGGGTCCGGTGAGGAGGGGAGCCGGCCGAGCCGCAGGAGCAAGAGTAAAGATAGGGCTAAGACGGAGGGGCAGAAGCAGAGGCCCACCAGGCCCGCTGCACTTGGGCTCTGGAGCTCTGACGACGCCTTGGACAGTGATGCGGGTAAAGCAGGTACTATCGCCGTGGGTTACCGCAACCCCTTGAGCATGATGACCCTGGGCAGGGCGGTGTCGGACAGCCAAGCCCAGCCCAGGCATCACCCGCAGGGCTACAACACTATCTCCCACCACCAACCCCTGAAGACCTCCAAGAGCAGCAACGACCTCAAGTACCTGGCCTACCCCGCGGCGTTGGCGGGGCCGAACGGAGGGGAGGGAGCGGGAGGTAGGGAGGGGACGCTGGCCAAGCGTGGTTCCTGGTCCACTCTAACTCTCAGTCAGGCCAGGCAGGTGCTACAGAAGGGCTCGGCCACGGTCAACAGGACGCTGCTCAAGTCCAAGTCCTGCCACCAGGACCTGGCGTGCCAGTACCTTCAGGTAAGGGGATCACTGTGTGTTGTCGTTCTGCGTCATACAAACTACAGTCAGAGCTGGGATCAATTCATCTAGTTATTGAACCTTAATTTGGCCATTCTTAGTGTTTTACACTGTGGTTTGTTTAATAGGCTAATAACCTTGTTAGTCTGATGAAATCGGGTTTAACTCAACATAATGTGCTTCTCCACTTTAATTTTCTTGCTCAGCCTGTTTTTTTTATAAAACAAACACATTCACATGGAAAACAACTTTATTGAATTGAACTAAATGGCATACTCATACACATTGGACACATATTTTGTCTTTCGATTGAAGGGATGGGATTGTTTATATGGTAAAGAATGTTAAGCACGTAGTAAAAGGCTCATCAACTGAAAGGCATTTGTAAACATTTCTCAATGTTGGTCTGTTGAAATAAAGTCACACACATATTTGTCATGCTGTTGGTTGGCCATGCTTTCATTTTTTTGTCCTAATAAAAGGAATTCACTATGCTCAAAATTAATTTTTGTTTCACTATAACATTATTTCAAGAAATGCTTACAAAATCACTCCATCTGGTCCTCTTAAGACATGTATTAAAAGTGGAAAACCCTTAATAAGAAAGGGAATAAGAAATAATGAGACTCACAAACAGGTTCCACGGAAAAAGAATAGCTGTTGATATGCAGAGCCTTCCTCACAGGGTTATGCTTTATTCATATTACAGGTTCCCCTTGGTGACTGGAGTGGTACTCTGGGTCGTGGACGGCCTGGGGGCACAGAGATCCCCTGTCGGAGGATGAGGAGTGGCAGTTACGTAAAGGCCATGGGGGACCTGGAGGATAGTGACGACTCTGAGGGGAGCCCAAAACCATCGCCCAAAACGGCTGCCCGTCGCCAGAGCTATCTGAAGGCCACACACCTATCTCTGAGTGAACAGCAGCCTCCGCCCCCTCCGCGCAAGTGAGTCAAAAAGGAGTAATGCCCATCATGAATCTAACCTTACTGGAAATACAAAGCCTTTATAACACCTATTGTTTTGTTGATTTAAAGCAGTTTCACATTCCATTCAGAATAAGGATTTATGTTTCCTCACGGTACAAAGAACACAGGACATATATGAGAGATAAAACAGCTATACATACAGAGCTTATGTACGAATATATCAAATGGTTTTCAAGTAAGGGCAGTTATACATGGAATCTGAAAAGAGAGGGAAAGAGGCCGACACATCAGCACAACTACACTGTTAGCAGTCAGACACAAGGTGGCAGCATCTTGGCATTTATGATTATTTTGTAGTGGGAACGTTTTCCACTTCTGAATAAAACAGGACTTTATTTGAAGAAAATACAACTTACAAATTTCATCCAAGCATATTACTGAATATAATATATATATATATATATTTAACCTAAATAATTACAAACAAAATTGAGACCAGGTGAAATGTATGTGTTTGACCCCTACACTCCCACACGGACAGGCCTCGTTGCTACGCGCTCATGCGGGAGGATTTTGGGGTTCTGTGGCCTCCACTCCACAATGCATGTTCTATGCAGTATCTGAGGTCAGTGTGAAACAGGGGCAGGCTGTGTGGCGCTCCACCTCCTAGCCACACATGCAGCCCACCACCACCACAACCCCGTCTCTCTAACCTGTCCGGTGCTTTGACCCCTGTCCCCATGACCCACCTAGAACCATGCAGGTGCCCCACTTCCCTCAGTGGTGTTAGTTTTCTCCCACTCCCCTTCACGTGCTGTTTCTCATAATGTCATCTGTATCTTCTCACAGTCCCCTGCACAGCACACACATCCCCACTAACAGCCAGGAACACCTGGGCAGCTCAGAACAGAGGAAACACATTTTTCAAGAGCATTGTGATTCTTTGAAAAATAATCGCATAAATATAAGCTACTTTCAGTGTTTCCTCTGCGCTGTTATTTTACCTTTTACTGCTATCCACTCATCCCACTGGTATCTAACAAACCAAGATGAAGAAGTTTGGACGGATGTTCCACAACTCACAGTAGATGAGCACCAATAAATAACACAAATTGCGGCGACATCCCCATCTTTCTCATCCACAAGTTTAACATGAGTCTTTTCCTCTGTCCTCACAGCTGTCTCCCCTCCCTGAGAGAGCAGTGTACCAACCGGAGCCTGGATAACCTTGACAACCTGGTGAGCCCGGTGGATCCCCTTCCATGCCACTGGAATGATAACTTCATTCAGGGCTTTGGCACTCTGGGTAGAGGCGTGGGCACAGGCATGGGCATGGGCTTTAACCAGGTTTGTTCACTTTAACTTCCTGATGTGGTGAATACGTTTTGTTTGCTTTTCTCGCCCTTCTGAATGTCTCCGTCCACAGTATCTCAACAACATTCTGTTCCCCAAACACTATTATCACTATTAACACTATTATAAGTTCAAAAGAGTGTTTTCACTAAAGACATAAGTAATTAATTGAATACTGTATGTGTGATCATGCTCTTCATTTATGTATGGTAATGAGAATGAGAATGAGATTCAGTGCATTATAGGCAAAGCAGGAGTCCAGCAGCATACAGTCACCAAACCAGCTGAATGAGAGGAAAAAACAGCGTGGACCAAGATATGAACGACTGGATGGCAATGTTCTATTTTGTGGCTATTAAGGAAGGAACATTTCAGAATTTATGCGGGTGATTATCATGAAGTAAGCCAGCAGGGACAGAAATAGGAAATATGATTAAGGAGTAATTTTGAGAAGTTAAAACCATGGACATGTGCCCCAGATCTAATCCCGTGGACGTTCCGTGTCTAGAACAGCGGACTAGCTTAGGACACCATCAACTTTCATGGATTGTAACTTGATTTATGTTAGAAATATTTCAGATGAAACGATAGTGTTCAATATCGCATGCAAGACATCATTGCTTAAGAGAATATTTGTGGCTACAATTTTTTGGCAGTGTTGATGACTAATGGAATGTAACGTTTCCATGGGATTTTGTTTTTTTTAGGATAATTCTTAGTTGTGTAAAATAAGGTACTGTAAAATAACGACTTCGACCAAGATATTGCGAAGAAATAGAAAAGCCTTACTTTATAAAATGGGATAAAAGATTAAATTCACTTAAACTTGTCTGCACACAGCAATACAATTTTAAAACATTCCATATTATCTGTTATTCTTATGTATGTCATCTATTTATATACAGTATATACATTTTTTTTTTATAAAGTACAAAGACGTCCTTGATTTAATTACTTCTCCGACCTCATCTCCTCACACCATAATGTAAGATACTTCACGCAGGATGAGCAAACAAAAACTCCATTACTGCCAGTAATCTCATCAAACCTCAAAATCACACCAGCCGCCTTTGACTACAGCCATTTTCTGGGATTGTCTACACAGTGACAGTATCCTTTACCACTGAGGAGAGCTTGACTCAGCTGGACTGTCATTTTCCATGAGCCCAATTCCTCCAGCATATAACACTCTCTCAGCTGTTTTCTGCAGCCTGATTTAGTCTGGTTGACAGATCACCCACTGCGGGACCATGTTATATCGTCAGCATCTGAGCAAAAAAACATCTGTAACTGCAATAAACCAGTTCTGTTGTTCCATGTTACTGTCACTGAGCTGAGAAGAACCAGGCACCTCAACAACTATGAAAAGAGGTAGCTTCATGAAGGCTTCAAAAATATATTGTTATTTAATTATTACTTGAATCTACAACATGGCTCTGTATGCAAGCTGTCTAGCCTGGATTTACTATGAGGACAAAGAACTGAAGTATAAAAACATTCCTGAAATGATTTATTTGATCGATCAAGAAGGTAATTACTTGTTAAGATAATAATGGTCCATTTTTACCCTGCCACCCCTCTATTATTTTGTATGCTTCAACTCCTTTGAATCTGCCACTATTTCACCATTACAACAGCATGCCCCTGCCACCCAACTATGGCTGTAATCTCGCCTCACAGGAACAGGTCTAGTGGTCGTATGCACCTCAGTCCCCAGCACCAGCGAGTCAACCTGCACGTCTCCTTTCAGGTTTGTGGGCAGGGCTGTGGGCGCTCTGTGCCCTGCTGCGAGGGCGAGTCGCAGGCCGTGGAGGCTCTGGACCTGCCCAACCCCACCTGCTTCCGCTCCCGCAGCCACAGCTACCTGCGGGCCATTCAGGCTGGCTGCTCACAGGACGAGGATACAGGCTCTGTGGATTCAGACTCACCACCCCCCACCGCTACGGGATGCATCTACAGCTCCAACACCCGTAAGTAGCACACTGAGAGGGCTGCACCTAAACTGGGATCATGTTCAACCCTAGTCAAACTTGTTTTACTGAGTATTATTAAAGAGGAGGCTGATATAATTGTAATTTTCACATACTAATCACAAGTTAAAATCATCTTCTGTTTCTTAGTAGCCTTTAAGTCAGCAATCAATTACTGAATGTCCAGCTGAAGTGAGAATCACAAGCCAAACATTGCAATTTGTGTTCTGAATAGAGATAAACAATATTAATCATTCACCACCAGATCAAGTAAAAGAGAGACATCTATTGTTAAAATTGGCAACGATCACTAATTGTTTGTGTTCAATTGCACTGCTAAATCATAGAACCTTCTTTGTCTGTACATCAGAGTCTATGAAAAAGGCAATCAGACAGCAACCCTTGCAGGGACACAAAAGGTTAGGGCTGAGTTTGAAATGCATGAATTAGTCTATTGCTGAACAAAAGCAGCCTGAACCGGATAAGCTTGGCCTCAGGCTTAGAGCAGTCTGGTTGGTGGTATGGTCATAGATTGCTCCCTTCTTTACTGAATGCATGTGTTATAGACTACACTTCCTTCTTTTTTCTTTTTTGTGTGGTTTTTATAGGTTAAACTGGTTGTGTTGATAGTTGCAAACATCCCAAATAAATCTACCTGTGTCAAAGTTTTCAACTTTTTTTTTCTTTTTCCAGCATTATTGGCCAACATATCATACGATAGCTGATGGTGATTTTGTAAATCAACTCTATTACAAGACAAGGCATTAATAGTTGTATTATCTATATATTTTCAAATGGTGCCCTGAGTTAACGGAGCTCGCAATCTGACTGTTGTCATGAAAAGTCCGAATATTCGGCGGGACTGGTCATCCAAATCAGGTGCACCTTTCATGACGCAAGTTAACAAACAGGGATTTACAGAAATATGAACCAATCTTGTTCGTCTTTGGTGAGATCGAGGACCAGCAACTTCCAATGGTGTTCAGTCTTCCATCCTCATTGTCAAGGGCGTGTTCTCACGATTCCTTTCTTTAAGCGTCGTTGTGAATCTGACTGAAAGGTAGTATCTGTCTGCCTCCGCTCTTAAAGCAGCAATTTATGAATGAAACGAAAATACGGATTTCTTCACCCACGCATGCAACAGTAAGGATTTAAAACATTTCTCTGATTGGGGTTCAATGTGTAGAATCGACTGTTGACTGTAAACGCTGTCAACACGCTAGCGGTTAACGTTAGCTGGTTAGCTAGCTAGCTATCTTGAAGCTAGCTATCGCTAGCTAGCTAACGTTGATGAGAATCGCCCCTAGCCAGCAAGCAGACAACGGGTGGTGCGGTACTGGTGTGATGATGGTAACCACGTAACGCATGCTAACGTAGCTGTTGCCTGGTAGGTTGATGATCGCGTGTGTGGTAGCTAACCTGGCCGTTACACAATCAGTCAGTAGACCACGTTCATTATCTAGATTATAAGAATACATTATTACTAGGTTAGCTGTTCCCTAGCAATATCGTCAGTAAATGATAGGCTGCCGTACTTTCTTCATCTATGCATTTCGGAGGGATCGTAATCATGGCCGAGGCAGAAGCCATGCAAAGAAATGGAGCTGGTGTCATTGTTATTTTTTACGTTGCACAACCGTTACACACACTAACGTTAGCCGGTTGCATGTATCTGACTATATTCACTTTTTACGTTATCTATAAAGAAGTGTCATCTGACAGTTCGGTATAACGATATCGTTAGCTTTGTCTATCGAAGTAATGTTGTAAAACCATGCTTCCTTTCTCCCTCGAAATAAGTTAGATGGCAGACGTTACTCTCACTTGACTTGGCATAAATAAACTTTGCGTGCTAATCTGGTCAGCTGTAGCTAACAGTTACTTCTGCACTTCAGGCTGAAGTGTCCTGCAGTGACTATTTTGGTCGCAGTCCCATGTGTTGACCTGGTCCGATGTGTTAGGTAAGATGTAAGGACATCCATCATTAATGCATGATTCTCCTAGCATGTGAATATCATAGTGTTATGCATTTCGGTGGTTGGGATATTTCTGAAAGCTTTTAGTCTGCTTGATCCGTTGGAGGAAGGTTTCTCATGATTGAGCTGAGTTCCTCTAAGCAGTGCACTGTTGCTGCACATCTTTTTAAACAAAGAAAATAAGACGATCTGATTTTATGGTTCATTTTTTTTTTTTAGATCTTCAGGTTACTTCAGTTATTGGATATTGAATATTAGAGCCCAGCCGATACCGATATCAGGGAGTAAAAAAAAGTCGGATAGATATATCGCCAAATATTATTCATAGGTTGCTTGTTTTATTGTTTAAGGTCTGTTATGCTGATGTTTTCTTCTTGGCCAAGGGCTCCATTGTAAAATATGTATCCATCTCAATGGGACTCGCCTAGTCAACCTCTTTTCAAATCTTCGTCTACAAATAAAAAGATTGTTTGCAAGCTGATACCTTTTAATTTCTTAAGGTGTGCTAGTTTGTTGAGTGGGAGAATTATATTTATACATTTGAGAGAAGGCACTCATAATGAATGCACAAAATGTTTTTCATACAATGTTTTATCTTTAAAATGTGACAAATCAACACCACAGATTTGAACCTTGGATATTGGCAATGTTTTTAGTTTCTAATTAAAGGGCTGATAAGCTAGGACTTTTGGTAAGGGTTTGCAGATAGTGGAAGGTCTTCCGAAACACAAGTTTGTACCTTCACATTAAGCCAAAGTCAGACTCCTGTCTTGCCATGCTTAGGATCCTGCACACAAGTTTTACCAATCTAATCTAACAATCCAGCCTATCCATCAAAAAGGTCTGAAGTTGAATACTAATGGCTAGTTGTATAGAGTTTGCAACCCTCGTAATCAGTAAAATATTAGCTTTAAAACGAGGTCAATCTCAAATTAATCAGACTGATATTGGCCGATCTTCTGTATGTAGGCTACAGACAGTGAGTCACACCCCAGGGGATTGCACACTGTACCGCTCACTCTCATTGATGAGGTAATTTATGACTCAGTGGGTGGATCCACTGTAGTTTCCCTACAGGGTCAATAAGCATGGAGCCTAAGAAATCGTGCAGAGCTATCAGGCAGTTTGAACAGGGCAGTGCACCATATATGGTCTTGTTGAATCAGCCCGACCATGGGCTTGACTAGATTCCAAACGGTAAAATGTAAAGGAGCTTTTGATAATCACATAGTAGCTATTCACAAAGTAAAACAACAACAAAAAAAGCTTCCAATAGAGTATTATGAGAGCTGATATTATGCTGCCGTAATCATATGCTTTAAAGAGTAAGCTGTTTTGCTGAATCTGAAACTGACCAATCTGCTAGAATTGGGTCACCAATATATTCAGCCGCTATGATGCCATAGTTAAATCCGTAAAGCTCAACTTTACTAACACTGTAGGCTAAATGTAAGGAAGGGATCATCCAATCCTACAATTTATGTTTTCTATCAGATCACAAGGATTTGGTTTGGAAAAGGGGATTGCTGTATGTGTGTCTAAGGGGAAGAGATGGAGAAAAGCGAGCCATTATTATTATTATTATTATTATGTCTTCGTTGTTATTATTATTTGGATGTTTGCAGAAAGGCCGAACCTCGCTACCGGCTCATGAGAGGCCTTGATCCCCGAGTAGGCCCTGGCAGGTGTCTCCATGATTAGGCTCCGGTCCCAAGCTGACACCAATCCCTCTAGCTTGGCTGGAAACTCCACTGGAGGTCTCGGAGAATTGCAGTGCTTTACAGGAGGGAGACATCTTTACACTCGCTACTCCAGTCTGCCTCTGTGCAATAGGGATTGGCCAACTAGAAGCATACTCTTTTTAGGACTAGGTGTTTAATGATTGTTTTGGGATCCTGTTGCATTCTCTGTGGTTGTGGTTGTAGTAATTGTGTAAGTAGTTTCCTCTTCCTGTCAGCATGTGCTGATGTAGCCCTCCCCTGCTCTGTCCAGTCCTGCAGCTTGCCACGTATTTCCCCCGCTTGTCTTTGCTTCTAACACGTGTTTCATTCAGACCTGTCCAGCGCCTCCAGTTCCAAGTGTCAGACCTGCTCAGCCTGACTGTCAACAGCACCAGTCATCCCCAGCTCGCCCTCTCCCTGACTCCGGTCCACCAGTCTAACCCTCATCTCGCCGGCGGTCACTATGCCACACTCACTCACTTTGATGCTGGCAATCCAGGACACAGTTGGTTTGGCAACCTTCTGACTGATCAGATGGACACATGACTGTTACACGGCTAAAAGTCCTCTGCGTAACATTTCATTTTGCACCCTGCAGGCATTTGTTGAATTGGCTCGAACAGTGAGGAGAAGATCGGACGTGTCAATGGAGACATGAGTTTGTACTTTCATGCAGCACGTAGTCCAGGTTACTGGTGTCTTAAAGCACTCGCAAACTGCTTGCCTCAGTAGCAGAGCTTCCTTCATGTTTTATTGGAGGGCGGTGTTGATGGAGACAGGAAGTGGAGGGAGCTCTGAGCCTCCAGGTTGGAAAACCGGCAACACCGCACAATCTCCTCGTCCCCTCGGTGGATCCACTCTAGAGTCCAATTAGCTCCCGTTTTCACTGTGCAGCAGGACCTCACTCAAAATGAGCTCAACGGTAACCAAAGTACTCAAATCTGCAGAACAGTGTCCCAGAATAGAAGGGCAGTGGCTACAAATGGAAGAGAGGTATAGTTTTTTGCCATTGACCATTCGAATAACTGAACCGCGAATGACACATGGGAGGACCGTATTACACTGCCATGTGTGGCCCCTGTATTAGCCTGCCTTTGTTGGCCCATTAGTGGTCACCTGATCCCTTGCAGTTGACTGGCTGATGGGGCCGGAAAGTGTATGCACTGCTCTGCATACAGTGATCCAATTGAGGTAATATGTGATGACCACGGTCGTGTTGACGGTCCTGTAGTAATGTATGTTAGGTGCTCTTTGAGATGAGATTTTAATTTGAACCCGACGAGAGCCACAGAGCAGTATCCACGGCTTGGACTACTGCTCCAAAATGCTTGACTCCTCTCTTCTCTAGCAAGCTCTCTTCGCTGGCTTCCAAATAATGTAGGACTGGGGCCCCATAAAGATAATTTTCATGAAGTGATATTAATAAAGTGTTTGTGTTGCTCGAGGGGGTTGTGGTGTGAGGCTGGTTGATGAATGGATATGGATGCTTTGGTGGAAGTGACACAGCCAGAACAGCGCGCTAGTTTGCACTGGGCCTGAGGTCCTGGTCAGCTTTTTCAGCTTTTAATCGGTCCTCTGCATCAAACACGAGGAGATTCAGGGTAGGTACAACAGAAACTAGAACAGCGGATTGACTTTGGGCTTTGCTGCAGGTGTTCTGACTGTGTGAATAATCAGTTATTAGCCTACTTTAGGACAAGTGAATGCTTGTACATCAACATTTTGCTGTGGTAATCCGGCAACAACGTTAACAAGAATCGCCTGAATCTATTGGCTCGTTTCCTAATGCAGCGAGTTATGTTAGGGTGATTTTTGTTCTTTTTTTAAAGGAGTCTCTATGAGTGGAAACACTGGGTGTGTTTGAGTATAAGCAAAACACACAGGTTGTGTGTGTGTGTGTCACAGGGACAGTTTTGAAACGAGCGAGAGGCGTTTAGTTGCAGGCAGCGCAACAAGATACGTCAATTAACTTCTCGTGTCTTCGCTGAGATATTCAAGAAATGTGTTCCGCTCTCTGGGAATAAATGTTTCCTTTTGTCCTCGGCTGGCTGACGTCCCAAAACTCGCACTGCTGCCAGTGTTTCCGCTGGTAACGTTTTGGATCAGTTTGGTTGATACGCTCCATAGAGAAAACTGGATTGGCATTGTGTAGTTTAAATGTTGATTTGATGCCAGGATCTTAAGATGCTCAGTCCTATTCTGGCTACCCTTCAGGCTTTATTAGACTAGTAGTGTGTGCCAGTGACTTGGCCGGTGTGATGTTTGTTTACCCTCCCCTCTTTATTTCCCAGGCCTGTCAGACATCTGTCCGTCCAACTGTGCCAAGCAGCTGTAGAATAGCATCCAAACCAAAATAACTCAGCATCTGCTGTACAATAGCCTATTTTCCTAATGCATTTGTAGAAAGCTTGTGGCTTTTCCCGGGCTTGTCATGTTATTGTGCTGTAGTTAGCCTGTCCCCCCTCCCCCCAAACCACAGGCGCAGACAGCCCTGCAATCAGCCACTGATGACAGCGCTAAAGGCCACCCTGCCTGGCTGGCATACCAGGGCTGTTGCTTTACTCTGAGTCAGAGCCTGCCGACTCGCTGTTAATCCACTAGGCTTGTGTCTGTGGGAGCGGCTAGACACCCCGTGGCTGTTGATCCGTTGGTCTTGGTTTAATTTATTTCCGGTTGTCCTAAGTGTCACTGTGCAGCGTTGAGTGAACCCAGTGCTACTGGAGGAGAGTCTTGGATTTGTGACGACAGGACTTATCTGCCTAGTGGAAGGTTTTAGTCAACACGTTGAGTGACTGACTACACACTCTCACTCTCCCACTGCCCTCACTCTTTAGATAAGGCCTTGATGAAAGATTAGCCTCGAAGAAAAGAACAGCTACTACCGTATTTCTAATTTATCGTTCCGTAAGATATCCAGGTCTGCTGTTTGATGTTGGCAACTATCACTAGGCTATTAGTTGCCGGTTTTGGGCGTGGTTGGACTTTGGACAGCGGTGATCATGGCACTATTCTGATTTGTATTTCCTGGTTCCTATCTCCTCAACCCCATTTCCATTTGCCCCCATTGTTCAGTCCCTACAGGGTTGCTCCTGATCGGAGCAACAGGTAGATGGAGGTCCCCAGAGATACGCTGACGTCAGTGGAACACGACCAGCTAGCAGGTTCACTGGAAACACGGAGCGATCGTAATGTTGGAAAACAGACAGGGGCTGTGTTTTTGTAGCGGACCAGCCCTTGTTTTGGTTGCCTTTTGGACTGCTGGTCTCGGCTCATTGCTCCTGACTGGTGCCAACATGTTTGTTCCCAATCCCTGCTACGGTGCACCTTTAGTCTGGAGAGCAATGCTCTTTGGTGGATATCGCAGGCCTAAGGTGAAGACAAAACAATACGGTTGCTCTATGTTGGGGCATTTGATGGCAATGCCTCAGTGTCAACGTCTCTCCTCTCTGTTTCAACAGTCAGTAGGAAGGCCCCTCCTCCGGTCCCGCCACGCACCACCTCCAAGCCATTGATCTCCGTGACGGTGCAGAGCAGCACCGAGTCGGCCCAGGACACCTACCTGGACAGCCAGGAGCGCCGCAGCGAGGCCAACAGCCAGTCGGGCCGCAGCAACTCCTCCGACAGCCTCTGTAGCATCCGCACCGGCAGCCTGGCCAAGGGCAGCCAACCCCCGGCCCCTGCCTCGGTCCCAGCCCCCACGGCCAGCGCCACCGTCGTCGTCGTCGCCCCGGTCCCGGCCCCGCGGGACCCTCCCACCCTGTCTATCGTCAGCGCCGCTCCTCCAACCCCTCAGCAGCAGGATGAGACACTGAGCACCGCCCTCACCCTCACCCTTGCCCTCCCAGCATACACCGAGCCCAAGAGAAAGCTCTCCTCCATCGGAATCCAGGTGCGTTTTTTATTTTTTTTGTGGAAATGGTTAGCTGGGTTCGTTCCAATAGTAACTCTTTTAACATGAACTGTCAGCTGCATTGGGTTAGAGTAGATTTAGCACGTCCCGCCGCAGTCGATTTCTCCTACACGGCAGCCTGCAGGATTTATTGACAGCCTATCGAGTCAAGGCTCTTAGTCAGGGTGGGCTCCCTGTGTGTATGGACTGTAAACATCTTAGCTGCATAGAGGTGGCCTCTGATTGACTTGTCTTTTTGCGCATAATTTGATTGACAGGTGGACTGCCTTTTGCCAGTCCTACGGGAGGAGCCCCTCCCCCTGACCGCACCCCTGAAGTTCCAGTCTATTGGAGTGCAAGTGGAGAACGGCAGGCCGTAAGTCTCCTCCTCCTCCTCCTCTTCTTCCAAGCCCTCCGTGATCACTGGGGCTGTTCATAAGCTTTTCCTTCAGCAGTTTGAATTTATTTTGTCAGACTTGAACTGTTCTACTTCCCCTCTCCTCTCAGAGCCTCTTTGTTTGTTTGCATCCCTAGTCCCTCCAGCTCTGCCTGTCCCGTGCTTTCACAAACACACACACACACACACACACACACACACACAAACAGCTCGACTGTGTAGCCCTTGCACTTGGAGGCGGTGGCGGCAAGGTCACGGAGCAGTCAGTCCGCCTCAGAGCTGGCGGCGTTCGTCGGAGCAGCTTAACAGCAGGCCGGCCCCTGATTGATGGTGCCTCCTCTCACTGTGGCCCTCGCCGAGGCTGGCCCCTGTGAAAGAACGGCCCATTGAAACCACCCAGCCCAGCCCAGTGTAATTTCCCCTGAATCTTTGTTGCCTGCTTCCACCCTTCTCTTTCTGAAAGGCTACAATCTATCTATCTGCCTATTATGTTGTTGTTGTTGTTCCTCCTCTTCCCACCCCCTCTCTTTTGCTCAGTCGTCTCGGCCTCTTTGTATGTTGCTGCCTGGGCTGTGCCCGTTTTAGGGGCCGATAAATGTCATCATAATGAAGCTGCGTGTCCTGTTTCTATGAATCAAACTACTTTTATTATAATGACTGCAGACGGTTGTTGTTGTTGGAAAAGGCGGGCCTCCGCCATTTAATGGCTTCATCCCAAATAGTCTGAATCCGGGAGCGTTATTTGCTGTGTGTGTTTGTCCTCCACCAGACTGAGCCGGGGCAGCAGTATGGCCTCCAGACAGAACACGGAGACCCAGGAGTCACAGGACGCCACGCCCTCAGAGAACGGCACCGCCGCTAGCAGTACCCAGAACCCGGCCGCGCCCAACGGCGAGGGCAGCGCCGCGGCTCGCGGGCCCCCGAAGCACGCCCCGGCGCCTTCCCGGTCGTCATCGACCTCGCTGCCGGAGCCCCTCGACCCGGCGCTGGACCCCTCCTCCCTCCCGCCGCCCGACCCCAGCCTGGGCACGGGAAACGGCAGCGGCAACGGAGAGGCGGCCCAGCCCGGCACGCCCGGCTGCCTCCGGGACGGCACCTGGTTCCTGAAGCTGCTGCAGGCCGAGACGGGCCGCATGGAGGGCTGGTGCCAGCAGATGGAGCAGGAGACCAGGGACAACAAGATCTCTGAGGAGGGTAAGAACGGAGCACCACAAACTCTCCAGAAACGCCCTCCGACGTTTAGACTCACGACGGATCGGACCCGGGTAGAAAGTCACACACTTCAGGAAACGAGTACCCCCGAGTGTGCTACAGTGATCACTTTGTCCACCAGTAGTTACACCTAATAAGGCCCCGTTCAGCCACAAAGCCTGCAGACGGACAGGCCATCAGCTATCTAACCATGAGCTACCGTCATATGCCTGATGACAGAAGTGGATGAGACGGGCTCATTACTGCTGAGGGTTCGCTGCGGCGCTGCTCATTAGCTACTGCGCCTCCACTGTCGTAGTAACGGGCCCACTGACTGACTGACTGACTGCAGAGGCACCCCCCCATCTCCTATGATCCCTGCCAGGCAGATCGCTAGCACTGCGACCGATGAATATGGATGAGAAGTGATCGAGGGGGGCTGGCTGGCTCCCCTCAGGATGATTACCACAGCTCTCTATGGATTTAGGCTGGCATAATGAGTGGCCTTTTTTTCATGCAAATGAAAGGCCGGGCATAATGGGTGGTTCTCTTTAAGGCAGAATGACTAAGAATGATAGCGTTTGTTACAATGTGTGCTCCTCGGAATCAGAAGCCTTGGCTGGCAATTGTTACAGGGTTCCCTGTAGTAAACCGCCAATTTGTTCTACTGCCTATGTCTGCCCTCAAGTTTGTTTGCGTCCTTTTATATTTGTTTTCTTGCCAGGCTGTGTCTTAACCTCTGTAAAGATGGAAATGGTTGTGGGGTGGACTTTTTAACGGGCCTATCTGTCTGCAGTGCTGGGGACCATCCGAAGTGCGGTGGGTAGTGCCCAGCTTCTCATAGCGCAGAAGTTCCAGCAGTTCAGAGGACTCTGCAACGAGAACCTGGTAAGTGTGTGTGGGGATTGTGCTTCATGTCATTTTGATTTCTCTACTCCAAGTACTCAATAGCTGGTGTTTCCTGTGCTCCGAAAAGGCAGTTAGGTAATAATACCCTTTCCCAGCAGAAGGAGAAGTCTTTCCACATCTTTTAGAGGAGAGGCATGTCGTTTATCCCTGCTAATCTCTCTGGTTTCACAAACACCAGGGCAGATTGGAGCTCCCATGACTCATAGCTCCAGGCATGAGGAGTTGTGTCAATGCTCCCCCTGTTGGCGTATTGCTTGGATTGCAGCGTTCCAGGCCAATCTATTTTCTTTTAGATGTGAACTCAGTGTTTTATTTAATTGAATTGTTTTTACTTTATACTGCTCTGCCTTTTACATAAGATTTGTTGACGGCAAAAAGAACGTGATCACAAATGGGTTAGCAATTTGAATGGGTTCACTTTGGACCAGTACTATATGGCCTGCCGGCATTGGAGTTTGAACCGCCTAATTTGCCGTTGTCAGAATCCGAGCGCCAACCCGCGGCCCACAGCGCAGGACCTGGCTGGCTTCTGGGACCTGCTGCAGCTCACCATCGAGGACATCAGCATGAAGTTTGACGAGCTCTACCAGCTCAAAGCCAACAATTGGCAGCTGACAGAGAAACCTCAGAAGGTTTTTGTTTTTTTCTAAATGTTGATGCAATTCTGTTTTTGCCATGTTACGTACGCAGTCGTATTGGATTTCTAACTCGGTTCTTTTCCCCCAGGAGGAGAAGAAGCAGCCTCCGACGTCGGTGCCAAAGAAGTCATCTAAGCCCAAGCTAACGGCGGGGAAGGACCGAAGCGTCGACTCCGCCGTGGACAAGCAGCGGCAGGAAGCCAGGAAACGACTGATGGCGGCCAAGCGGGCGGCCTCGGTACGACAGAACTCTGCCACGGAGAGCGCCGACAGCATCGAGATCTACGTTCCCGAGGCCCAGACTCGACTTTGAGAGCGGACCGGCACCTGTTCCTCCGCACACTCCCCTCTCTCTCGCTCGTTCTCTCTCTCTCTCTCTCTCTCTCTCTCTCTCTCCATTTGAAGGAATCTCCTCACGCACTCAGTAACACACACATACAGACAGACAGACCGACAGACAGACACACTCTCTCTCTCTCTCTCTCACTCACACACACACACACACACACACACACACACACACACACAGCGCGCGCACTGGGGTGCAGAGGCGGGTCCCTCGTGGCAGCACAGCTGGAAACCGGAGGACCAGACAGGACAGAGGCACAATGCAACAGCACTTCCTGGCTGCCATGGAAGACACCACAGACAGACTGACGTTTAATACTATTGTTATAATTATTAATATTATTACTATTATAATAATCTCCTGAAATATATCAATACTGTCTTAAATGTACAAGTATCTTGGATGAAAGACATCCTATTCCTTGTGAGATGAAGAATATTGGTATCCCCGAAGTTTACTCTTTCTGTATCTCTCGGTCTTTGTCACTCCTCTACTGTTAGAGGCTGCAAGTAAGCCCTGATCTCCTGGTTTAGGAGCTGAACTACCACACACACACACACACACACACACACACACTCACCTACTTCCACACACACACTCAGGATATACACACATACGCATATAAATAGTCACAGTTGTACTGTCACACTATGTCCACACAGTCTTCCGGTTCTCTCTCTTTGTATTAGGCTGCCACTCGTTGGTTGTGGTGTGTGATTGTGTGTCTAACATATACAACGCTGTTGATGTACACAGTCTTTAAAAACACACGATAAGGTCAGAAGAAGACGGTAGCAAATATGAATATAAAATGCCACTATGGTTATTACCATGTTCATTTTGTAAATGTTCTATACCAGATTTATTTGTTAGACAATGGACAGTGTTCAGTACCACGGTCGTTTTTTTTATAGAGCAAGTACATGTACAGCCATGATATATTAGCACATGATGCAATCATTCACCCCATCCTTCCCCTCACATACACACTACACTGTCGTCGGTGTCTGTGAAGACCCATGATTGAAGTCTTACGTTAGTTTTGTGTTTTTTAGAGAGAGTTGCCATGGCCAGTTGATTTGCGCTACGGACGAACACATGAAAAGTATGCTTATTTTTTAATTCATCATTACAACTGCACCTGCCAACCATGCAAGATTATGTTTGTTTTTTCCACCTCTTTTTCTACCTGATGATTTTCAGTCAGAGCCTTTGCTACATAGACATCTTATGTAGGGGACCAAGAAGAGCACCACTTTGTGAGGTTCGGCTTGTTGGCACATTGACTTGCAGTCATTCTGTTGCAACTACACGTTCTTGGTTTTGCATAGTGCTGGTAGGTCAGGAAATGTAATTAGCAATAAGAAGAGAAAACGTGCTCGCTGGTCTTTTAAGTTGGCAACGAAGAAATTACGTGGCTGCTCTCTGAAACTGTCTGGTTTAAACTTATCTGAAAGGATCAGATGGGTGTCTTATTTAAATGAACTATTTGTTTCTTTGCGAGGGTTGTTTTGGGACTTGGCCTAGGTTTGTCAGGGTGAGCCCTCAAGTCAACTGTCAAAATATAAAGAGGTTGTTTTTCATGCACTATTGATAATCGCCACTTGATTGGATATACTCCACAACTACGGTGGCTAGATATTTATGACCAAACCTTTGACAGTTATGTCACTCAGCATTTCTTCAATGTTATTTTGAAAAATCAGATCCAAAATACAATTGATTGACTAAAGTTTGGTTCATTCCTTTTATTTTGTCCTTGTTCGATATTCATTTCAGACTGCTCAAGCTGAATCAATGCAGTCACAATCCCCTAAACGGCAGCTTGAACTCATCCCTGTACACAGAGGCACATTGTTGAGATTCAGGGACCATCGGTACATCTTTCAATTCACGTTTGACTTTTGTATGACACACTGATTTGTCTTGGTATGCACTCGACAATGTACTGGCCGTGGATCATTCCCACAGAAACATGTACAGTATGGTGCTGCAAAGAATGGGCCATAATTGTGCTTGGATACGGCAGGAAGTTTGTCATTGGATAAAAAAGAAATTCACTCTGGAAGAAGCTTATTCCTGTTATCACACTGCAACACACGTGTATTTAAGCTTGAATTTGCTTGTCTTTGTAATGGTGTAATGGTGAATTATTTTCTTCTTCCAAGTCTTCTAAGATCCAACATGGTTGATTTGCTCAGCTACATGTGTGCTCAGTTTGAGCCATGTGTGGAAGTGTTCATCGACTTATACCAGGAACCCAACCATGCCTAGCTCCCTAAACCTCCTGACACTTACTTAAATATATAGTGTATGTACGAAGTAGATTATGGAACTGGTAACCTGTGAATTGGTAACACTTAGCCTTCATATACTGTATCTCACCTCATCTATTCAAGTCTTAGAAGTATCTTTCAGCCGAAACCAGAAGTGCCAAGAGGACAGGGGCTAGACATAGTGGATGTTTCTGGACAGGGCTACTATGGACAGCAGAATCTCACTAGCTGCGTGTCCCCTCGAAGAGCAGGCTCTCCCCCTACTGGTCACTGCTTGCATCACACTCCTGTCCCCCAAATTGTTCTCCTATTAGTTTTGTATTTTATAGCTGATGTAAAAGATGCAGATAATTAGAACTGGGGTAGCTAATACAGATATTATGTTTTTATTATTTTGTTTATTTGTATCACAGCAACTATGGAACTGTACATTTCATTGTCCAAAAAATCATTAAAAACCATCCCTTTTGTTACATCTCTTTGTCATCATCATTGCTGGTGTTTCTAATGTTTTCATTACGTAATATTAGCTTTAAGGTTGATATTACATACATTTTAATCGTACATTTGACATGCACGCAGGTACCTAGTCACTATTTCATCTTATTTAAGCATGGCCTACGTGTCCCAGTACAGGGCACAAACAGGTTCTAGCTAGTGAAATAACATTATTTTACTTTAAGTAAAATCTAGTGTATATCAAGGGACTGGAAAATATCCCGTCTCGTTTGAGAAATTAGGGTATGTATCTGAACATGCGCTTAGGCAGAGATGTTATGACGACACATACTCCCCTACATTTGAGGCTCGAAAGATCCTTGCACTTCTCCTTTATAAATTACCAGAGAGCATGATCTGATCAGGGATCGTCTGCTCGTTTATCAGTACTGTACTTCCTATTTACTGGGTTACTGCTGAGTTACTAAGGGCTATAATGGACACCTACTAACTGATGGTTTGAAGGAGCAGCGACTCTGGTGGCAAAAACGACTCCGTCAAGCAACTTTGGACAATACAAATACTAATGTCACAAGGATTTTCAGAACTTACAATAAAGCTTCTGGTGGACGAATTAGGCAGACTTGGCTTTCTTGCAGGTGACTGTGGGATATTAAACATATACTTTTCTATGGCTAGAAAAAAAGCCTGTAACACTCTTTAGAGTGGTCCTTCTGAGGTTCACATCCTACCCCCTCAAGCAACTCCCTTCTCAGATATTTAAATATGAAACAACAAGCAAAAGCAAACCTATCACCACAAAACGCGAATCTACTAACAATAAACAATATTTTACAGAACAAGCACATATCCTATGTCATGGTATATTAGTTAGATACTGAGGATAGATTCTTTTGAGAGAATAAAAATTGTGATTGCAAACAAATGCCTCGGTCTTTGTCAATTGTAATTTAGAAATCAGTCCTCCTTACTGTACAGTATATGCTAACTTTTCATTGACACAGCGTCACCTGCTGGCAAGGACAGATGATCTCGGCGTGGTGGTAGATTTCAGGCTGAGTATGTCCTCTCGACAACCATCACGGCTTCCTGCTGCAAGTAGGAGGAGCTTAGATACAGTGATGGTAAGGCTTCCAACTGCAAACTGGTGGAACATTGTCAGGAGTAAAAATTTGTCGGTCGACACCTGCCATCTGTAGGGTAAGTTTTTTTGTTGACTCTATGATACTTTCTTTGTTTTACAGCTACATTGGCCTTATTCTCGTAAAGAAATTATGTCATACTTCCATTTCCTGTAGACTCCCTTGTAGTCGCAAGCATCGAAAATGCATGCATTGATACAAGTATATTCACTAATGTGCCCCGAATCTTTACATCTCAATCATTTTAAGTGAACTAGCTGATTTGCCCTTTATATCTGAGCAGGTGAGTGGACTTTAGTGTACAATGTTTCCAATCTGTATAACATAGCTATTACACGTGAAAATGTTGCGTGAGGATAATAATCTGCCACTGATTGATTGAAGGCCTAGTGGTCTATTAGTTGAATCGAATGTATATTTCTGATGAGACCCACGGCATTATACTCCTTTGTAATATTGACCTTTTGGTGAAAGCAACAGCCATTGAACCGTGTACTGACCTTGTGCAGACCTTGTAGATTTGATTGATTGAGTTATACTTTTCTCTATGTAGACTCTAGCTATTGTGTAAACTGACTACATCAGTCATTGGTGCACAGGAAGTTGGGATCTGCAGTATTACCACCAGAGAGATGACCTCACCTTATCAGTGACTTGACTTCGTTGTCCCCAACCCAGTGACAGGACACAGAACCCCTCACAGCACACTACTAGAGAACACCCTGTTCTCCAGTCATGGCTGCTCACCGGCAGAGAGCCACCTCCGCCTTTGAAAACTCCTCAGAGGTAAAGAGGGTAGAGCCCAGGTCCAAAGAGAAGAAATGCTGTAAGTACCAGGCAAAGGGCAAGGGTCTGTGTCTTCATGCGTGTCTGTCTGTGTTTCCTCCCTTGTTCCAGTCTGGCCTCCCAGGTGCCTGCTTAGAAGGTTCACTAAAACGTTAACTTGGACAGCAACGTAAAAATGTTTCAGTATTCTTTATTCAACCCGTTTAAGCTGGTGGAGACCAAAAAAAACATTAAAATGAATATGTAATAGATGCACTGGCCTTGCATAAGTACAATACAGGTTATATTTCCCTGTTCAGTTGAGCCCCTCATGAAACAAATATTCTGTTTTATTAGCTGCTTATCCAATGCAAACACAAGAACCTTGAGAACTCAACACCGCTGTTTAAATTAGATTAATAATTACGTTAGATTAGCCTACAAGCAGTCGGGGAAGACTGTCTTTAACTTTGACATTTAATGAGTGACTCAGAATGTGAAGAGATATAAAGGGAATAGGCCTACATCTTAAACACATGCTTGTACTAACACCAGTCCTGCCTTCTAGACATATGTGTTGTAGCAAGCTGATTGGAGAATGTGAAAATCAAGCCTGGTCTTGCGTAGAGCAGAAGGCAATGTATTTGTGTGTAGAGCTGCAGGTAAGTTTTTTTTCTGTATGCAGTGCACTGCAGAATCAGCTTCATCTTTTTGTTCAAGTCTTTGTTTGGCCTTTTGAATTCCATACATTCCAGAGTGTGGACAAAGCCAGTTGCTATGGAGCAGTATATAGAGTGTAATTAATTGCTAATAAGAAGGATAAAATAATAATCCATGAAAATGAAACAAATGTACTGCTATCTGTGAAATGTGTTTGTTTGTGTGTAAACAGCATGGGCTTCCCACATGACCTACTCACCAACAGTCATAGTGATGATTGGCTTGCCTGCCAGAGGGAAAACCTACATTGCCAAGAAACTGACGCGCTACCTCAACTGGATTGGGGTTCCAACCAAGGGTCAGTTCCATAGCATACCACTCAAATTTGTGCATCCCAAGGCACTGACGTGGGAACTTTTGGGGAATCCAATCTGAGCTATTTAATTCCTACAATCAGCTTAAAACGGTGTACATATTTTTTTCTTTCGTGAGTAATTGTCCCGTAAAACCCTAAAATATATAGGCAAAGCCAATGCTGTCCACATGATGCAACACATTATGTACAAACACAACGGAAAGAAGGGAGCAAAATGTTAAGTAACACATTATACATGCTTTGCCATTACAGCCATGGAGTGGTGGCTTTGTAATTTGATATGAATGGCCTGTGACGGCTCTGCCTACTATTCAGAATGATGTCACTTCAACAATGGGGAGTATCTGTGTTTATAGGGTGGTAAACAGCAAGCTTGTAATGGAAAGAGTGCCCTGCTAAATGCTTCAGATTACTTGTTGATTATCAGCCACAAGCATTAGTTTGAAAGCATTCCAGAAGAAAGTATGCACTAATGTTATTTTCTTGGCAAACATATACAAATGACATTCACCTTCAGCTACCAAGAACCAATCAAATCACTCTCTGAATGCGTAACACGCAGACATGGTGACGTTACATATCAGGGATGCCACAGAACCTGTTTGACTGAGTTCAGCGGACTGTCATATTACCAAGACACCGGAAGACACCGAGCTATTTCCATTCACTGCCAACCACAGCCTTTGCTTGTCACTTTCAGTGTTCAACCTCGGAGTCTACAGGAGAGAGGCTGTGCAATCGTACAAGTCCTATGACTTCTTCAGACATGACAACCAGGAGGCCATGCGCATTAGGAAGTGAGTCCCCCCCTCCCCCAACCTCCTGCACCAACCATGCCATATTGATGTTACACCACCTCCAGTCCTGCAGCAGGCGAATGTTAACACCTGCTGCAGCAGAAGCCCCTCAATGTCTGCTATGACTTGGCCTCAGAAGCAGGTGTGTGCTCCGCATTAAAACCCCTGCAGAGATTTGTCAGGCTGCCTGCTGTGGCTAGACAAAGCATGTAATTAGTTTTTACTCTCGAGTCAGCTGGCAGCTTCCCCTGGGCCAGGCTAAATGTGTGATGCTCTGTGCTACGAGAGTACAGTGTTTAAGTTCTATATTTTTTATATCTGCTGTTAATTATTGTTTCTGCAGACAGTGTGCGGTGGTGGCTCTGCAGGATGTCAAAGCTTATCTGAACGAGGAGGGCGGTCAGATTGCAGTAAGAGCCTTGTACAGAATGTAACTTGTAGAAAATGTAAAAAATAAATAAAAAAACATACTTCAGGTGTTTATTTCTTTGTTTGCAGTCTCACATTGGGTCTTGTCTTTGGGTCCCCCTAGGTTTTCGATGCAACTAATACCACCAGAGAAAGAAGAGAAATGATTCTGAACTTTGTAGAGGACAACGATTACAAGGTTTGTTGTGAAAGCTTGGACTTCTGCATTGTGCCACGTCCTTTCTTAACCACTCTTAAACATCCGTTTCTTCTCTAGGTCTTTTTTGTGGAGTCATTGTGTGATGATCCAGATGTTATTGCTGCAAATATAATGGTACATCTTTATTTGACTTGGAAGCTGTATACTACACCTAATTTTGCAAGTATAATTGCTTAATTTTGACAAATTTAAAGTGAATTGAATAAGAGGATCATCTCTTCTCTCCTTCACTCTTTCCTAGGATGTGAAGGTGTCCAGTCCAGATTACCCTGAGAGAGACAGAGAGAGTGTCATGGAGGACTTCCTGAAGAGAATTGAATGTTACAAAGTGACCTACCAACCATTAGACCCAGACAAACATGACAAGTGAGCTAAACATTTTTTATCCAAAATGAATTTCCTATTTTGTAACCTAATCAATTGTTCATGTAATTTTTAAAGCAGCCTAGTTTGAACGTGTTTTTAAGATGTTTCCAGTAGATGGCGATACTGTAACAGCTAAGTTAAATCAGACTAACATTGGCAACGGCTGGCTTCTCTTTCATACACTTGCCACCACTTGTAGTCAAGTCCACTTCCTTAGAATTCCTTCGAGTCAGCTCTGGGAAAAATGACACAGAACTACTTTGTGAAAGACTAAATAAAATCAAGATTTGTTTTATTTTAACATCTGATTACATACCGGATATGTTTTTAGACGTTTATTTAGTTGTTTAGTTATGTTACAAACAAATTAATCTTTAGAAACATTTGGTCCAACCTAAAAGCCAAGCCAAGCCTAAGAAAGAGGCCAAGTGACGTCATTACTTTGGTCCGGCCCAAAAGAGAAAAATTACAGATATGTGGCCTCTCCCTTGCCCTCACTATGGTCTTCGTTGTAAACCCAGCCACTGGCTGCCTGAATGAAAGTAGTATTGAACAACATTAACCAGAAGAAGATCCTAGGACAGGATTTAGTCATTAGTGGCTATTTAAGGGAAAGCAAAGTTCAACCAATGTATACATCTATGTGTGAAATCTAACGTATCTATTCATATCACTCATGTTTTATTTTTGTATTTATTTAGTTTTTGTAAACTCTGACCTGCAGGGACCTCTCCTTCATCCAGGTCATCAATGTGGGGTGTCGCTTCCTGGTCAACCGGGTCCAGGACTACATACAGAGTAAGATAGTCTACTACCTCATGAACATCCACGTTCACTCTCACTCCATCTACCTGTGTCGACACGGAGAGAGCGAGCACAACACGGAAGGACGCATCGGGGGAGACTCAGAGCTGTCTGCCAGAGGGAAACAGGTACCGTCAGGGCACACCTGAGTTGAAAGTGAATCGTAGAGGGCTGGCAAGACAAACCTGTGTGTTAGGTGCCTCTTAAGCTGATTTTGATTCAGACTCAAGTCTCCCTTTCACAAGCAGCACACATACACACAACACACGCACACACTCACGCACGCATACAAACAAAAAACATAGATTGAATGGCCGTTCTTTCCTCTATTGTGTTAGTTTTCCAAAGCACTAAAGGGCTTTGTGGAGGAGCACAGCCTGTCTGATCTGAAGGTGTGGACCAGCCAGCTGAGGCGGACAATTCAGACGGCCGAGGAGCTGGGCGTGCCCTATGAACAGTGGAAGATCCTCAATGAGATCGACGCTGTACGTGCTTTATGAAGATAGATGAACACACAGGGACTACATATATATATTTACTTCAACCGAGAGTGACCTAAAAGTGCCTAAATGTCAACCATCTTAACAGACTCTCCGACAAGTATGGCTAGCATTTGAAAACAACATGGCCTGGCGTCCATTCTAGTAGCTGCATTCTGTCATGAGTTTAAGAGTGTATGAGACTTCTTCCGTGTGTCACTCAGGGTGTTTGTGAGGATATGACCTATGAGACAATAGAGAAGACCTACCCAGATGAGTTTGCCTTGAGGGACCTGGACAAGTACCACTACCGCTACCCCGGAGGAGAGGTACACCTACTCCCTCCCTCCACAGATGTGTGTGTGACTGACCCCTTTCACCGGAACATTTGTCTCAGTGTGTCCCTCCTGTCTTTCTGTAGTCTTACCAGGATCTGGTGCAGAGGCTGGAGCCGGTCATCATGGAGCTGGAAAGACAGGGCAACGTGTTGGTCATTTGCCATCAGGCCGTCATGAGGTGCCTGCTTGCTTACTTCCTTGATAAGGGTGCAGGTTGGTTACACAAGAACACCCGTACACAAGCACAGCATCCTAGTTACACCACAAACACACACACATACCACACACCTGTCCACACACCAGCACAGCATGCTAATAACAACACACACACACAAATAGTATATACAGTGCACTTGCACAGGCACGCAAAAACAAACATAAACAGATAATCTAATGTATCACAGGGTGCTTTCAGTGGAAAGAAACCCAAACTACATACAGAGTAAGATAGTAAAACCCGAAATAGACTGCAGCTCAGCCGTGTCACAAGGAAGGGTTAGAGGACCATGCCTAGTCAGGAGGGGGAAGTGGGCAGCACCAGAAAAGGAGGTTAGAAGAGGAGGAGGAGACCAGACCACAATTTGTTACTTGTTTGTCTCAACAGGCAGCCATATTAGATGTTTAGGCAGGCCAGGGTGTGGGACCACAATAACAAGGCATACCTCAGCCTGGTTTACCGGCCCTTCAGCCCACTGCTGTTGGCCACATGTCAAGGCAAGCAAAGTCAGAGAAGGATGGCAGCGGGGTAATCCTCTGTATCACGGCCAGATTACCGCGTGGTTTTCCGCCACTGTTACTTCCCCGGTGTGCATCACACAGTGAAGGTATTTAGCTTGTGTTTACCGATGTGTTGTTGTGGTGTTGTTGTCTCTGTTGACACTCAGACGACCTGCCGTACATGAAGTGTCCACTACACACAGTCCTCAAGCTAACCCCAGTGGCGTACGGTAAGATTTAATCGCAACAAAACCCACAAGCAACCCAAACTTCTGTTTTTTTTGTGCTGACGATGCCTTTTTGAACGCATGGATTCCAGCTTCAGATTTACATTTTAGTTAGTTTAGCTAAAGTTCTGTCATCCATGTCCCCCTCTCTTTCCATCAGGTTGTAAAGTGGACCTTTTCGACCTGAAAGTGGAGGCAGTGAACACTCACAGGAATCGGCCTTTAGTAAGTGGCTTTATAGTTTTAGGATTTCAGGATTTGGGGGATTTTGTCTCCTAGGATGATTAGGAGGATATTTAGGACGTTGTTGTGCTGTGTAAGAGAAGTACCAGCCAACCCCTGAGCTCCTGTTATCCACCATCCACAAAGATGCGTTTCGGTATGCAGTGAATTTCAGTGAATTTCAAAACAGTAGATTGAATCGGTATTCCCATCAAAATTTCATATCAGAGGGATGTTTGGTAAACACGACTGCACACTGTTTTTAATCATGACTCACCACGATTCCCAGTCCATTCGCAGCTAAAACTAGAAGGTGTAGGATAATACAGAGGGAAGGTCTGAAGTGCCACAAAGCCAAAATAAGTTTCCATGTTTAAAGAAGCCAATTTTACATTTTGTATCGCCTTACCTAATACTTGTATCTGATATACTATTTGTATGGCACTATCCTTTCTTTAAAGATTCTTCAGCTCAGCTAGGAAAAAAACACTTGAAAGGGTTGGTTGAAAGAGCTTCAATCAAGCACCACATCTGTATCTCATAATGCCAAGTCCATATATCAGGAGTGTTTCATTAATTTAAGGACCCTTTAATGCTCTCAATAGGAACTCCCTGCTTCAGGGTAAATAACTTCAAGAAGGACACACAGAGGAAAACAGGTTTCATGTTGAGTCAATGGTAACAGCTCTGAACCTTGGGCTCTATCTACTCCACACTCTATCCGCCCCTAATCTTCCAAAACAGAATATAATGATGGTCCCACGCTGTCTGCTACCCAGATGTTCCTGTCATTACCGATGCCACAGCGCCTCGGAGTTTCCAAGATAAACACAACTCAAACACTCACACCATGTATACCTGATGCAATTTTAGTTGCTGTGTGGGTGCCACGCGCTCCCGTAAGGGAGACCACAGGCCGACTAGGAAGGGCAGGCCACAAACCACAACGGCACTTAAATCAATTGTTGTTTGCCTCACTTGTGAATGTTGCTGTTCTGTGTGTGCACTATTTATTTCTACAACACATACACACAGGCTGCCTGATAATTCTCATTCCCTCTTTTCCCGACATTTTATTTTGTATTATTTATTTTAAAGCAGAAAAAGGTCCATTCAGGCCCACCGACCACTTTCCTTCGGCGAAACAGCTTCACCCCCTTGTCCAGTCATGACCAGGTGAAGAGGCCCCGCCTTTACAGCGTCGACAACGCCCCTCTGTCCCGCCGATCTCATGCCCCTTCTCTTCCCATGGAGTTCTCCGAGGCATCCGAGGGGGCAGAGCTGCAGGTCAGTATTTCCATTTAGACTGCCACTCCCAAAAGCCTCACTGTGAATGACATTTCCTGTGTTTTATTTTTTGTGTCCTCAAAACCAGAAAAACATTACAGTATGTTTTGGCTTTGGAAGTGGCCTCACCCACTCCTCGCCCTTTGTCGAGGGCATCCAGTGCCAAAATAAATGTGTTCTGCCCCCGCCTGGTGTGTGGGTGCCAACATGGTCAGGCTTCTGTCACACTCTTTTCCCTTTTAGGAGTCGCTGGACTGCTTCAGTCCAGGAGACACAGACAGCTGTGCGAAGATGAACTAGAGGAGGGAATAAAAACACAAAAGCTTGGCCTACATTCCAACTCCTTCAGCTCCCCCACTCAGTTTCCATTTGGAAAAAAAACATCCAGCTGTGTTCTAGTCCCTCATTTTCAATTCCCCTCGTCCTTCTACCAGAGAGGTCTTCACCCATTGTCAGGACAAGCAGTGAATCCATGCCAGCCTTACCAATATTCGAGGAATGTTGTTGACCACACTCGTTTACCATCAGAAGAAAACTATATGAATGGGCTCATTGTAACGAGCATTATATTTCTGACTGAGTGCGCAATTTGATTTAAGAGTCAACTCTGGTACAAATTCAGTAATCCACTTTAAAGCAGTGGATGCAATCTAGGCTACCAGAATTACATCAAACCTTATCTAAACCAAAGCACATGTTTTTAGCACTGTCCTTTCTATTATGTGCACTCTTTACTGCTTACTTTATTTACTATAGCATGTACCATTTAATATATATATACGCTCATTGATTGTCAAGGGCCCACAAGTTTTAAGTTGTGTTAAGAGTGATTTCGTCAAGGTCTTTGGCTCGTGCAGCTTGTGTTACAGTAGTGCATGTAGCACTAACTTCTTGCACCCAGCTATTTTATTGTTTGCATAATGTTAGATGTGATCTCCACTCATATGTCAACATAGAGTATGATTGAATTCCACACTGATGTCCGTGTAACCACAGATATTTTAACTGTATGGGGCTTATAGCCATGCCATGAAATTTATTGCATATTTAAATTAACTTGTGTTCTTCTTGAAGTTTGTCATTTTTGTGTCTAACGAATTCACAGTTTAAAAAGCGGGGATAAAGCAGGTCCTTTCAGTACCTACATTGTGTGGGTAGTACCTTACCATTCCCTGTGTGGCAATGATGTGATGTTGGTTGTTACAACCAGTGCTGTTCAGAAGTGCCTATGAATGTCTTGATTTAATAATGCTATTTACAAGGATGTATTGATACTATATACAACAATTTATGTAACAATCACAAACATGTTTTGTTCATGTTAATGTCTTGCAATTTCCCTCGGGATTTAATAAAGTTATACATGATCTTATCCTATCCTAAAGCCTCATCTTAATAGCTGACACCATGCTGGGATAGCTGAAAGGTCGGCGTTGCACTGTTGTTGACGGAAGCAGTCCAGTGGTTATATGGTTTATAGGCCATCGTAGGCCACTGTTGTGTTATTCTATTGAAATTCCTTATGCCAACTTGGATGGATTTTAAACGATCTTGGTGGAACTTTCAGGTTGTGAGATCATTCTGAATACTCTCTGACACTTAACATCTAGGGGTAAACCTAGAATATGACACAGAGGGCTCAGGGGTTGTGTACTCGCTGACTCTCTGTTACACACAAATAGCATTGGTTGAGTATAGTCTGTTAAGTAACATACAGTAATGCTTTAAATATGACTCAACACTAACACTTGACGCAACAACTGAAACTTTGTCAGAAATTACTATGCACACACTTATACAGTAACACACATGAAAACAATTGCCAGCAAATTACTTATATTAGGTATTATAGAGGCATCTTACTTTTCCAATATTTCCTTCGTACAGTGCCGACATGTCTATTTACTCTAGGTTTGAAATGTCTGCCTTGGAGAAGATTCTTCTAATCAATGATTTTGTAATGTTGGCAACCTCAATCCCAACCTTAAATGTCTCAGACAGACATGGATGGTAACTCTTTACACATTCAGGTATTTACGTTCTTTTTTAATAGAACCCATTCATACAGTTAATTTCCTTTACAGCCATCTCATATTTATAAATGTGTTCAATGGCCAGTTGTTGGCTTGAATGGACATAAAGTATTATATAACTCACAAAGGCCATAGGCTATATGTAAATCCTAATATGACCAAAGCAGTATCCTTAAAATGCCTCAGTAATTTAACAGTGTTAAAGGTTAGATAAAAATCCAGACACAAATATTAATAAAAGCATCATCTACATTACATTCACATTATATAGGCCTACAGTAAAAAAAATAAAAAACAATTTGAAGCTTAATGTAGTTTAAAAACGGAAATACTTCTTAAACACTAAACGTTCTTAGCAACCTGTTTCCTGACTCACCATGCTGACCATGTCCTCTAGGATAAGCAGTAGCCTATCTCTGTTCGTCATAAATCTGCAACAACATCTTGTTCTGACAACAAATGGACTGGGAAATTCTGTCAAACCAACAGCCCATGCAGTGCGTGAGTGTATAATAATAATAATAATAATAATAATAATAATAATAATAATAATAATAATAATAATAACAACACATGGTATTTTATACGCGCCTTTCTTAAAACTCAAGGACACAGTACCAAAGAAAGATGCTAGGGGTAAGCTAAGAAAAACAGGTGAGTTTTGAGACGGGATTTGAAAATGTTAATGTCAGTTCCGTTGAGGGGAGGGGATTCCAGAAAACCGTCTCATCATTTCATACACACATACATTGTTTGATACAGCCACACCTCTACAAAGGTGGACTATGATACAAAAGGAGGACAAAAGATTTCTTAATCCTAGAAATATCAACCTGTTGAGTCAACTAAGAATGCTGCCTAGCGACCGCACCTGGCGTTCTATCGATGTAGCCCTGAGGAGATATCTGTACAACCATAGAGATAGAACAAACACATAGATCTCTGTGTAAAACCTTCTACAAACAACATTTAAGTCTAGAAGAAGAGAACAACACTGAAATTAGCAAATAAATCTATTATTACATTTTTCAATCTAAAACTTTAGGGCAAAGGAGTTGACTACACAGATTGAAGCCACTCCCATTGACATGGCATGTCTCACTATAAATACCGTGACTTTGAACGTGATCGGGCTATAATCTTATAGATGAAAGGATAACCAACGTCTGAAGAAAATGAAGAATTCCTGTTTTACCTTATTACTTTTATTGCTGGACATAGGAGTGGTACATGTCTGGGGTAAGACCTTCTAAATGTCGTTGACATGCTATGCATAATTTTGTACTTTAATGTGTTGAGGGCATCATCAGTAACATTCACAATTGTTATTATTTTATTTTTTTTAGTTCTGAATAAAAAAACCTGTCCTCTTCCGCCGACATACGATTATGCCCAACCTGAACAAAAATACCTGAACAAACAGAAATACAGCAATGGAGACAAGGTCCGCTATAGTTGTGCAGACGGTTACGTTCCTTCTAAAGGTCATTACTTAATTGAATGTATTGAAGGGAATTGGACCAAATTAACGCTGAAGTGTGACAGTAAGTACATACAACTGCATTGTTTTATACATGATAAGCATTGGATGTCCGTCGCCGTTACAAGCAGTCAGTACATACTAGGTTGTGTACTGCCATCCTGTGTTCAAAGACGATAGCTTGATCCAAGAAAGTTGCTCGGTAAAGTAAATCTATATTATCTAATATAAATCTGTGTACCTCTCTTTACCTATTGGCCTTAAGAGCTACTTGGTCTGTTCTACATTCATTATTGTCTTCGCTATTTTGCAATGATAACCAAAACAGTTTTGAACAGCTTCTTGATTGTTTAAATTAAAGTGAAATCTATTCTACTCACGACAGTCTCCTAAACTGGCAGGTTCCCCAGCTCTAAACATGGCTCTTTTGTGTTATTGGTTACAAAGACCCCTCTGTAAAACGTTCTAATGTCTCCCCTTCTTTCTGATTTGCTCTTTCATTATCAACTATTTGTTAAACAACTTGCTTCAGAAAAAACATGTGGAGATGCTGGAGTTCTATTAAATGGCTTCTTTGAATACAGTGATGGGGTCTCAATTGGTGACAGAGTTCAGGCAGTGTGCAATAATGGGTACGTTTCTGAAGTGGTCTTTTTTTAATGTTTAACACATAGGAATATTCCATTAACTTGTAGCTTCTACACCAACAGATACACATTAAAGGGAGTGGAGTATTTGATATGCAAAGATGCTGGATGGAACCCAGAATCTCCCACTTGTGAAGGTACACACACGAGTCCTAGCAAATGTATTTTCTATCTTATCTTTTATCTCAGAGTTTTTAGCCCACCTGTTGAAAGTTCAACCCAAGATTAGTTTCAGCATCTCTGAATACAAAATGGATGTACTTGATGTCCCAGCATTGGAGCCTTTTCAAATTTCTCTTTTTCGAAGCCACGGACTGCTACTATGAAATGTGAAATACCCGTTATTTCATACCCTGCCGTTTTCTTTGGTAATATCCGACAAGTCCTGGCTTGATACTGTTGATTCAGATGTCGAAATCTAAAGAGGATAATAGGGAATGGTTCTAAAATAATGCTAAAAGTATGAAGAGACAACTAGCTATAGATACCACAGCTTCGCACTATAGTAAGTGTATTGTATTTGTGCCATTTAAGTGTGGTTTGAAAATACATGTTAGATGTAACTGTTAAGCACTTATACAGTGGCTGGTCTGGGAGGGGTGGATGGGGATGAGGGGGCGGGGGCCCGAGGCCTCTGAAATCAGATTGGCCCTCCCTGGTGCCCCCCCCAATCCCCTGCCAGAATTTCAGCAAGGTTTGATAAGCTTGATTTTCTCAGCCCCCTTTCACTTGGCCTGTGTCCCTCTTGCCCCCCCTTGTAAAAATGTCCTGTCCACACCACTGCACTTATAAAAAGGCATTGATTACAGATATGTTGTATGAGGCAAGTAGGAACTTTTTATAGTCTATAGTATCAATATGATTGTTCAAGCTCCTTGTGTAGTCTTTTCCAAAAACTATTTGAATGACCTTAAACTTGACTCGTGACCATGTTGTTTTCAATGACAGAGACCATTTGCCCATCGCCCTTCATTGCCAACGCTGTGAAGATGAGCAGAGATGTCTCAGTCTATCGAGTCGGAGACACTGTGAAATTGACTTGCAGCCAAGGCTTCAAGCTGATTGGACACCAGTATGTAACCTGTGGTTCAACTGGCCAATGGGATCTTAAGCTCCCTGAGTGCCTACCTGCCAATGGTGAGACTTGGACCCTAGAGGTTACTTAAGGGTGACTGTGTACAGCTTTGCACATACTACTGAACCCCTTCCTAAACCTCATGTAATTTTTTTTTTGAAATACCACAGTAGACCTTATAGCTAACCAAAGTACCCTAACAAATAATGTCTATCCAATCTATAAAAACAAACATGCGGGAAATCTGTAAGGAAAATTTCATTCCTGTTTTGATTGAAACTGTCACCGTAAGGATTGCAGAGATTGCAATGGGTTTGTTTGCTTATTCACCCAGACATTACATGCATACCCAAGATCAATGATTTAACGATGATTGTAAAACCAAAGGCTGTTTACAAATCTGGAGAGACTCTGGCATTTGGTTGTAAGGAAAATTATATTGCAAATAGATCAACCATTGCTACAGTGGGGCCAAAAAGTATTTAGTCAGCCACTGATTGTGCAAGTTCTCCTACTTAGAAAGATGAGAGAGGTCTTTAATTTTCATCATAGGTACACTTCAACTATGAGAGACAAAAATGAGAATTTTTAAATAATTTATTTGTAAATTATGGTGGAAAATAAGTATTTGGTCACCCACAAACAAGCAAGATTTCTGGCTCTCACAGACCTGTAACTTCTTTAAGAAGCTCTTCTGTCCTCCACTCGTTACCTGTATTAATGGACCTGTTTGACCTCGTCATCTGTATAAAAGACAACTGTCCACAGCCTCAAACAGTCAGACTCCAAACTCAACCATGGCCAAGACCAAAGAGCTGTCGAAGGACACCAGGAAGAAAATTGTAGACCTGCACCAGGCTGGGAAGAGTGAATCTGCAATAAGCAAGCAGGTTGGTGTGAATAGATCAACTGTGGGAGCAATTGTAAGAAAATGGAAGACATACAAGACCATTGATAATTTCCCTCGATCTGGGGCCCCACGCAAGATCTCATCCCGTGGGGTCAAAATGATCATGAGAACGGTGAGCAAAAATCCCAGAACTACACGGAGGGACCTGATGAATGACCTGCAGAGAGCTGGGACCAAAGTAACAAAGGCTACCATCAGTAACACACTACGCCGAGAGGGACTCAAATCCTGCAGTGCCAGGCGTGTCCCCCTGCTTAAGCCAGTACATGTCCAGGCCCATCTGAAGTTTGCCAGAGAGCATATGGATGATCCAGAAGAGGATTGGGAGAATATCATGTGGTCAGATGAAACCAAAATAGAACTTTTGGTAAAAACTCAACTCGTCGTGTTTGGAGGAAGAAGAATGCTGAGTTGCATCCCAAGAACACCATACCTACTGTGAAGTATGGGGGTGGAAACATCATGCTTTGGGGCTGTTTTACTGCAAAGGGGACAGGACGACTGATCCGTGTTAAGGGAAGAATGAACGGGGCCATGTATCGTGAGATTTTAAGCTAAAACCTCCTTCCATCAGTGAGATCATTGAAGATGGAACGTGGCTGGGTCTTCCAGCATGACAATGATCCCAAACACACCGCTCGGGCAACGAAGGAGTGGCTCCGTAAAAAGCATTTCAAGATCCTGGAGTGGCCTAGCCAGTCTCCAGACCTCAACCCCATAGAAGATTTGTGGAGGGAGTTGAAAGTCCGTGTTGCCCAGCGACAGCCCCAAAACATGACTGCTCTAGAGGAGATCTGCATGGAGGAATGGGCCAAAATACCAGCTACAGTGTGTGCAAACCTGGTGAAGACTTACAGGAAACGTTTGACCTCTGTCATTGCCAACAAAGGTTATGTTACAAAGTATTGAGTTGAGCTTTTGTGATTGACCAAATACTTATTTTCCACCATCATTTACAAATAAAGTCTTTAAAAATCCTACAATGTGATTTCCTGGATTTTTTTTTTCTTCTCATTTTTGTCTCTATGTACCTATGATGAAAATTACAGACCTCTCATCTTTCTAAGTAGGAGAACTTGCACAATCAGTGGCTGACTAAATACTTTTTGGCCCCACTGTACATGTGGACCAGAAGGGGCATGGATTCCACCACTTGGGAAGTGTACATGTATGTCAATGGACAGGAAAACTCATTAAAAAACATGTCTAGTATTGCATTGGGTGTGTTTAAAATTCAAAACGTAATATTAAAAGTTCATTTTGGCACCAGGTCTAATGTTAATCCCTGGAAATGTTGTAATTTCTGCTTCCAATAGTTATCAAATGTCCTGCATTAATCGTATCAAGTGGTAAACTTTCAAGTTGGCGCAGAAGCGTGGACACTGTCATTACAGTTAGTTGCAACAGGGGATACAAACTACAAGGTCCTACAGAAGTTGTCTGTTCACCGAATGGGAAGTGGAATAGTATTCCCAAATGTGTTCCTGGTAAGTTTTTCAAAAACGTTTTTATTGTTCATAAAAGTACATTATATTGGTAATTCCTAAGTGTGTGAATATCTAAATGCTTAATTTATTTAAAGGGAATGAGACACAAATGGGGAAAGTGTGCTATTATACAAATTCATTTTACTTAAGATTCTCACAAGTCAAGTTTTGTAAATTGACATTAACTTTGAATGGGTGTTTTTTGTGTGTGTGCTAGTCTGAGTGTGTGCCTTAGCCCTTACCTTAAACACACTGTTACAGTATATCAATGTTTAAAGCTAACGTGCGAGGGTAAGTCATGCTAACTTGCCAGGCTAGTAAAAAGTCCTGTTGGCAAATGGCAGCCTCCCCTCCCTGTGTGTCTGCCCTCTAATTGTAAAGTTGAGAACATTTATCCAACCATGTATGGTTTGCTCCATGAATACTCTTCAGATGTAAAAAATAGATCTGATTGCAATATTTGGTATTGTCTTAACTTGAGGCCTGTGTTTGTTTCAATCTTATACAGATCTCAGATCTGCAGCTTCAAATGTTAAGAAGCTAGGGGAATACATATAGAATCTTAACTTCTATATGGCCTCTTACCCAATTTATTTTTCAGTCCTAGGTGGTGGTTGTGGTGTGCCAAAATATGAATCCAATGTTCATCTGTCAGAGGCATACTTTTCAAAGAATTCATTTGCTTCTGGTGACCAAGTTCAGTATAAGTGTGATGTTGGATACGTTCGAGCTGGAGGCAGTTCCTACCGATTCTGTGAAAATGGAAGGTGGACGGAGTTACTGCTAAAATGTGAACGTAAGAAAGATTTCTACGGTGATACAGTTTTTACAGTTTAAACACGTCATTAATTCTGTTAAGACATAGCGATGATATCTGAAGTAGCTGGTCTTATTTGATCTCACAAAGAATGATGGGAGAAACGGTTATAGGTAGTCTGTGCTTTACCATGCATGATACTCTTAATGAAAGCTTAGTTTTGAATTTGTGTGTACCAATGTCTTGATTATAGTTTGTTTGGGCAGCATCTCATGTCTTTGCCAGTGAGAAACAGAGGGCGTTATGTAATTTATAATTGGAAATAAACATTATCTCACAAAGGGAAACTATGTGGCTATGCGGGGGATATTTTGAATGGCCATTACATGTACACGGGAGCTGCATTTGGAGATACTTCTACAGCTGTCTGTGACAAAGGGTAAGGTGACACTCCACTGGTGTAACATTATTGGTTGTATTTGTGTTTGTACTTTCACAGCAACATATATAATAATAATAATAATACAAATAATTTAGTTTAGAGTGCCTTTCTAAAAACCCTAGAATACTTTAAAATACAAGGAAGCTTTGACAACTACAAAAAACTATTAGAAGTAGGAGACAATAAGCAGATTAAGAACAGTAAAAATCAGTTAGACATTGCAGTCATAGGCCTGACAGAACGCGTGTTTTTAGGCGTCTTTTAAAAGTGCCCGTATGTTACCAGATATCAACTCTTTGGAAGGAGCGTTCGAACCTGCGGGATAGAAGGCTGGTCCGGTAACCAACCTGTTTGTGAAGGTATTTATTACTGTATAACAAGATGCATCATCACATTGTCAAAAAGTTTGCGATTCGTTTCTTTGATTTCAAGGCTGTTTTCTTGTCCATGTGGGATAGTGGAGGAATTTTGTATTTTTGATCCTACAGCTGTCCAGTGTCTTGCGCCCCCCGAGGTTCCCAATGCATATATGTCAGACACTGCTGCAGAGTACAAATACGGCACTGGGCTGTACTATAGGTGCCGTTTCGGGGGGTTGATCGGGAACAGGGCTATATTCTGTACGGAGGACGGAACGTGGAGTGGGCAGCCTCCGCAGTGCAGAGGTCAAAATTCCATAAGTGACATCATCTCCTTTCTTTATTTTAATCAGAACTAAGTATTACGGTTAATACAAAACCTAAAATCGATTTACCTGTATTTTGTTTTCTTTACAGGCTATTGATCTGATTCTGGCAGTTCTATCACATACAAAGAACATCAGCGGAGAAATACGACCATCATATAAAGAACAAGGCTTTCTATAGATCACTTTAACATCACTAGTAGGCAAAATGTATGTGTAGTTGACCATAATCTACTTTTATCATAATGACTGCAAGGTATTGGCATACCAGCCATCTAATATGATGCTTCTTTTTTGTGATGCGCTTACATGTATATTTATAACATGAAGAAGAGAATACAGGTTTTTAAAGGTCATTCAAAAACGACTTACTCAAGGACAGTATATTTATTTAGATAAGTGTTTTGGGCAGTAACAAGTGCATTCACTCGTTACATTCACCTCTGTACAATTTTTTGTTCTTTTTTAACAGCTGTTAATGTTACATGTGCATCTCGATACCTATAGATTGAACAGTGAGTGAGAATTTTATGAACAAATGAGCTACAAGAAATTAAGAACACCAATTCCATTCATTTAAAAAGACAATACAAAATCCAGACACTTTTTACATGAGCAAAAACAATTTTCAAGTGCAAATACCGTTATCAACCCTATGATACATCATAGCAAACTTTTGTTAAAAAAGCAACAATTCGAAACAAGCATTGACGTTTTCAGGCTGCAGGAGGAAATTATAGAGAAAAAGGCATGTTGAGGTCTAAGGAGCACATGAGGACTACTAGATGGTGGGCTTTGTGACTAACAAAAATAAATCATCAGCAATAAAACATTTTCAGAACCTTAAAGAAAAATAGATGACAAATGTAAAGTGAATTTTTTTTTCTTTTCCGTAGCTCAGTAAGATCGAAATGCTTTGCCACCATTGTCTGTTTGACAATGTGATCAATGTTCCTACACTATAAAAGGTAGGACATATTCACTTAAGGGGAAGATTACTAAAGTTTGCTTATTTACAAAACAAATAAAAACATAAAGGACTTCTATAGGAAATGATTTTGCTATTTTATACATTTCCTAAACATAAACGTGTTTGGATTAGGAGTTATCATTGTCAATAGCTTTAATTTGACAACAAACAATTAATTTGCAATTGTGACATTGAGCGTTGTACACGCAGAATGTACATTTTATTTATCACGATGTCCACGTTAGAAATCAATTAAACAACTTTCTAAATAAAAATAACATTCCCTTACTATATCCTTAAATGTAGTGTCTGATTTCAATTGTTTTCAGAGTATCTCCTATCACAGAATAGTAACATTTACTCTACATTTAGGCTCAATGTCACCGTTATTTGTCATTTTGATCAAATATAGGCTTGGAATGCTGCCCAAATGACCCTAGCCCAGTCTTTGTCTCTGATTCAATGGAGGGACAACCCTAATTAAATTGAGAAGCATTTCTTTCATTCATTGCGCTCATACTACAAAGGTTGGATGGCAGACTAAATTGGCCTACCTCACAGGTAGTCTTTGGAAGAGCTGAGATTATTGGGACGGTAACTGATATGGGTGTTGAGCGAGGGGCCCCGCTTGTCTTTGGGATAAAGATGATAAAGAAAGAGTCCATGGGCTGAAAGTAATTTGGAGGTCCTGCTCAAGCTAATTAGGATTAAAGAATTCAACCATCGTCTAATTTATGTTCATTATTTACAAAATTGAAAAAAAAATAATAATAAAATAAAAACACTGAGACATAAGGTAAGTGAGTGTATTATGAAAGCATGGTGAAGTTATAATTTTTTATAAAATCTGAATCTTTTTTTATGACACCAATACAAAGTAAGTGTAACAGAAGACAGAAAACACCAGAAAGGTATGATATTGAAAAATTAAAGTGACCTTTTTTTAAAGAAGCAGCAAACGTATGTCCCTCAAAGACATTTTCTTGGTCTCTCTCTCTCGCACAGAGGCATCTCTGGGTGTCTCTTCTGTGGCTGTCACAAAATCAAGTTTTCCATTTCCTTGCAAAAATGTCCATCCCTTTCTTGAAATGATACAACTACATTTTATACGCTTTTGTTAAGTTAACTTGAATATAGAACAGAACATATCTGAAGGTAGGTAACAGCTATACAATCGGGCCAGAAGAAAACATAAAGCATAGATTAACTGTTTTAACAGTAATACCGTATTAGGACATAGCTCTAAGAGCTCAAATATAGCAAGGCTTTGATGATGTGGAATGGGGTTACAGTATGGCAGAAACCAGTAGCCGCTCATCCTTGAGGATAGCTCAGACATTGAACATATAGTTAGTAAAGTCAAGAGGCTAATCAATGTAACATTGTCCTTGTAAGGTCAGAGCTACAATCTGGACCTTATCAAAGCAGATGCAAGACCCAGCTTCAGCTTCATCCACGCACAACAAACAAAACCACTTTTTCTTCCTGCTTTAAATGCAACTCACAATAATTTTTTTGTGCTGTTGTTAATTGAAGAAACAAACAAAAACAAAGACATAGAACCCAAACAAACATCTCACTCGGTGTTAGAAGGGACTACAGACGGAGGGAAAACAAATGAGACCCAAACAGAGGAAATTCAAAATGTGTGAATGGCTGCGTAGTGAACTGTGCCATCAAAGCCTAGGTAAACGGAAAAGAAAACAAGCACCCAAGTACGTTTTTGTATCTGAAGTCCTGCGAGAGTGAAGGGGGGGAGTGGCCTGTAAGAAGAGGAGAGGGCATGGTCGGGGGCTTCACAGGCTGCCTGGCCACTACTTATATGGCCGCAGGAAGGCAGACACCTTGCTACTTATGAGGCGTATGAAGGAGCGAGGCAGCATCTCGTTGGACTCTCGAGTGGTGTACTTGAAATAGTTGTTTGGGTGGGCCAGGACGTCAAAGAGAGTCTTTATCAGCTTTTTGTCCTGTTTAGAAGGCAGATAGCACATATTATTCCTCTAAAGCATGTTTACTGACAAGGGGAAGTACAGCAACTTCCATGGTCTCATAAGAGGATTACACTGATGCTAAAACTGCAGTACTGTTTACCCACTGACCTTGAGAATTTCTTGATGATTTTCAGAAGCGTAGAGTCTACCATCCCTCACTATATCCTCAACAAGCTGTTCATAGTCCTCTGCATTCACCAAATAATGTTTGCCATTAAAAACAGCATGCAAAAAATAGAGTAGGGAGTCACTTTTAGGAATACAGCCAATAATTCAATCTAAGAAAACTGTAAACAAATAATTGGATTCCGGCTGTAAACAAAATTGTAAATTGGTAGACCTTAACCGAATAACACAAATATGTTGCGTAACAACAGGCACTGCATCCTGAATGAGGCCTGGGGGGGTTGGAAAGCTTCTCACCATCGTAGGTGACATAAGGGATCTGGAAGCCCCGGGCGCTGTTGGCCTCGTTGGACTTAAAGTTGATCCAGAGTCTCCTGGAGCGGGCCGTGAAGGCTATGGGTCTCTCATACGTCTGGCACGTCTCATAGGTGGTGATGGACGTGGCGGACCCTTAACAGAGAAGGTGGATAGGCTTGTCATCGATGTGCCAATGCTCGTGAAGATGCAACAGTACACACAAATGTTCCCAGAGTACTTCAACTTTTTTTTCTCCCTTTTACTGTCTAAGCAATACGCAAGCTCGACACTAGAGGAGGAGCATGGGGAATATTTAAACTGTATGTGTTTGAGCAAAACAGGTAATTCACTGAACATCTTCCACCTGGTCAGCTTTCACCTGGTCTCACACTAGAGGAGGATGAGGAGGGGAAAGAGTGATATTCCAGCTGTAGCTATTGAGCAACGCAGGTCATTGATCGGGTCACATCTTTCACCTTGTTAGCTTTGACGCTAACATTTCCGTACTGACAAAGTGGGAGGATTCTGTAAACTACCACAGAGATAATGACAGAGAGATGTGCTCACAGTTCTTCCTCATGACCAGCACGTCTCCGCACTCATCCTCGGACGGCAGGAAGATCTCGGGCACCACGATGAGGATCTTACGCTTGCTGGGCGGGTTGATGTGCCACGTGCACTCCACGTTGGCAGGGTAGTTGCCCGGGTAGTTGGGGGACTCGATGTAACCTGTGAACTCTCCCATCTCCCCGCCACACTCTCTGTCTGCACACACACAAAAACAGACCCACAATGCGTATTACCAATGACACCTAACTCACTAGATGAATTCAGACAAAAATCTTTTCTTTCTCTTCTTGTTACAGTACCCTTTTGAGAGCACCCGTGCTTATTTCCTGTGGAGTAGTACTTTTTAACGTCAATTGTTTTTCTCATTAAGAGCTCTTACTCTTGCACTGGGAGACGCTGGTGGCGCCGTCAAAGTCGGTGGTGGTGTTCCCAGGGCAGGAGATGCAGTAGTTCTGTCGAAACTCTGTCTGGTAGGTGCCCAGCGGGCAGCGGATACACCTGTGCACCGTGGTGTTATAGTAGTGGCCTGGAGAGCACTGAACTGCAGAGCGGAAGAGGAGACACACACACACACATATTATTAGAGAGGTCAACACAGACTAAACATACACAAACACTCGCTCAGTTGCTCACTGGTTTACTCACTCACTGGCTCACTGGTTCACTCACTCACTCACTCACAGGCTTGAAACTTCATCCAACATCCATAAATTATGATCAAAGAACTTCTGATCAGAAGACCGACCTTTGACCTCACAGTCATGGAAGGAGCTAGAGCCGTCCCTTTTGGTGCCCAGTCCCCCTCCACAGGAGAAACACAGGGTCCGACCCAGGTCAGGCTGATAGGTTCCCTGGGGACAGGGCTGGCACGGCTTGAAGCCGTCGCTGGAGAAATACCCCGTAGAACACTGGCCTACGTGCAGGAGAAAGTGACGGTTTGGATGGTTTAGACACTGTTAGATTTACAAAGCTATATCACCTGAATGCTTGAGTTTGAGCCTACCTGCGCAGGAGGAGATGTTGCGGGCCCCCACTGCCCCGTGGCCGTCACTGCCGGGGCACAGATCACAGGCCAGCTGGCCCTCCTTCTCCTGGAAGGTGCCGGGCGGGCACTGGATGCAGCGCTCCTGCTCGCCGTGGTAGTAGGACCCGGGCAAGCATCTGACTGAGAGAACCGCCACAAAGAGCTCAACACAAGCTGCAACACACACATAGAAACACGCATACACACACTCATACACACACACACACACACACGTTGCACACACAAACATGCTGTACACTATACATACACACAGACGTACGTGCTGCACGCAGATACATACCGTACACTTACATGCGCACACACACACACACACACACACACACATATTGTACACACACTTAAACAACTTCGGAGAGCATAATTCATCTCAGGTCCTTCCCGCCGGCAATAAAACAGAAAACACATGCAACCACCTGCCAGCACCGACCCCCCTAGTCTTACCACAGCGCCCGCTGTCCTTCTCCCGGCCGGGACCACAGTTCTCAGGGCCGGAGGTGGCCTGGGGCAGCTTCTGGGCCACCTCGTACTCCAGGCCCGCCACGCGGATCAAGAAGCGCTCCTGGTTGATGGACTTCTTCAGCGCCTTGATGTAGGTCTTCACCTGCTTCTCCATGCGCTGCCTCAGACAGCTCAGGTTGCAGCTCCCTGGGGATCGGAGGGATTAGCACCAGGACAGGACACGGGACAGAACCTCCGGTCACGGCATGACAAAGACACTTCTAACAGGGCGGGTCGTGTGGGTTGGCTTGGCGGTTCACGTGCCGCGGATCGTGTACGTTCAACACGGCAGCCGTGTCCCACCTGGGGTGACCAACGCAGACAGAGCGCGCATGCTGACCTGTGGTGTCCCCGGGTTTGATCTCCGCCTCCAGCTCCAAGGTGATTCGTGTCACTTCCTTGTTGGTGGGGTTGCGGGCGCGACGACCTTTTGCCTTTTTGGAGGAGTCACATTTGAGGTTGACAAATGTCACTAGACAATTGCTGCAGGGCTGGCCTCCACCTATATAAGTATACACCACATCACGTGTTTTGTTTTTGTAAGCTATCGAGGCAATTCATGAGTCATTACAAACTTCAGCAACACACCAGCACCGGCCCTGAGGCCGTTCCAAACGTGTGCGTGAACAAAATGGACATTCAACGAAACATTCAGGCCCAAGAGAAAGAGTTTACCTGGGACGCGGCCCCTGTCCTCCGCCCTGCCCGTCAACTTGGGGTGGAGGTGACACTTGGCATCTTTGATCTTAAACGAGGCTGTCTGCTTCACTGGATGGGCCAGAGACTCTACAGGCAGTGGGCATCAGTAGAAGAGCACAGCACATCGTTACACTTCAATGGCTACAGTACCTCACCTTCAGAGAAAACATAGCCAAGGGGCTTTTTGACTAGGGGGACTAGAGGGGACCTTCTTTCACCACTGTTAGTGATCCCTTCATTTTAATGGCGTATGTTTGGTGACGAATGACGTGATCGGGTTTACAGTAACACAGACAGAAGAGGAGATCAGACGTTGTGTGTCACAGTGACTTGAGGGGATAGACAGGGCGTGAGGCGGTTTCTGTCTGGCAGGCAGCGTACCTATGCAGCTCTGACTGTTGCTGGTGTTGAACCTGGCCGGGGCCTTGCCTCGCAGGACGGGGATGCCACAGCTTACCGAGTAGCTGCTGTCAGACTCTGCAAGTCAACATATGAAAAGGCACAGTATAGGCATGTGTTTGTGTGCACCCTTTCAATGAACATGCACGCATGCACAGACACACACACACACACACACACACACACACACACACACACACACACACACACACACACACACACACACACACACACACACACACACACAGAAACAGGCCAGTGGTAGTCATGTACCTGCCAGATAATGAGCTTTGGAAGCGCAGGTGAGGGAGCAGCTCTCTTTTTTGCCTGTTTTGCTGCAGGTCAGAGTGGCTTTAGGAGCCACGAGTCCAGGCAGACATTTCACCTGCTCTGAAGGAAGACACAAAAACACCAAAAGACAATCACAATCTATCATGTAATCCCTTTAAATGGGATCTTAATATTGTCCTAACCCCTCAGAAAATGCTGTTTTGTTAACCAAATTAACATCATCACATAAAGAAAGTCAAAAGAGGCTGGTGTCACGCTATGTATGTGTGTGTGTGTGTGTGTGTGTGTGTGTGTGGTAAGCTCTAGCCACTGGGTGGCAGTGTTGACCCATACCAGTGCAGTCCTTCCTATTCCAGTGCAGCTTGTATCCAGGTGGGCAGGTGCAGTCATAGCTGCCAAGGCTGTTGATACAGCCATATTTACAGCCCCCGCGGTTGATACTGCACTCATCAATATCTGGGAATAAAATGTGAGGGACAGTTACAATTTATTGTAATATAACACTGCTCAAAAATATTAAAAATCCACTTTATTGAGAGCAAGGTTGAACGGATAAAACAATCTTGATTTGAGGTATATAATACCATTTCGCATTGTCAAAATAATTAAACAGAAATAAAAGCGATTAAAAGACTGGAGAGGGGGAATGGGATAACGAAACAGAAGACATGTCCTCTTTAACAGCTATACAATTACACTTCTACTGATATCTATTGATATTATACTGTCAGTGAGGAGATTTGTGTTAACATGTTGATTATTCATTTGACGCCTTTCCCAGGACAATGTGATTTCACCCTACTGACCTTGCATAGACAGGAGAAAATTCAAGGAGTAATTACATTTGAACGCAACAAATACCCAATAACACACACACACACACACACACACACACACACACACACACACACACACACACACACACACACACACACACACACACACACACACACACACATATTTCAACCATCGAGGAGCCAGATGCAGGCTGCCTGGCCCGGGCAGCGAGACAGAAAATGACTTTATTAGCACAAGACGAGGACGCAGCCGGGCCGGGGCTAAGTGACAGGAACACAGGGAGAGGGAACAGAGATAATGGCAGTGATTGATGATTTAGCCAGCTGCTATACACTGTTCTCGCCCTGTCCCATCCAATTATTCACCGAGAATAAAAACAGTCTGCACGCCTTCAGACGGAGGCGGACGATGATGACTTCTTCCCTCGCGCTTTGTTGGTGCGGCTGCCGTTTGTTCTAAAGTGCCTGAGACTTGTTGCGTCCCAAAGCCCGCTGAATTAATGGCCTACCTTCACATGGAAGAACTTCGTTTGAATAATGTGAACGATCGTATAGTCTGACTGAAGGAATCACGGTTGGCCTGGATTAGCTGCCAACCCCTGCCGTTGGGACTGCTCTCGCCTTCTCACAGCGGACACGTGAATAGACTCGAGGGAAGCTTTGTCGTCTTTGCTCCAAATCTTTCCCTTTGTTTCTGACTCATTGGTGCAGCGGGGGAATACACCGGTCCATCCCAGAGGCCAACGGGGGACGGCTGAGGAGGAGGAGGAGGAGGAGGAGGAGGAGGAAAAAGAGTTTCAGGCTGACATTCACGCCGACCTCGCGGATCAACAACGTGCCTTTTATCTCGCTCTATGACGGAGGGTTAAGTCCAACTCCAGCTCGGGGAGGACAGAAAAGCATGAAAATTAGCATTTATTCTCGCCGGCTCTTTTCGTCCTCCATAGACATCAATACATGCGTCTTCACCATGACAATTTCATGTCTGAGTGTCCTAACGCTGGGAGACTCCACCGCAGGCTAATCACAGTGTTTCTGGCAAGGTCAGCGCTTGACAGAACATCATCCATCTTTATCCCCACAACAAAGAGCCTAGCTTTTGGACAAGGGGCACTACCCATTTGTCTTGCTATGTACGGATTGTCAAGGGTTCTTTTTGTGGTTGTTGCTTTTTTGCCTTCTCAAGGCTTGGTCAAGGCAAGTCAAGTGTCACGGTGAAAAGAACTGGCAGAGTTTTACCTTTTATGGCTCTTTAAAAAGTCCACATGTGCCTTGTGAAACCTGATCTCGCACCATCGTGATTGATTCCTCCCCCTAGTAACATACTGGGTGCTCCTCAACGTGCGCAACCGATCGTCTTATTTTTTCCACGTCGGGAGTTGAAGACTGGCAGGTCTGCTCTGTGGCGTAGGTAGAGTGTGGTGTCAACAGGGCCGTTTGAATTGCCTTGCCTTTCCTCGACAGCAGGTCACTGAGGTATTTAGAGAGGCTTGTTTGGGGTAAGTCTGTTGTTATGAGGGCTGTCTAGCAGCGTTCGACAGCGATGCATTTCAGCTGATAAGCAACACAGGGAATACCACAGCCTCGGTCCGGCCTACGAGGCAAACCAGTGCATGTGGAGCACCATGAATCTCAGTGTTATCTGGTAGCTTCCAACGGGGGTGGGCCAGGTGGGAGTGGAAGCTGTCGATCACTCGAACCATTGATCCCGGGCATTCGTTCTTTCCCACACACTTCATGGTCATGGTCACGTTTCTACGGTTACTGTTCTATTGTAACATTCCAGAGCTGTCGACCTGTCAGAACAGACGTTTCGACAGCAAGGATGTGGACAAACCACTGTAAAACTCTGTAGCACTCATTGTGGCGTGTGCTCTAAGGCCCACGCCAGCCGTACTCTGTGCGGCCCTCAGGCACTGGAGACAGCGGCTCGGTTCTTATTCTAGAAGTGGGCACACACACACACCATGGAGAGGTTTGCTGAGAACAGAGCAATGAGCAGCCATGATTTAAGAGGAGTCTCTGTCATTCTGATCTGTAGACACAGTCCACTGGTGTCCACCATCTATCCTGATAGGTTCACACAGAATCTCAAATAATTGGAACAAAGCATACACACACAGCGTTAAATATGTATTTCCTGTACTTGCTTAAGTGATATTGATCCTGAGGATTTTGCTGGAAAATAAGCCGGCGAGTAGGAGGTCAATCAGCAGATTATGTTTGTGTCGACTTTATTTGCGAGCTACAAGACATATCATAACAAAGCCACTATCACACTCAAACCATAACATCCTAAGAGAAAACAGGAGTATACTGTATGTCACTAGCTATGGCTAATTAAGATTGGCTGCATTTGTAGTAAGTCTGGTGGCACAGTCCATAGGGCAAGACATCCTCATGATACCAATATCCTGCACAGAAACAATGTTGCGATGAAGGTGGATTTTTCCAGTGCATAGTGGCCCTCCAACTGCAGGGAGAGGTTCGCGTTGAAGTGTGGGATCTAGAGAAAGAGTGGTGCACAGGAGGGAGACAGAGGGAGAGGGGGAGGATTAGAGGGAGTGTGGGTGTCACCTCACCTCCACAATGTGCCAGACCATAGAGCACATAGCCTTTATGACAAAAGCACTGGAAACTACCGGGGGAGTTCTCGCAGCGATGGTCACAGGCCCGGTCAAAAGAGCACTCGTCGATGTCTGGGAAGGGGAGAGACAGCGAGTTTTCAGATTCAGTTTACGGGAGAAAGGGGGTTGGTTAAGAGAAAACACAGGCTTTGTGAAATCTGGTTCATGTTAGTCCATTTATGATCAGTAGCCATACATTGTTCTTCTGTAGGAAAAACGTTTTTAAAAGAGAATTCAATTGGTTGGTAATTGACATTGCGGTTGACCTTCCTCATAAAGCACTGAAATACAGACATTTGTCTTCAATATGCCGCCGGCTCAGCAGGAGTCAGCAGTCAAAGCCTATTATTCACCTGAGAAGTGGCACTTAAGGTTTTTTCGATTCCCGAGCAAGCTGCCAATTAATCACTCCTATCCACTCGTCATTCACGCAACCAACGAGCCGAGGACTGTTCACAATAATAACAGTCTTCAGCTTCTTGTTGCTGCATTTTGCCGAGGACATGTGGAAAATGTTTGTCTAAAAAGCAGCCTCGCTTATCAAGGAATGCGCCGTAACGTGAGACCGCCGGGAAAGTGGAGAGGAGACTGTGTTTTTACAGGGGCTGGCCCGGTTCTTACACGAAAAGAAGAAGAAAAAACTGTCTCCCCGGGCTCCCATAGCTCACTTTATCAGTCCTGACTCCAGCATCCCCACCTGCCATCTCCAGCCTGCCTATTAAGGCCTCCTCCCCATCTACACTATGAGTTGGTCTTTATCTGAGCAAAATGAACACCGGCAGTCCCCCCTCCAACCTTCCTAATAGGTCTGTTTCAGTCAAAGTGAGCCATTAGACCTTTACAATTAATACAGGAAGTCAGACGGCTTCATTACTTGCAGGACTTTTTAAATGCCAGCAAATACTCATGTCAACTCCCGGACAGAGCTAGCATGGTATGAGCGTCGCCCCTTTTAAAGTTTTAACTTGAAATCTAATTGGCCAAATTGAAAAGAACATGGAAGCTTAGAAGGTTCCCTGGAACATTCTACTCTCTTCTCTTAACTGGGAGCCGGAGGCTGTCAGATCAACATCAAAACGGTGATAAAAGCTTGATAGTAGACATTACATGTCAATTATAGGAGCTCAGTTGAAGCAAAACACATCATGGATTAGCTTAAAGATAAGGCAGGGGAATCCATATAACCACCTTTGAGACGTCTATATTCCAAGACATTTAATACAATCTCACATATAATTGAATTTTCTCCAGCTTCACACAAGATTTTTCACTAAACTATATCCTACTAGCCTAATGTCTTTTGAGAACCCCCTTCAACCAAAGAAGCGTGCTCAGGCTGATATTAAGAAAAGCTTTGTTGGTAGTTTTCAAAAGACAAGACATCTTGAGCACTAAAAGATAAACACTGTTGTGACGTTTGAACGTAAAAAAAAAGCCACTTAAAGGTTTAAATGAATGCCTCTCCAGGTGCAGAGAGGGTGCTTTCACCTTGACCGACTCTCTGACTCTAACTCGGAGACCCATCTCCTTCAGACACCAGGGATTATGGGAAATAAAACCCTTTTTTCATGTTTCAGCACTTGGTGTATCACCCCCCCCCCCCCCCCAAAACCCCCCACTGGTTCAATCTGGTGGGGTTGACACAGATTTCACAGAGAGAATGCATTACTCACCTTGACAACAGACTTGCAGTTTTCTCTCTTTTGGGAAGCTCCCGTGAGGCCACGGGTCATTCATATTGACAATGGGACGAAGCTATAAGCATGAGGGCTGATGTAGCTTGGGGATTTCACTTTATGAAAAGATAGTATGTATCAGGCATTCCAGAAGGGATTGTCTCTGGGAGCACATCAAGGTCCATGCTCTACACTAAGATCAACAGACCGTGTATGAGGGGGTAGAGTTCAGAAACCCCTAGGCCTGCAGTACTTCACAAGGGATTCCGCACGATGTAGATCATCGAGATTAAGCCGATACAGTTCCAGTGGAGGTGATCTGCTGAGCTGATGCTCCAGTACCATCATGCACTGCACCATGTCAGTCTGGGCGTCTAAGGGTAGCTGCTCCTGCTTGTTTACCTGGCAGCTAAAAGGCCAAGTATGCCCTGCTACGTGCTCCGGCCCACAGGACCCAAAGATGGGCACACACAGAGACACAGCGGGAGGGTAGCCTTTGAACACGAGCCAGTGACACCCTTGCCTCGCCCTCTGAATCGGGAACATCTCGCATTTCTTGACGGGGAGTTATTGGTGGGACGCCGTATCGCTACCTGTCCCTCTGCCCACCACAAAGAGAGAGAAAGATGAAAATCAGCGACTCCCGGCCGGGTTCGTCCCTCCGCCGCTCCTGTGCACGTCCGCTCACTCGCCTCAAGCAAAATGCCTCGAGCCTCCCCACTTTTTCACCTCCACCCCGCAACCCCATGCCTACACACAACGTAGCAATTTGAGGAGCCAAATCAATATTTCCACAAAAAGGAATACTGAAACAAGAGAGTGAGGACTGGTGTGAGATGGATAAGTAGACAGATAGAGAGAGAGAGAGAGAGAGAGAGAGAGAGAGAGAGAGAGAGAGAGAGAGAGAGAGAGAGAGAGAGGGTGAGAGAAAGGTTGTTTACAGAGCGCAGATAAGAGCTTTATCATTGGTGCTCGTGGAGAAGTCGCAGGGGAGATCTGATAAAGGAATTCCCACTATGTCCTCATGAGGATTAGCATAGCTCGGACGGCGGGGTGGTGGTGGGTTTAGGGCGGGAGGGGGCAACGGAATTGGGTGAAGGAGGGCTGAGGAATGCTCCAAAGAGCTGGGGCGGGCCAGGTCGGGCATGCCCCGTCCTGACTGATGGGGCCGTGGGCCGCTGACAGCAGGGAGAAGCACCGTGACTGTTCAAACCACAGATAAACCCGGAGAGGGTTCAGTTTACACCTCGCGCTTAAAACCCCTGGTACACGCTTTTCAAGCAAACAACATCAGTTACTCTAGCCAAGCCCATTAACTCCGCCTAGCCTGACCCAGGTGTAAATAAAACCACAGAGAACCCTTACTGGATAACTGGATAACCACTCTTTTTTAACAGCGACACCGGCAAACAAACAGGGCATTTCACAGGTGAATTCACTGTTTCCTGAGGCATGAATTAGGGCTGTGCTATTCCACAGTCATCTTTAAGTAAAACCAACGACGGCCATACTGCCTGGTACAATGAGTCATTGAGCTGCTCCTATATTGCGTGGCACGATGCAACCTCTGGCTGAGGCTAACACTGTAGATTACATACCCAGCTGCGGCCCCGCGTGAGAACAATTGAAAGGAATTAAGGGTTTTTATTGACGGGCGTGCTGCTTTCATTCTACCTGTCCGTCTTTTCTCAGTTGCCATGGAGCGAGGGAGTGAGAGATGAGGGTGCGAAGAGGACAAGCTTGAACGTGGTAGCAATAGAGAGAGAGAGATAGACTGGTGATGCTTGTCAACACGTTGACTCAGAACATGTTAACACCTTCTCCTGCCTAATTATCACAACATTGTACATGGGACAATTGCAATTGCACTACGTGTGGTCTGAAAAGCGCTATATAAATCAAATGAATTATTTTCATTACATTTGCTCCATGAGTGCATTACAGTCTATCAATGATTCCAATCGAGAGGAGAAACACCCTAAATTGCTTCAAATGACCTGACACAGGCAGAGACTCGCGGGCCGTATATTTGGACTGATCACATACATTTTATATTTCAGCGTTGTTCATAATGATGCAATGGATGGATGACACCGATGGGTACAAGGCTTTGGGTTTCAAATGACCACATTGATGAAGAGAGCGAATCGAAAGGCCATGTCGTCTGTTTTTCCGCGTGAGGAGAGAGGGATGGAACTCCGTACCATGCTCGTCCCGCCCCAGCTTCACTTGCCAGATGTTTCCCAAAGAGCTTTGATTCGTCCCAAGCCCAGAGGTTTTAATTCCCCACACCTGTACTCCGCCATGGCAAACTCTTTATTTATTTTGTGGCTAGTTTCCCCTGGCTCCTGCTGAGCGTAGGCAACCAGCGAATCTCCGAGACAAACATGCCAGAGGGGCCTACTTTGGTACTTAAGTCTCAGCGGGGCAGCCGCCAGAACAATAAAAGTGAAGGAGGACTACTTACCGCCCTCACCACAATGGTATTACTGTCCAATTAATCTTAATCCTAAACTCATCACTCACACACATCTCAATGGAGTGCAGTTTGGCAAGTTATTAACTTGGGTAACTAAATGTATCCCACGTCGACAGCACTGCTATTTCATAATACATCAATACATAGATACATAACTTAACAAAAAAGAAAACACACAACAACGAATAGGGAAATAAATACGTCCACACACAACTTAATACATACACAAATAAACAAATAGAGGAACAAACAAACAACAAACAAACCAATAAATAACAACAGAAGGCGTGCATTGTGGGACTTGTCCTGAATGTAGGAGCAGCACCGAGTGTGCTTATGGTTGACTCGCTCATCTAGTGCGCCTCCTACCTTGACACGTCCTCTCGTTGGTCAACAGCTTGTAGCCCTTCTTGCAGCTGCACTCGAAGCTGCCCACCGTGTTCCGGCACACGTGGTCGCACCCGCCGTTGTTCAAACGACACTCGTCAATGTCTGTGGACGGCACAGATTTAGAAAAAACAAAAACAAAGAGTCTGGGGGGGGGGGGGGGGGGGGGGGGGGAGATTCCGAGTTTTGATGGATGGATACCGTAGGAGATCCAGCACAGCCGGGAGAAATGTTAAATAAATGATGACGCTGTGCATAGCTCAGCAGACGTGTTGCTCATAAAATGGAGATTATGGACAATGCGTTTAAGCTCAGGGGCAATTCTGGTGCAGCTGAAAAAATATGAGAGAAATACAGTATACTGCACATACAACAAGGAATACCAAACATCAAGTTTGCAAAGTGTGATGAGTAAACAAGCGCAAATAGTCAGAATATGGCAGAATATGCACAATCCTCCAAGGAGTAGATCAACACCAAAACCTCTCTAACTCTTACCCTCAATTTTCTTTGGAGCACACTTCATCTTAATTTGCCCTGCCCATTTTCGATATATATCGTCTGCTCATCCTAGCTTTGACACCTCTTGCAGGGACCTGCCGCGTTTCTGATTAAATGTGAATCACCACGGCAAATGAGGCGTCTTTCTCTAGAGTGGAGACTTGCATCGCCTGCTTAAAGTAAATGCATCCGAAATGGAATACCGTGGTCCCATCTTGCTCTCTCCCTTTCCCCCTCTCTCCCTTCATCCCTGATTCCCGACAACCCCACCCCTCAAGAGTTATTTTTCCCGCAAACTTCCACGGTCTTCTCCTCCAGACGTTTGTTTTTCCTTTTGCTTCCTGTCAAACAAAACCAATAAAACACAATGTGCTTTTATCATGAGTTGTTAGCGTAACGTTATGAGCCCCAGAGGGGAAGCAGGCTCCTATTCTTGGCTTCTTCGGCAGCACAAACAAGTCCCAAGCCTCTCCTCTGGAAGCCCCTTTGCTCTCCCTGTCAACTTCACTTTGTTTTCACGTCCTATGGCTTACACCTAAACTACCTCCAATATCCTCCTCCCCGCACAATATTGCTCTTGCATAATATTGCTGCTGCTTTTCATTAGACATGATGTAAAAACAAACGACAGCCGGAGTATAAAGGCCGCGTGAGGAGAGACCGCGCTGCCAAAGAGGTGCTCCAAAAAATAGAGGATTAGGATAATGCTGCAAATGTTACGGTACAGTCGGTTGGCATTATGAGACGTCAGACACAACAAGCTCGTAAGGAGTACAGAGGAGTCTGCTGGGGAATCATGGAGATAAAAGGGGGTGGGGGGGGGGGGGGGGGGGGGGGGGGAGTTTCAGAGAGGCAACGCGACAGCGTGGATAATACACAGAGCAACACGTTCATCTCAACAGTTAAGACGACACCACAATACACAGTACAATGTTTGAAAGGGAGGAGTCGAGATGATTGGCAAGACTCTACGGACAGCCATAGAAGGCCCACGTGCTTGCGAGAGTCAAACACCCCCAAAGGACACCGTTTGATTGACAGGGCGCTGGAGTGGATGGCGTGGGATTGGCACCTGGTGGAAGGGGGGCGATTAGGTGAACGGCAGCCGGGGGGAGATGCACTGGGGCGTCGTGGGCTGGGAGGGCGCGTTACCTTTGCAAGACTTGCGGTCGGGCTGCAGAGTGAAGCCCACGGGACAGCTGCAGCGCACGCCGGTGACCGCGTCGTGGCACGTGCTGTCGCAGCCCCCGTTGTTCACGGCGCAGGTCTCTGCAGAGAGGAAACACCACGCAGACAAAGTCAGACCAAACACTTTGATTCCTCCGTCGGTGAGGCACTGCGTTCACCCGCCTCGTCCCTGGGCACACTTTCAAACAGGGTGGTGAGGATGAAAAGCACCGCCATTTGTAAAGGATGAAGAGGTGTCAGAGAAGCAACCATAAAATCAAAGTTAAAATGACCGAATGGAGGCATTAAATCAGGTTAGATCAGAGGCAAACATTGAGACAGAAAGAATCCGATACAACATACTCAGTACCCGGTATGTGTGTGTGTGTGTGTGTGTGTGTGTGTGTGAATCTGGTTGCCAATGTGAAAAAAACAAACAAAAAAAAACTGGTTGTACAATATCCCCCCCCCCCCCCCCCCCCCCAAACCCAACCATCAGCAGTCCAGCGGTTCAACTTCCAGACAGTTGCAGTCGGAGACACAATTTTTTTCCACATGGCTTTGACAACTGCTTCCGGGCATTTTGGGGATAAAAAAGCAATTTTAAAAGCCAGGTGTCTGCGTTTGCTGGATTGATATGAGGAAGGGAAGGCAGTCAGTCACCAAGGGAAAGGCGTTGTCTTTACACTAGACACTGACAAATTTATAGAAGCCGCCTGTTCCCAAAAATACCCTAGGAGACATTTGTCCCCACTTTAAAGAGCTTGGCATCTGCTGTTAAAGCCTTTGGCAGCCTCACCAATGACTTAGATACAAAAATGAAAAATAATACCATTAAAAAATAATACCAGGTGTTCTTTGGGACATTGGGTTGCTTACCTCTGAGGCCAGCAGGTCATCCGCAAAACATTCCGGCATCAAATTCCTCTAAAGGGTTGAGGTTATGTCACTTGGCAGCTAATTAATAAACCAGGTAAATGAAGACCCGAGTTGATCTCATAAAAGGCAACAAGAACAGCTGGGCTGGCCAAGGGCTTCACCACACAATTCAGACAGGGTGCAGACCGATGTAGCAGACCGATGTAACAGAGATGGATGCTTGTACGTGGCACAGGCGAGTCAGTACATCTGACAAATTAACATTTCCCCAGAGTAACAGGATCCCTACAGGGAAACGGCTAAAGATGTGTACTTTGAACAGCAGGCAGCAGCCGTTATGGGAGCTTACCAAAATATCATCTTTAACACGGGATCCAACATTTGGGTAAAATTCATGGTCTACGCAAAACGGAGTAGCAGGTGGCTACGGTGCCGCTGAGCAATGGAACAAAACGACTCGTAGCTCAGATTTTTTTCGGTGAATACGAATGTCCAAAATTAGTTCAACGTATTATGATGTTAGCATCGTAAAACAAACCACCACAAACAAGTTTGTAAAAGTTGAGCTGGACTGCGGACGTGTAAGGTCCGTGTAGACCACTGGGTAGGGGAAAGATTCCTGCCCGCAGCCCTTAGAGCACGGGCGGCGGATGAGCGAACGGCGCTGGGATCGTCTGCGTAAATTGCCCAGCGCCTGGGAAAGCTGTCTGAGGCGGCGAGGAGACGGCGTCGAGACATGCCTCCAGAACGCTTAGTCAGACGCTCATCTCACCAAACTGTAATGACAACGTGTTAAAGAGAGTAAAGAAATGTTTACGGCCCCAATGGCTTCGAAAAGAAAGCCCAAATCTGGTATGTGCGTGGGTTGTGTGTTTTGGATACAGGCCAGCAACGGTGAGCTGTGTTGTAGCCTACAATAAGCAGTGGGCAGACTCAAACTCTTCTAAATGCTGATGGTTTTACTGTGGTGTTTGGTCCAGGACAGGCTTTTCAAGTACATTGTTGTGATGATTGGAACAAAACCGAGGCAACTTGCAATTTTTCTCTATACTTATATGGGGGAGGTTAATGAAGTTGAACAATCATTTGCAGAGCTGGCAGGTAGTGACCCATAACTGAGTTTCAATGAGATGAGAGTGATTAAATCGAGCAGTGCCCCTAAGTCCTCTATCAGAATGCATGCTAAGGCAGTAGCGTTGGGCCACATGCAATTATTCTAACAATCAAAACCAAACACTCAACTAAGAACCCTCGACCAAGTGCTGGACGTCAGCAGTTGGCCGAGCATCAAACATGTAGTTAGTTAAGCAGGTGAATTCAGGGGAACACTTGACCGGTAATAGCCACGGACATTGCTCTGTGCCGAAAGTGTTAACAAATCACAGCTATGAACGCACTTGAGTCAGGGACAAACTTAACAAACTAGATACATACAGAACATACAGCTTGAATGGTTACAACGGAAATTGTTAAAACCAGCGTTAAAATAAGGTTGCCATTTTCTCTGTAACCTTGAGGCAGAATCTTTTTAAATATTAATCTCTGACTGTAGTGTTCGTTACAAATCACTCTGACAAGTTGAAGTTTAATAAATCTGCACAGATTTATGTGATTCCCCGCTCCTTCCGACATCTCTGTCATATTCCTAAAAGCATAATATATACACAAAATGAAGGCGAATCAAACTTAGAATAAAGTCAGGATATTCCATTCAGCGTGCAAGCATGATCCATGGAGAAAGATAGACAGGGACCTTTTATATATTCCTGAGACATAAAGGGTTCATTAAACCATATACAATTTGGCACGTTTACTTCCCAAACTGACACTTTGCACTTCAGATCGAGAGCGACAGATTATTTGCATGTAAAAAAAGAGCAGAGAGTTTTCCATCTCTAGTATAGCATGGTTTCAGGTCAAGGACTGCCCATTGGCTGCTTCTCCCAAGTTTATTGGCTGGAATAGAGTTCTGGAATGATTCTGAATAGGTGCGTGACTCAGCACCAACTTAATTGGATCTTTATAGCCGTCGGAAATAAATAACACCGAAATAAACTCGGAGCCCTTGGCTTAATTTACACTACAGTCCACTACAATCATTGGATCTAAGAGGCTCGGGTCTTAGAGCACCACTCACATTAGCAATTAGTAGTTCCTGTTTTTTTAAGCTATCACAAAGGGAGCAACTAACAGTCGAAGAGGTTCCATAGGAAGAATCTGTTGATGAGATGCTGCAGGGGGCGGACCGACACACTAATTGTTTTACATCTATACTACACCAAACTATCCCTTTTTGTTTAATGTTCATATTGTTTTATGCTGTCCATCCAACCAGCTGTGTTTTGAGAAAGGTGAGGTTTGACACGGGGCAGCCACTATTGTTATTGAAGGGGCATTCACAGAAAGAAAAAAAGGAGGAAAAAGAGGTGGAGGGGAAGTCGGGGGTCAAAGGTCAAAAGGGAAGGGGATGATGGGATTGGTCAGTGTGTGTTAGGGTTAGGGCTGGAACCACACTGCTCCCCACACACCCACAGCGAGTCAGTCAGGACCCCCCACCCCGCCCCCCAGAGAGGAGACCCGCAGCAGATGAGCAGAGATATTTACCATTGGGGAACAGCTGTTGGGCTGCCTGGGTCTGGACACTCCTCTCCCCTGCACACACACACACATACACACACATCGCAAAAACATGGCTTTAGTGCTCCATGTTGACCCCTGCGTCGAACAATGTGTAATGTCATCCTGAGAAGGTTGAGATTTGGGTCCCGCACACTGGCTTGATAGGACCCTCTGCCTGATTCACACTGGCTTGATAGGACCCTCTGCCTGATTCACACTGGCTTGATAGGACCCTCTGCCTGATTCACACTGGCTTGATAGGACCCTCTGCCTGATTCACACTGGCTTGATAGGACCCTCTGCCCGATTCACACTGGCTTGATAGGACCCTCTGCCCGATTCACACTGGCTTGATAGGACCCTCTGCCTGATTCACACTGGCTTGATAGGACCCTCTGCCCGATTCACACTGGCTTGATAGGACCCTCTGCCTGATTCACACTGGCTTGATAGGACCCTCTGCCCGATTCACACTGGCTTGATAGGACCCTCTGCCTGATTCACACTGGCTTGATAGGACCCTCTGCCTGATTCACACTAGCTTCATAGGACCCTCTGCCTGATTCACACTGGCTTGATAGGACCCTCTGCCTGATTCACACTGGCTTGATAGGACCCTCTGTCTGATTCACACTAGCTTCATAGGACCCTCTGTCTGATTCACACTGGCTTGATAGGACCCTCTGTCTGATTCACACTGGCTTGATAGGACCCTCTGCCCGATTCCCACTGGCTTGATAGGACCCTCTGCCTGATTCACACTGGCTTGATAGGACCCTCTGACTGATTCACACTAGCTTGATAGGACCTTCGGCCTGATTCACACTGGCTTGATAGGACCCTCTGTCTGATTCACACTAGCTTGATAGGACCCTCTGCCTGATTCGGCCTATAGTCTATCATAAATGAGCACAGCAGATTTTCTGCCCTATCCGTCTACACCTGACAGACACAAACAATCAATGTCCGCAGGGGGTGCAGAATGAAAGCCATTTATTTGTTGCAAAGGAAAAGACAGGTCTGCTAGCGGTAACACCTGAGCAAAGAATGGCTGTTCCCTTTCTAAGTCCTGACTACACCATGGTGATGATGATAAGGTCCCTCCTATAAAAACAAATGGTGACATCTCAAGGCCCAAATAATGCCTTGTAGCATGCAATCATGCGGAGGAAAAAAATGCAATCCAAGTATATCAGGTTGGCACGGAACGTAAAGCTAGATTAGTTAGTACAGGCACTGCAAGTTGCCACGGCCAAAGCAAGTAGGTGAGTAGGCGAAAAGACAGGGAGAGCCAAATAGACTCACATTACATACAATACTAGTAAAGCATGTTAAGGTTATGAAAGGAAAAAGTAGCAATGGCAAACTGTTTAAAAGGGGGCTGTGTCACTAAACTGGAGGCTCAGAATCATGTATATACTTATCTAGACCTAGGGCACTATAGTAACAGTCGGCTTTGAGATAAGGTTTGACGTCGTCACAGTATGCTGTGGGACATGACATCGTTCTAAACTGAGGAACCTTGACCAAAGCTCCTTTGTAAACCAGAGCTAATCAACTTTGGAAGCCCTATCCGGGGACATACTTAACCTAGTGAATTCATCCCACATTTGCATAATGACATCATTGAAGGCCAAAAAATGCGTTGATTTACTGATGTGACGTCATATCACTCACTCGGCATGTGTAGCCAGCCCTGTCTATTCCGCTTGGGTCTAAGGACTGACGTGATATGGCTCTTTCCAACGTCAAGCGTTGTTCCCTGGCGCAGAGGCCGCACTGCATGCAATGTTTACAATACGTTGCCGTGGTAACCCCCGCCACGACACCATCCCCACATGCTCCATTCAGAGAATCATGCTAGCAGACCCCCTCTACAGAGAAGACAGAGCACTGCCATATGCATTCCAACACACCGACATCAACAGCCCACGGACCACCCCTAATGTGTTTGTGGGTATGCATGTAGAATATGGGTGTTTATATGCTTGTGTACTGCACGATGTATATGAACGCGTGTGATTCTTTGCCCGTGTGTTTGTGTGGCCAGAGTGCATGATCATGTATAACTTGATGTGTGTGCACAGGCTTGTGTGTGTGTGTTTGTGTGTGTGTGTGTGTGAGGAGGGGGGTGTGGGGTGGAATAGTGTGCCTAGCAAGATGATTGCAACTTCTGAGCAAGTCTGCATCTGCCTGCTATTTGGGGATGTTTATGATTTGCTGTACTAACAGCTTGACTACTTCCACATGATGGCTGCTCTTTTTCTGTAGTGCCAACTTTCATGATCTACAAATACTGTATGTGCACACAAACCGGAGACCAGTTGGTAAGGGCGTTCTGGTCGAAAAGTCATTCGGAAGTTTGAATCGGTGATCAAAAGAGTTCTTTTTACAGAAAAGCCAATCATGCATCACTTACGGAGTGTGTGTGGCAGCAGGGTTTGAACAACCGATGCAAATAGGCTAGGTCACTGCAGAACAGCTTTGTGTATGTGTGTGTGTGTGTGTGTGCGTGTCTGTGTCTGTTTGTGTATGTGTCTGTTTTCCATTAGGAATCTGTTCTGATGCTGTGTTTGGACTCGTCCTGTAACATTGAAAGAAATATGGACAGATACAAAGGAGAAAACAGCAACATTTCCACATTCGCTCACTATTGTTTAATAGCGGCTGGGTTTAGGCGTGGCAGACAAAACAACGCAAATGAAGATGTGCTCAGGCACACCCGAGACACCTCCCAGGATGAACTGAAAGAAGAACGCAGCATGCCAGAAGAACCCAACAGATATTTCACACAGAGCCCTTTGACACATACAGTACCTACCCTTCACTGTCCTTTAAAAAAACAGGCATCCTGTTAGGCACTCAGATAGTTGCCAAGGATTCCCAGCCCTCTAAGGCAAGTTAACCCTTAAACAGGTGACCTCGTATAGTGATGGTAGGGCTGATTAAACTGAAGGCTAACAGTTCTTTCAGACTAAAGCCAGAGAAAAAAAAGTACTTGATTCCATCACTGTGACAGTGTGGATACTCTTAGTCCAAGCTCACTACCACGATTGGGCTTTTGCGAGTTTTTAAAAACACTTCTTTCATTGTAATTCCGGCTCATTTTTTCTTGACACGGAAAACCTCTCCCTGTCCCAGTCTTGGCTGGTTCTGTACAATACCATCGCCTGGCTGAAGTGCTCATCCAATCTCCCTGTCACTCACTCCCCAGTCAGGGTCTCATTTGGCAGTTGGTTTATTTTATTGAGGTTTTATTAACTCATCTAGTGTCTGGGAGATGGAGCAGAGCCGGCCCCCACCATCCACCCACGGAAACCAGAAACCCTAACTGCCAGAGTGCTCCCTCATACGGCACGCTAAAGGCAGGCCTGCACCGTCTCTGGGAATCTGACCGGTTGAAGCATCTCGTCGGGCTTGCGGTCCGCCTTGCCAGCGCCCCTGGGCCAGGCAGTGTTCTGCGGTAAAGACAGGCTGGCGGACCAGGCCTCCACATGAGGCCCAGGGAGCACTTCACCACGGTGGGTTAGGTAGTAGCACTTTAAAACATTTTAAAAACCGCACTTATTTAGGGAAATGAACGCAAAGGAGGATTATTCAAACAGCTGATTATATGCGGCAGGCCAATTCACATATCTTACCAAAAATACATGGACGGATGCATATGAGGGATGTAGTTTAATATTAAAAAGGGGTTGCCTAACATGTTTGGGGTGGGCCTTGGTTTGTCAGTTCTGAGCGGATCCTTGAAAAATACTGAGATCATTTTCTGAGCATCATTCTCTCTTGTCTCTCTGTAGTCTGTCTGCTGCCCTGCTTGGTTTGAGACCCCCTCACTGGCCATGAAAAATCTATGCATATATTACACACAAGACACAAGACACTCTATTGCAGCAGGAAACGGCAATAAGTACAAAAAGCAAGCCCTACTAAACTGAAACTTGAACAGGAGTGTGTTTGCAAACGTTACGTTTTGGTTCGATTTAAGCACACAACTCTCCCTGGACTTGTAGATTTTAGTTCAAAATCAACAAAAAGGTGGGGCACTGTTTGCTCAGGCCCCTTTGCACTGGTGGCCACTAAGCCAAAATAACCATTGTGTTTTACTGTAGACTTTGCATAGTGCTTCCTCAACCTACGCTTGCGCAATAAGTTGTCTTTCACTGACAAGGGCAAGTGAAAGCCCTCATAAAATGGCAGCGCTAAAGGATTAGACTGAAGAACTGTCCTTCGGCTTGGTTCAATAAGTCTCCGACAGGGGTCATTTTACACAGGTAAATGCCAAACGATTTGCAAACACCCTAACAAATGCCAATTGAAGGTTAAGTCAAGTAGGCTTGCGGCAATATCAATGCAATACGGCCGAGGTGTTGGCCCATGATCTAATGGAGTCACTGCGCCTGGCTGCAGGGGTGAGGGAGGAGGAGGGCGAGAGCGAGAGAAAGAGAGAGCGAGAAGGCTAGACTCTAACCCACGTCCAGTGAATCAGAAGCAGGAGGAGGAGGAGGAGGAGGAGAGCGGCGAAGCAGATGCAGGGGCCAGAGAGAGTGTTACTGGGGCGGCAGCAGGGAGAGCGAGGAAAGTGGACGCCTTTTGTCCTTGGCTGTGTCACACCAGCGAGAAACATAAACGTAAAAGATTGAAGGCCTATTAGTCAAACGGAGAAACAGGAGTGACATGCTGTCATTAGAACTCCCATTTCAGACTCTGTTCCGAATCCCCAAGGGAAATGAGATTGCCGGGTGGCGTGCTGACGAGGGTGAAAAGAGCGCGTGTCCTCCACCGAGTTCTGCCAAGGTGAGCCGAGACAAACTCACCCACACATGTCTTTCCGTCGGTGTGCAGGGCAAACTTCATGTGACACGAGCACCTGGGCCCGTGGTCCGTCTCCTCGCAGATGTGCTGGCAACCCCCGTTGCCGTAGTTACACGTCACTGTCAAAGAAAGGCACGCAGTTAGACCAAGAGAGCAATGGAGTGATGGCCGTTGGCCGACCTGTAGCTCACACAAAAAAAACGAAAACGATTCGGGTAACCTGTACAAAGCGGAAGTCACGGTAATTCCTTGACTGCTCTCCCTCGCACTCTCAAAATAATTCCATATTTTAAGTTACAGGGATAGCAATACTCATACCGTCATTGGGGCTTGACATTTTAATGTGGCAGGCCTATATGGAGGATTAACTTGGCTGAGAGAGGGAAAAATGATGAAAAAGGTGTCAATTACATTTTGCTGATGGGAAGAGCAAGATGTTTGGTCTGTGCGCGTGTGCGTGTATGTGCATGTGGTCGCACACATGTGAGAGACGTTATTTTCGGACAGAGGGAGGGAGAAAGAGAGGGAGAGAGTGTCGACATTAGCACTCTAAATACACCTGTGATGACAGACTGACAAAGAGCGAGAGCCAAGGCTTCCACCGCCATCCTGTCTACAGCCCTCCATCCCCACGCCTTTTGCCCTTTTCCTGGGCTGTCACCGAAAAAAACCTGTGGAATAACACTTCTCCAATCCTTATCCAAACACAGACAAATCCCCCATCAGCCCTGGCCCAAGCCCTGACAGGATGAGCCCTGTTGCACGGCAACAGGAAGTGTGAGCTGTCCATCACACTGACCGGCCCTCTCCGAGAGGACCTGTCTGCCTGCCCTTGTGGTGTAGATAATTAATACATAATCAGCTATTTCATTTTGTAACTTTTGAACCCCACCAAACTAAATTGTGGGGATTATTAAATCGCTCATTTATCACTCACTATAAATAAATGTAGCAACATACTTATAATCTAGCAAGCATTATTTGGAGATGAGCTCCACTATCTTTCACAGGAAGGCTTCTAACATATATTGGTTGTTTAGGAAAAGCTTAATTATAGGAACTGTGGCAGTAGTAATTCAGAAGGTAAATGTGTACTTAAATGTGTGTGTGGTTGTGTGTGGGCGTGTGTGTGTGTGTGTGTGTGTGTGTGTGTGTGTGTGTGTGTGTGTGTGTGTGTGTGTGGAGCAGACTTACACTTGCAGTCCCTCATATTCCTTGTGAGCTGGAAGCCGGGCCTACATTCACAAGCGATGCCCCCTTTGGGAGTCTCCCGGCAGATGTGGGCACAGCCATGGTTTTTGTCCATGCAGGTTGGCCCCTCCTTGGTGCCCTCGCGCTGCGCTGCAGACACTGCAGGAGAGAGAGGAGGCACAGAGTCCAGAGGACGGGTTTTAGCAAAAGGAAAAAACGCTGCTGTCATTTTGTGACATTTTAATAATACGATATTAAACTGTATAATAATCAACACTTTTTAAAAGAGGGCATCCCCCCACTTTCAACTAGAATCCTAAAAGCACTGCTAATAAGATGTCAGAGCTAAAAAAAAACACACTTCTGAAACGTCGAGCCAGACGCTCTCTCCAAGTCTACTCCTGGTGACTGACATGCCCAGTGCCCCCTTTCCAAAAGACCTGAGCACCTGTTGGAACACGCTCCATTGTGTCAGGCCAATAAAACAAAGCCTGCCTAAAGACAGGATAAAATTCCCAGCAGGAGCCGATTTGGCAGTCGTCGACTTTAATTGAGGTAATCCCCACCCCAGGAACAGAGTGGAAGAACTCACAGAGGAGACATTTTAACTGGCTGCAACATTCACTACACTGAAATAGGGCCTTATGGAGAGAAATCAATCTCACAGCACAAGAAGTGTATAATTTGTACATGAGGATTACACAACATCACGTCACATGTCCTGTGCTGCATTAAACAAGAACAAAACAATTGCTTCGACCCTAAAAGGGATCCGCACGTTCAGGAAATATATATTAAAAAAGCGTCCATAATTGAATGTGTTGCCCTCGGTGCGATGCATTATTTGAACGTCATGTACTGTATAAATGTATGATGTGGGAAAAACATCCGAGTGTGCCTCGGTTCACTGTGTAGGGCACAGTGTCCCATATAGCATTGATGTCATGAATTATTAGCAACAACGGGGCCACCTTTAGCACGCCAATGCAATAAAGGAGGCCCCCATTGGGAACAAAAAGAGAGAGATTTGACTCCTATGTGAAACATTGTCTTCATTAAAGATGCAGTAGTGACAAAGCCCTCAGCCCTCTTGTCTCATTAAAACCCAAACAGATTTATTTATGCCTCATCAACCACCCTGATTCATTCTCTCCCAGCAGTTAACATGGAGGCAGGAAAGTGGAAGGTCTCCATTGATGTCTCATTGAATCTTCGGACACCACTGGAGGGTGTTTAGACCTCTGGATTCCTTTATCAGTCGAGTTTACACGAAAGCTAGGCCTTGCATAATTGTTCAGTTATGGTTGTTTGTGTTTATTTGTGTGTGTGTATGTGTGTGTGTTTGTGTGTGTGTTTACTGTTTGTGTACTGAGTACTGAGCACCGAGTATGTCTAAACAACGGTCAAAATACTTAAACGGTCCAAAATCTGCATAGACAATCCTAGGCCTTCTTGAAGTACTAGCAGTGCTACGAGTTATCAATCAAATGTATTGACCAATGTGGGCAGAGAGACAGAGAAAACAGAGTTTCATCCTTAATGACTTTTGTATGTGCTTTAACGCCTGTGCTTCCATGGCTTCCTTTAATTAAACCCTCTTGTTTTCCATGTGTTCTGCCAACCTCTCTCGCTCGCCTTTTTAATTTGTTTCAGTCAAGGCTGATGTCAGAGATATATTTCCAGTCCCTGTGTAATTTGTGAAGCTGACGATACAGAAAGGAAGGCAATTTTGACGTCTCGCCTTAATGCTTTTCCATCACCTTCTAAGTCTGTTAAGAAGTGTTAGGGAGGTCAAATAACCACCCAGCTTTTCCTTCGCCTAAGCTTCCCTGATCCCAGCAAACAGACTGAGCTATCACATAGACTGCAGAAAACCGGTCTACCTCGGGTCCATACTGAACAAACACTATCCCGGCACACAGCTGTTGAGGAGGCAGTGAGAGAGGGCAACCATGATGGAACCGGTCAACGGACCGTGACGCTGCATCAACAGAACACCTTCCTCAGGCGCAACAAATCTCACAGAGAGATTCGAGCAGAAGGCGGAATTCAAACGGCATGTTCCCAATTGGTTTGTGTCCATCTGAAGTGACGCTAGGACTCAGACAGACCTACACGAACCTAGCGGGGGATAAAGTTTCCAACTTGACAACCCTGGGGGAGACCGGATCACTTACTTGGGTCGCGCTATGCATCCCTTAAAAAGATCCCCACACTCTCTCCTCACTTATAGGAGAGCCCTCTCCTCTAATACCACAGACCCATCCATCAATAACGGGTCGAGCCGGGGCCAGAACCTGGGCTTTGGGCTCTCGGAGGACCCATAAAAGCTAAAGTGCTGACACAATGGACCTTTTCTCCCGGCCCCGGGCCCAGCTATGTCCCAACCTTTGCGGTTCCCTTCAACCGGCTGCAAAATACCTCCCGTTTTTATCATTACTAAAGCTATTATATTTTCATCGGGGTCTCTTGGCGGAAAAAAAATATGAAATAGAAATAAATAATAAGAGGCCCTATGAAAAATGGCCCTTCATGAGGAGGTAGCTAGAAGGAAAAATAATGAATAAAAGAAAAATCCAACACAGAAGATTGTGAACACTCTACGCAAGTCTCTGTGTGGAAACTAATAAAAAAAATATCAAAGGCCTCTTTATAGACCGACGCCTGAACGAGCAATATAGCTGACAGTCGGGAACTCGGAAGGGATCGTTCCAAAGTGCTACCGAGGGACAGGCTGGACACTGGTTCTCACACTATTGAACATGTACAGAGCTCCTCAGACAGAAACCACCGCTTGGGTGGAAAGAAAGAAACACCCGGCAATTAGCCGGCAGCTGGGGTGAAAGCTTTTCCCCGTCAAACGCAGCCGCAGCAATATCCACCCAGGACAGGTCACGACCCGCCCTGAGAGGCACTCAGCAGAGACTGTGGCCAACAGCCTCTAACGAGCCACTCCACAGCAACATGCCTGCCGGTTGCAGATACAACAGTGGAGACGTGCTCAGGGCGGTGCATATCACAGCACTTGGCTTCCTTGACCGGTATCACAGGCCAGAACGTGGTCACAGAAGAACGGTGGAAATCGTTCAACGGGAGCTCAATAAACAATAATGGTATGATGCTGTAAAGGAGCACCACTGTTTCGCCATTCGAAAATATGATCAACAAAAGGCTCTAAACAAAGGACCTCTGACCCAGGGCCATGGTTTTACACGTTTGCAGGGCTCACGTCACAGAGTGCACTTTGTCTGTCTACCATCTACCTGCAGCGCACACGTTTACAGTCAACTTCCTCCAGTTAAAGTTATGTCTACCAGAACAGGACGTGCCCACGGTCCTCCACGGAAGACGGCGACGCCAGGCTTGCCTTGAACAAAGGCCCACAGGGGCCCTCCTCCTCCCCTCGGCCCCTCGACACTGGAGCGTCTGCTCTGTTAAACTTTAGGACGTGTAGTGGAGGGCCCCGCACAATGGAGACTGAAGTGGTGCAGACCATGCTGGGGTTTTTACAAGGCCTGGCACTTGGGGTAGAGAAAGGAGGGGCTCCCGTTACGCCCGGCGCAGGCAATGGAGGAGAGAAAGGGAAGCCCTATCGGTTTAAAATTGGCTCCTGTAGACTAGCTCGCTAGCACATACATTGTTGGTCGGTTGCTAAGAAAAAAAAAACAGAAAAAAAACCTAAACATGGAACCATCAGGCCATTAAAAGTACATTCCTTCCTCTTAGATAATGGGGCCCTTAAAAGTTTTAACGGGAAAATAAAAATGTCAGCGCATGGAAAAGAGGGAGAGAGGGAGCCGACGCGGGCCAGATCAAGCCGGGCTAGGACCAGCTGAACCGGGACACCAAGCCAAGTGGGCGGACAGGGGGTCAGGGAACCAAAGCCATCCCAGCAGAAGCTGGGAAAGAGAAAGATAGATAGACACAGAGAAAAGAGGAGAGAGTAAGAGAAAGACAGAGAAAGACAGAGAAAGATAGAGAGAGAGAGAGAGGAGAGAGAGAGAGAGAGAGAGAGAGAGAGAGAGAGAGAGAGAGAGAGAGAGAAAGAGAGAGAGAGAGAGAGAGAGAGAGAGAGAGAGAGAGAGAGAGAGAGAGAGAGAGAGAGAGAGAGAGAGAGAGAGAGAGAGAGAGAGAGAGTGAGTTTGTGTAAAGAGAGAGAGAGAGAGAGATGGGCGAAGCAGCCAAGTGCTACTGTTTGGGCCTCTTTGCCAATGCGGACTTCCCCAAGTTCCCCAAGGCCTAGTAAGAGCTGCCGTTCACTCCCCGTGCGGAAAAAAAAGGAGGCAGAAATAAAATCAAGTCCCAGAGGATATGCCACCGGCCGCCACCTGAGAAACCGAGGAAACCACGTTGCCCATTTGTTGAAATACACTGTGTTGTTCCAGAACAATCCAGACATAGTTTCCTGATGAGCCAAGCGACTAAAGAGGTTGGAATACTTTTGGTGTGGATGCGACTAGAATAGACACACTGGCGAGGGCTCTTGAGGTTCTGCTGTGCTGCTTGGGAGAAGTGTCGGTATAAATGTCGGAGTATCGTAGGTTTTGGAGCAAGGTCTACAGTTTGCGTGTGTGTGTGTGTGTGTGTGTTTGGATTTACACATTCGCACCAATCCGTTAGCCTCTCTGAGCACGTGCCAGTTTGTCAGTGTATGTCCATCCGTCTGCTTGGCTTCATTCTGAAGCACCTGCTAGACCCTCCCCCCCCCTCACACACACACACACACACACACCCATCCTGCCGTCCCATCAAGGTCATCACTCTCTGCTCTCCCAAAGGACCCGGCGATCCTGCCTGTCAGAGACGGGCACCCAAACCTCCTCCCCTCACCCCCCCCCACACACACACACACACACAAACACTAACACACACACACACACACACGCACACACACACACACACACGCACGCACACACACATGGCAAAGCACAGCACCGCTCGTCCATCCTTCCCTGTGTAACACAGACTGCTGGGCACAAATCTTTATTAGAAAGGGAAGAGACATTCGACATTCCTTCCCATATCAAAGGCAACACGAAAAGCAGACGTCTGTCTGAGAAGGGGTTTCAGAGTGGCCCTCAGGGCATTGCAGTGACAGCAGACAGTGTGAGTGGAAAATTCCTGCTGGCACTCAAGGAGTCGGCGGTGGGGCGGGCAACAACAGCTAAGGGATGACCTTCGCCAAACTCACGCTGGCACAAGGGATGCCCACTTCACAACCAACAAAGAACGGAGGCTTTTGCAGCCGGGCAGCGATTTCAGCTATTAGCACAGCAGTTTCCTCAAGCCCAAGTCACCGATGTATGTGTTTGTACATGGCTAGCCTGGGACAAACTTATTCTATAGAAAAGAGACACAGCAAATGGATAAAGAACAGAGAGACATAGAGATATGGGGAGAAGGATAGGGACAGACAGAAAGAGTCAGTGTAGAGGGTGGCAGAATAAATCAAGAGGGAAGGGGGGGAGGGGGGGGCAGGAGGGTCAGGTGTAGAGAAAGAGATGTGGAGGGGCCATTGATTCCACATAGAAAGAGGACAGGAATGTATTGTAATCTACAGAGAGAGAGAGAGGGGGAGAGAGAGAGAGAGAGAGAGAGAGAGATAGAGAGGGTGGATAGAAGACTGAACTTTGTTCTTTTAAGCAATTTATTTTACGTTGTCCACGTTATTATAAACTAATACATAGAAATACATGAGACAGAGAAAGACGAGAGAGATAGGGAAAGAGAGAGGGAGAAAGATAGAGAGAGAGAGAGAGAGAGAGAGAGAGAGAGAGAGAGAGAGAGAGAGAGAGAGAGAGAGAGAGAGAGAGAGAGAAAGAAAGAGAGAGAGACAGAGACAGAGACAGAGACAGAGACAGAAAGACAGAGAGCGAGAGAGAGGTTAGACCAGAGGCATCGTATAAGTCTCTCCTAAAGGGCCGGTCTTTGACGCTGGCCTAATGGGGAGTCCTAATAGGTCGTCGTGGGAGTGCTGGATGTTTCCCTCGCTCCACTTCCCCGGAATAGGAGAAGAGCCTAGTTACACGGCCGGGCTGCCGAGCAATGGAGCAGCCACTCCTGCACTTGTAAAAACAGTTCTGTGGCCAGCGCGCAGGCAGGCAGACAGAAAAGAAGGGAGAGAGAGAGAGGCCTGTAAAGACAAAGTCAAAAGAAAAGGGAATACAACTGAAGTTCCTTCACAGTAGAACCAGGTAGGAAAACCGTGCTGCTCCCATCGTGACTGCAGTCCGTACAATTAGCCCTGCCGCAACGTCTGCTAAAGAAAAACACGACACAAAAAAACAGTGCCATAACAGTCCGTTGCATCATTGAATAAAAAAAACTAGCACCTGGTCCATTGCTTACTCCTATAAGGCCATTACCTTAGGTATAAATAGATGCAGTGCATTTTGGATAAAAATAACAATAACCACAAAATAATAACTTCATGACAGCCGGAACAACCTCAGACCGACGGAATGCTCAGACGAGAAGGCAAAACTAATGGGAAATATGATGCCACCATGTGTCACCATCACATATATTGAAACATTCCTTGGACGTCTGCAGCTATGGCCGGCTCGGAAAGTAGATGTCCTGAAGTCCACAGGACGTGTCCTGCATTTAAATGCCACGGCGGAACGTGTCTCAAAAGCCTGCCTTGAGCTAAATTAAATTAAAAAAGTGTGTGTGTGTGTGTGGGTGTGGGTATGTGTGCGCATGTGAGGGCATGTGAGAAAGAAAAGAGAGAGATGAAAGGGAAAGTGAAAGAGAGTTTGTGAAAGTGAATATGTGTAAATGTCCTGGTGGACGTACTTGTGAACGAGTGGACAGATGCAAACAAAATATCTGCCAACCAGTGGCATCAGACAAAGAGCAGCAACCCATTGGAAAGGCTAATGAAGGTTCCAAAAACAGGAAGTGGTCGTCAGTAACTAAGCAAACATTAACTGGAATGACAAGCACAGTCATGTGAGAGAGAGACATGTATTGTTGGTCAGGTGGAAGTGGGGGCATTGGAGTAAGCACTGACTAATAAGGGAGAAGGCGAATGATGGACATGGTAATTTTGGAGAAGAAATGTGAGAAATGTCGCCAATACATCGCCGGTGTGAAACGTATGTAGCTATGGCAACCATGTTTTTTTAAAGAACACTATGTTTCGGAGGCCAATGCATACTGTGCCCACTTAGCACAAATCCTCACACGGAAAACAATTTATATTATTTAATTATATTGATATTAAGTTTTGTATTTTGACACTTTTTATAGTCACAAATGAATGAATTGCACAATATGAGGTCTAGTGAGCAACAATTGATTTCCATTAAACTCTATCTGAATCACGCAAAGTCAAAAGAGTTACCAGGCTACTTTCAAGTTGACCTTGCCATGTGGCTTCATGCAAGGCCTGGAAACTAAATAGAGCATAGCCCTAACCCTTGCATAACACCCCATCAGCACACACTTTAGCTACTGCCCAACCGGATATTCAAAAATGCCCAGAACTAAAATTATAGATGTCTGGGTTAACTGAGCACAGAATTCCGCGGGGGAAGAAATTCCAATGTGCTGGACTCGGTCTCACGCACATATGTGGATTTCTTTGCTAGGGTCCCTCTATAGAAAGAAGACAATAAATCAAAGAGCCCAAAAAAAACTCCTTGACCTGAATGGCATACCGATGAACCGCTAAGCACCTTGGCCAGCCTTTCAAAGCCTCCATGGCTTGACTGAGAGAGAAATGTTTGGGCAGAATAAATGAGCTGTTATATGTCTGGCCAGGGGGATGAGGAGAGCCAGGGTGTGTTGGGGCAAGGGCGGGGGCGGGGTATTCCTGCTGAGGAGGGGGGCCAGGCAGGGCCGGGAAAAGGCAGGTCTAATAAGAGACAGTCCAGCAGCGGCAGCCCTGTCATTAGACAGGGTGGCTGGCAGACCCCTGCTGCCTAATTGGCAGCGGTTCTCTGCTAACAAGAGCTTCAAGCAAGCTGGGGCAGGCAGGCAGGCAGGCAGGCAGGCAGGCAGGCTGGCTGGCTGGCTGGCTGGCTGGCTGGCTGGCTGGCTGGCTGGCTGGCTGGCTGGCTGGTCCAGGCTGGCGGTAGTTCCCATCCAGGGTCAGCTCCGCAGTGACCAGCCTCTCTCTAGCTCAACACCTAGCCCCCGTAACACCTGACCCTCTGATAACAAGGAACGAGAATGAATGAGACAAAAACATTTAAATTGTAACCGTACAGCAGGTCTAGCTGCTCGAAGACGATGGGTGTGGAAAAGGAAAAAGTGTCCATAGGCACACTTGGCCGAAAGACGAAAAGCACTGAAGTATTTTCTTTCTTTTTCAAAGATGGGCACTTACACATTCTTTTTCAAAATGGGAAAATGGATGATTACAGGGTTATTGTCAAATAAGCCGGCAGAGCCACTTCCTCCTCTCACGTTTCCATTTTCTCTCAGCGCACGCTGTTGCAATAACAGCAATAATAATAAGCAGATGACCGAATCGTATTTTCTTTTTTCAGATTAATGAAACAGTGACAGGACAGCTATCCATTGACTTAAGTCCCAAATGGAACTCATCTGGAAGCAATAAAGCCCACATTAACATGAAAAATTGTAGATTAACAGGGGAGTTCATCGAGGAGGAGGAGGAGGAGAGAGGACAGGAGAGTGACGGGCCGAGAGGAGGCAGGAAGAAAGAGAGGAAGAGAGGGAGAGCCTACGCCCTCACTATGCCTCTCTGACAGCCCAGGCATGGACAGGCCCTTTGAAACACACGATCCAGCCATCCGCTCCACTCAAATAACACTGTGCTTATGAAACGTAAACATTGACAGTTCAACAGGCCACATTGGATTCCATAAAGCGGCCTTCTGAGACCCCTGCCTCGCTGCCTCGGAGAGGGCTACACGGAGGGGTGGAAGAGCACCCTGGGACGCCGAAACCCACTGCCCCCGGTCCAAGCTGCGGCCCCTGCTGCACAGCTGGCTGGGAACCTGGTATGGAGGAGCAGCCTTCCACTGTTGTTTTGTGGCTCACTCGTTGTACATGTCAGCAGTGGCCAGAGACTGAGGGACACCCAGCTCTAAAGGCCTCATTGGACTGTTATTTGAGGCCACAACCCCTTTCTTGAGATTCCAATACGAGATTTCTCAACAACAAAAAAAGAACCGGCTCCAG
>CM030174.1:7279138-7601638 GCA_017639675.1 Aplochiton taeniatus | reverse complement strand
GTTATCCATTTTAGAATAAGGCTGTAACATAAACAAAATGTGGAAAAGGTGAAGGGGTCTGACGTTGAATGCTTTCTCAATACAAAGTGTAAATACATATGTTCTTCCGAGGCTGGGGGAAAAAAAGAAACATCATAATCAAGTTAAAAGGCTCTGCCTCATTTCTGAAAAATTAGACATCTCCTCCCCCGGCTCAGTCCTCCCGTAGCAAAAATGAAAACAGCGAGCAAGAAGGAAAGGAAGGTTCAAACGGCGAGAGATTAAGAGATTGTGTCGTGCTGGCAGAGGTCCTGTGTGCTGGTTCCTCCGATAGCCTCGACTGTATACATAACATTTGGCCTTGTGCTGAGCTCCAGAGCCATGTAAACACGCCGGTTGAGTTACAGAAACTTCTCAACCGTTAGTTTGGAAACGGGCTCAAGTCTCGCTCTGTCTCGTTTCTCTCTCCTAAAAGTTCACTGACTCTAGGACCGTTTATTGCTTAACCAACGTTTTGGGAGGACGGGAAAACTGCCTGTCCTTCCTCAGCGCGTGCCTGTCCATCCAGCCCATCAAGGAGCCAGCAGACAAAACTGTCTCTGTGGTCCAGACGGGCAAGAGACAGAAGGAGGTGAGAGAACGGCCAGGCCCTTTAAACACACATGCACACACACACGCACACACGCACACACACACACACACACACACACACACGCACACACGCGCACACACGCACACACGCACACGCACGCACGCACACGCACAAACCACACATACAAAAACACTTTTTTTTATCAAGATAAACCCTCCTTAATAAGAAGGCAGCAACTAGAAAGCAGGGGAAAAGAGAGCAGGCGGGCTTGGAAGCGTGGGGTGGGTGCAGAGTGGCGGCTGCGTCTGGCCGGTAGGTGAGCAGCCGTTATCTGGATAAAGCATCCCCTTGGCTTCACTGAGCCTCAGCAGGGGGAAGGAGGGGGGATGGGGCGGCACGCAGCAGGCCCGAATTAAAACGAGATCCCTTCTTTTTTTCAAACGGGATTATGGGATTTCCTCTTTCCTCTCCATCGCCGGCGGAGTTAATCGACACAGTGAGGTTTTTCCGCCCACTTGACTGCGCGGTGACCACGGCGCCAGGTTCGGCCCGGGCCCCGAGTGGACGACGGAGTGCTCCCAGGCGCGGCCGGGCGCGTAAACAAACACGCGCCGGCCAAATCAGGCACAGGACGGCCGAGGTCGCTCAAGTCGATGCGTTGCCGAGAACACACCGCTCGCTATTCTGACGAGAATAACTTCAGCCTGCGGTGGACTAAGAAAACACTGTAGCATGCAATCATTCAGTTCCAGTTTAAAGACCCTTGACAGTGTTTCAGAGCCCGGCTGGTATTAAATGGAATCAATGGCGATTAAAGCTTGGGGAGGAGTGGATTTGGTTTTAACCCAGTGGATTTGTTGGTTTTAACCCATATTTATGTGCAGCTTGCAATATAATTGTGTAGTTTTGAAATGACTTATAAAGGAAATGGTTGATGACGTCATGTCCTGGAGTCGTCGTGAATGCCACTAGGACAATCACAACTGGTAGACGATCCCGGTTGGCTAAGCAAACACAAACATCTCGCTAAATGGTGTTTCTCAGGTCCTCCAAAACAAGTCTGGAAGTGTTTTCAAAAACAAACCCCCAGGTGAGTGTTTTGGTGGACAGGCTTGTGCCAAGGAGACTGCCTGTCTGGCTGACATCTCACGGCTCCTCCAGTCTGCAGGATCCTTACATCCCTTAAGCCCAATGTCAGGCTTGAGTTTCCCCCAAAGCCCCACCGGTCGGCTCAGCTGGAATTGTTCATTTCATGGTGGATGGGGCCGAACAATCCCGAGCGGCAGACAGTGTTGATATACTCCTCAGGAGCCACCTAATACACCAATCTCCGAGCCTCCACACAACCCATCACCACTCTAGCTCCCCTGCCATGAAGAGAGAAGGAGAGAGGAGGGGGGAGGGGGGGGGGGGGGGCGTGGAGGGGGGGGGGGGGGGGGTGGTGGAGAGAGACAGAGAGATACAGTCAGAGAGCGATAAAGAGAGAGAAAGAAACAAAGACAAAGACAGAGACAGAGAAGGAGACGGAGACGGAGAAGGAGAAGGAGAAGGAGACGGAGAAGGAGACGGAGAAGGAGAAGGAGAAGGAGAAGGAGAAGGAGAAATAGAAAGAGGAGAAGGAGGAGAAGGAGAAGGAGGAGAAGGAGGAGAAGGAGGAGAAGGAGAAGGAGAAGGAGACGGAGAAGGAGAAGGAGAAAGAGGAGAAGGAGGAGAAGGAGAAGGAGAAGGAGGAGAAGGAGGAGAAGGAGAAGGAGGAGAAGGAGGAGAAGGAGAAGGAGAAAGAGGAGAAAGAGGAGAAGGAGGAGAAGGAGAAGGAGAAGGAGGAGAAGGAGGAGAAGGGAAAAGCTAAAAAGTGAGTGCACCAACATGTCACCAACAACAGCAAAGTGATTGCACTCACTTATTTATTGAATGGGAAGGGGGAGAGAGTGAGAGGCCAGGGGTGGCACCAAAACTGTCATATTTGTGGCATGGAGAACAGAGCGAAAAAACTGCATGTGCTGCAGCCCTATGGGTGTGATGACATTCTCCCTGTTGAGCTGTGCTAGGTAAGGGGTTAACATCATGCTGTTGTCGGGCTGCCTCCCAGGCAGACACAGCCCCAGGGGGGGCTAAAGACAGCCCTCCCATCCCGGGGGGAACGGAATTAGATCTGGCAAGTGAGTGGCGAGCGCGCTGCATGAGGGGATTATCATCCCTACCTTGAGAGCGGAGAAAATGCACTCTAAAAGTGTTGCATTTAAGTGTGCTTCAAAGGCCTCAGAGCAAATCAAGGGGAACCTCTCTGATGACTGCGCTTTCCCATCAAGACCTGGTCAATAATACATCAGGCAGGGAGCTCGGCGTTTGATTAGCCGGCCTTAGAACAGCCGTCGCCGGGGGAATAGAGGTGCCAGCATACAGGCTCAACCAAGCGATCACTCAAAGCTGTCACTCTATATTGGGGGTGTGAAACAAAGCTTGTCGTGAGTGACTTGTTAAAAATAGTATATGGGACCCTGAAGACATTCCTAAAATTGTTAAACTTGTAAATAATATTGTCATGGAAAAAAAACAAAAAAACTTCTTTTTCCAATTACTTTGCAGAGATTTATTGAACATTGATTGATGACAATCCACACAGACAAAATTATGAATTATAAAGACCAAATGAAGGCTTTTGAGCACTCTCCCAAAGGATGTCACCTTTATTCTGCTGTGCCTTTCTCAAAGGTCTTTGGGGACGGGTAAAGAAAAAGGGCATTCATTGCCTTGCAGATTGTGCCAGGAATTGAGCTGTCCTAAATCAATACAAACCAAATCAGTGTGGGTCAATACATATCAAATAACCTGGGCCTGTTAAGCTGCATGTGGAGCCTGGGACACAGAATCACGACTCTTGACAAAGGAAGGAGGCTGCCGGTCCATGAGAGAGCTGATCCTGATGAATAAGTAAACAAGACAATGCCAACAGCTCTCATCCTTCGACCCAAATCATTACAGCATGGAAGAACGCTCTGGAGACATAGCTGTCGCACACTGATCCACTAGAGTTGCTGTACTGTTCCATGGCTAGTCACGCTCAACACGTTACTTTAGGATGAATGACACCAAAGCTACATTTGTATCATCGAGGTCACATTTCAAGGCCTGCTACAGAGATCGTTTGTTTTATGACGCATGAATAGGCTTTTGTTCCATGTTGGGAACAGTCCTGCACATGCCAAAAACCCTCTCTTTCTCAAACGACCTCTTTCTGTTGTGTTTATCGAGAGATGGATCTTGGCAGTGTCCCTACCTAGGGAAACTGAGAAGGCATTTTAACAGCCTATGTCCATTCAGCGGGGGCTGGCCAGAGCTGATCGGTTACCCGATCCCCTGTGATGTTTCTGGGGACGCCGGAGGTTAGTAAAGAGTCTGATTTGTGGTTGTGTGGCTGTAAATCCGTCGCAGGGTGTTTGGACAGATGTTAATGATATTTGGCACCCACAGGCAACTTGAGCAAAGTTTAAATGGACCGAATCAACGATAAGAAGGCTTTTGGGTTTCTGAAGGACCTCAAACAAATCACGTTGGCCAAAAATGCAAGGACATTCGTACCTTCGTGCGGTAGTAACAGCCATCTTGCATATGCTTTCCATTACTGTGCGGCTATATGTTTTGGATTAAACTGTCTTATTTTTTTTAAGACTTTTAAGAGTCAAGACTCCAAATCTTTTTCCTCTATCCATCATTATGAAAGGTGCCGTGATTCAGCCCCATCAATCCCAGGCTTTTCCTCCTCTTCATGAAAGATTTAATAAATCCAGTCATGCCTCACTACCTCTCTCGCCACACATCTCAACATGAGGGAATACAATAGCTAACCAGGAGGTAAATTATACAGTGAGTGACATCTTACTCCACACACACCCGGGCTCGGTGTGCTGTGACATTGCATTGCTTCCACCTTGCTGGCTTCCTGATGTCTTTGTGAGGGCAGTCAGAGGGGGAAGCCGGGCCACCAAAGCAAGGCGCACGGTTGTAGCGTTCCGCCTCATGCTCCGCTGCCCGCCAGCCACTGCCCCAACGCCATTAACACTGCCAACACGGCCAATTAGAGGGAGTCGTGTGGCGCAGGCAGCTGGGCTGCGCTGAGCGGCTCGTTAGTGACGCCCGCTCCTCTTCCTTGGCCTCCGGTTCGGCCACCACACACAGCGCCCCCTACTGGCCAGGGCATAGTCTTAGAAGGTGGAGGGGGACTGGGGCTGGAAGGTGTGGACGTCCTGATGAGAGAAAGCTGTGTTCTAATTAAACAGGATACAAAAATATCCAATAAATAAAACAATAATAATGGAAAAATCTGTTAGTGCCCTGGCAAAGATTGGATCGGGTGAATGTTTTTGATGTTTGATTATATATGCCACAGCTGATTGGCCTGGCCTGTTGTGAACACCAGCCGCTCAGCCAATCCATAAACTGGCTTGAAAGGACTCATCTCTCTAGGGCGAATAAGAGCTCAGAGTTGAAGGAGGCTGCTGGGCACAACATATGAATTATTTTCCTCTCCTCTTTTACTTGACAGCAGCCTGCAATTTCCCTTCAGCAGCTTTGGGGAAAATTATGGCCACCTCGACAAAGCCTATCCAACTTCCCACCAACCCACAAAGTGAGAGTGGATCAACCGCTTATAACGAGTGACATGTCCATGTAGGCCACATACCCCTTTCAACTGAACAATTCTGCCATCTCCACACTAGTTTCCTTTCATACTCGCATAACTTTGTCACTGACTGTGAGGCTAAACTGTTCAACTGAATACATATGTCCTAAACTGTTGTGCTATTTGTGTGGTCGATACATTATAATGTACGTGATTGTTCCCTGTTGAAGGGGAGTAATATTAATGAAGAGACAGAACAGTGATTCATCTGCCCGACACACTATATCTATGATAAGCTTATTGTGACTACAAAGGCCTGTGATGCATGACATGGCGGGTAAGAATGTGTCTTCATCTATTCTAAGACGCTGTAGCGAACACTGAGCAGGAGTGGTTTCACTGCAGGGGAGAAAATATATGACCGTTTCAGTCGCACACAGGTCAACTTTGAAGAGGCTAACCGTGATAAACATACAAGCAAATACAAACACACAAAACGTTCACTTTCATGTGTGAACGCACATCACGAAAACACCAAAACAACCCAAAATGTAAATACAGTCTGTCCACGCCGTGTGTGTGAGAGACACAGAGATATACAGTGGGTTTCTGTGTTTCTGTGTGTGTGTGTGTGTGTGTGTGTGTGTGTGCGGTATGATAAGACAGGGATTGAGGTATACCAGGCTATTTGAAGCAGCAGCCGCTACACTACAATCCACTCCAATTACACACCTGCATGCAAGGCCAGAGCTTATCCACAGCACAGCAAATGATCCACATACATCTAAATGGGATTGGCTAAATGGCTTGGAAAATCACCCAACCTCACAATGTGCATGTAGTGCAAGTGTCCGTGTGCGAGAGAGACAGATAGAGAGAGAGAGAGAGAGAGAGAGAGAGAGAGAGAGAGAGAGAGAGAGAGAGAGAGAGAGAGAAAATATTTTGGAGGAAAAGTAAAGAAAAGGAGCGATGAGAGCGAAGGCTAGAGAAGAGAGAAAATACAGATGTCAAAGGAAAGAGAGATAAAAAAAAAGAGACTTGGAAGATTACAATGAGATAGAGACAAAGAGAAAGAGAGACAGAGAGAGCGAGAGAGAGAGAGGGAGAGAGAGAGAGAGAGAGAGAGAGAGAGAGAGAGAGAGAGAGAGAGAGAGAGAGAGAGAGAGAGAGAGAGAGAGAGAGAGAGAGAGAGAGAGTAAGAGAGCGATGGAAAGAGACTAAGAATTGTACAACAAAGTGATTCAAGGGCACCCTCATGTCAGGACAAGTATATTATTAATCTCCAGGAGATTGATTATCACTCCCGGCTATAAGATTTGAGCTTCCTGAGCAGTGTGCTGTCTATCCTGGTTCCACTCGCACAACCCCGAGATTACTAACTGGCTTTAAGTGCATGTTGGAGTGATTCGGTTGATTTATGGTGTCCATTTAAAGCTTCCGACTCCTTTTACAGAAGACCATGGCTTGGTACTGATAAGGTTGTCATCACATAATGTTGGAGACGAGAGCAGTTGTATTGCCGCTGGTAAAACTCTCCAGAGGCCAACTCGAAGCAACAAACAACATCAAAGCCTTGGATGTCAATTTAAATGGCTTCACGCAGAGGTGCACACCATGGAAGGACAAGATTGCTTTGGGGTAGTCAAGTTTGACTTGCTTTGGGTTAGGAAGCAGGGATGAGAAAGAAAGAAAGAAAGAAAGAAAGAAAGAAAGAAAGAAAGAAAGAAAGAAAGAAAGAAAGAAAGAAAGAAAGAAAGAAAGAAAGAAAGGAGGAGAGAGAGAGAGAGAGAGAGAGACAGAGAGAGCGAGGGAGAGATTTGAAAAAAGGTGTCTTGGTGTACCAACTCCTGAGAGTGGACTTTGAGAACAAAGTCTTCCTACATTTCATAACCATTTAAGTTAAATGTGTGCGGCATTGGGCTAATATCAACGGCACACTGGTGTAATATTAAACCCTGGGAAAGTATGGTCTACTGACAGCTCACTCAGAGCTTCTAGCCTCGGGTCAAGCTCTTCATAAATGTACCCCTTTTCTCCAGACTTGTTTGAAAAAAAGTTTGATGAAAAAGAAGTTGAGTGAGCCTACCTGCTGCATATGAAACAAGGAAATAGCTAGTGTTGAAAGTCAAACAATTGCTGAAATATACAGCACTCTTGTCTGCCTATGTACACACGTCCAGGCTGGGGGATGAATTTATGCAACGGCATGGCTTATGTCAGGTTCAATATCTTAGTCTTGACACACTCAATTCAATAGAGAGTGAGTGCCCCTACAGCGGCCCCGTCTGTATCGGCCCTCGCCTTATGTTAGCTAGTATAATGAGAAAAGACCAAGGTCAGCAGCTGCTCATTAGAAGAAAAAAAACTGAAGACACTACATTTTGCATATGTCGCACCCCATACATCCAGCACACCAGAACAGCTTTGGGCAAACGTATTGTCCTTTAAAATCAAATAAAAAACAAAACAATTAAATCTTCAAAATAATAACATGATCCCAGCCAATGTGTCGGTTCCAGACCCATCGTGAAGCTACACTGAACACCAAATATGCAGAAACAGCCCACGTTCAGACACACTCACCCAGGCAATTGTGACCGTCATGTGCCAGGCGGAAGCCATCATAACAGGTGCACCTGTAGTTTCCCGGGATGTTGATGCAGTCATGGACACATCCTCCGTTGTACTCTGTTGCACATTCATCTAAATCTATGGAAAAAAGGAGAAAAGGGTTTGTAAAATACAGTAGAAAAGAAGAAAAATTAATTATCCATGTTATTGTCAGTCCATTGTACTCATTCTACTCCTAACTTTTGATTGAAACACCAAAAACGATTCACGTAAAATGGGCAAGCCCTCACGGTTGGGGAGCAAAAGTGAGCCGGGGTAGAGGAGGTATAGGTGGAGACAGATGCGGGGAGATGTTTAAGAGGTAGCTGAGTTTGCATGGCACCCTTATCACTAATGAAAGCCAGCCCAGGCCTTGGGATGCCAACCATCCCCTCTCACAGTTACCTGGACAGTTTAGGATCAATGATTCAGGCTTCTCAGCTCTGTTGGCTGTAGCTGGAATCAGGGTATCATTTGAGTTTAAAAGCAGTGGAGAAGAACAGAGAAGCTAGGGGCCACTGCCTCTCCCTGACTGACCTGTGGTCAGACTTCTGCCTGGGGCACACATTTCAAGGCTAGAACACCAAAAGTATAAGATTCTTTTAGAATAAGAAGACTACACTACAAGCTAAGTTTCACAGAGTCTACGTGATATTTAAGTTTGAACACTCCCTCCTAACTTCAACAAGTTATTTGTTCAAAGTAAGTGTGTTAAAGCCGAACCATTCAGACTGGATACATTTACTTGGGATCTCCTTCTTCGTTGAAGTTTAGTCTTTCCGTTTACTTTTTATTTGAATGAAACTAATAAACCAATCCGCTCTTGGGCCAAGGAAAGCGAAGAAGAGCAGCAGCTTATGAGGTAAGAATGTTTCATTGCATAGAGAATTAGACTGTCTGTAAATCAACACAGGGTCAGTTTATTTTTTACAGCTATCCTAATATTTCCACTTCCAAACGTCTTTATCCTCAATCAGAGAGCATAGACCTCGCATATCGCCAGACACAGAACTGTACTGTACCTTTCACCCCCACCTCAGCACACACAGGAACAGCTGAACCTGCTCTGCCAAGTTGGATCAGTGCCTACTCTGTTTGTTTCAGTAATATCCAATCTACTTCTCTAGAGTGGCTTTAAGTGATCAATTCTTAACATTTTCAGACTCTCTTTAATTATTTACCTGTACAAACATGCAGGCATTTCAACAGGATAAAGTGGTAGTCTACATGACACGTATAGAAAAAAATCCCATCAATTATCTGTCAAATCCAGGTAGCTCAGAAACGTATATATCATCCTGTCAATAGAGTGTATACAGTAGAGGTTAGTGATAACATACATTACAGGTGAGTTGCTTTTTTCCATAATCCCTTTTGTTGAATATTTAAAGTACAAGCCAAAATAAGCTATATATACTTCTCACTTCTCAGCCTTTGAACAAAGCACATAATTTATAACCGGCTCAGTAAAGAACATTTTTATAACCTTTAGGCAAAAGGCCATGAAAAACACACAGCCGTAAAAATGAAAAAAAAATAATAGGAGCGAGCGAAAACATAAAAAGGCATTGTGACATATGGTTCTGCGATACCACCATTAAAAAAACATTGGGATGTAATGATCCAAAAGAACAGTTCACCCCCAAAAATCTGCTTGTTAGGAGAACAGGATGGTTTCTGACGGGCTCCACAGCAGTCGGCCATGAGCTGTGGAAACATCCCCTGACTGTTTGGCAGGACCCTTCGCACTGCCATTTCAAACACATTTCATATCTTAATTCTGCTCTCTAACATGTGGGAGGAAATGGACTGCTTCATTTCATCTTGTCACAAAGGACTGCACCTGGTCCTCCCACCTTCCTCTTTTCCTCCTCTAACAGCCTGTTGCTCCCCCCCTTTTCTTTGATTCTGTCTTTAAGAGAGTTTTGAAAGCTAATGAGTCATGTTGAGCGAGACAGGATTTCTGTCCCGCTTGCCATTGGGCTAGTAATTGCGCTTTCAATTATACGGGCGAGTCAAGGTGAGGGAGACAAGTCTTTGTGTGCTCTAATTCCCCCTTCATCACAAAGCAAAACATAAATCGATGCGTGACAAAGGCACTCACACTTATTGTGCAAATTAGATCAAGCGTGCGCCCCCAATGTCTTACCCTCACAGTGCTTGCCGTCCCCTTTGTAGCCAGACTTGCAGATGCATTTGTAAGACTTGAGAGTGTTCTGGCAGATAGCATCAATGCTGCAGTTGTCGAGACCCTCCGCACACTCGTCCACATCTAGAAAGGAGGAGACAGAAATAACAGTTTTGGTAACGATGATGAAGCCAGATCACGGCAGAGATAAGTGCAGATAGGTCAGACGATAAAGGGGAAGGTCACAACAAACAGCCTCTAGGAGGGTCTGTGGCTATACACGGTGGTGGAATTGTATTTTTGTTGAACTTGCCATAATGGACTACCCAAAGAAAGTCGCCAGACGGACAGACACAATTAAACCGAAAAAAGAGAAAACAGGCCTTGCTTTTGTCACAGCCTCATGTTCGACAGTTTAATAGGTCTCGGAATTTATCACGGAAATAAACATGCAATTCGTGCCTTTTTGAAGAACCATTGTCCTCCTTCTTTATTACGGCACACCACAAGTAGCTGATCAATGGCCCACACACTGAAAACAGTCTGTTATTGATTGACCTGCATTTACTCTGAGTGGGCAGAGAGATGTCTTTAAGATCTTAATCTCTCATGAAAGGATTATGAACATTTGACAGGAGTCAAAATTGGCATGTGGAAAGATACACTGCCTTGCGAATGGAGAAACGGACGGGGGCAGAGTGGAAGTGGATCTATGAGTCACAGCCCTCAGCGAGACATTTTAATGGAACAATCCTCACATTCCCCGCTCTACATTGTAGACAGAGGTAATCTCTGAAAGAAGTAGTGAAAATGGATTCGATTGGTTGGAGGACGGAGGAGGGCTGAGTTTCCCCCTTCCTCCCACAGTTTCGCTTGATGGAGCCCCCTAATCCCACCTGATCACCGTTAACTGGCCCAGGTGTTTGGGATTACCCCCAATGCATACTGGGGAAAGAGGGCTTAACTAAAGTTTACATAGCTTCCAATATCAGCCCTTATCACAAGCCCTCCACGGGGGCTGTCTGATCCTGCTGCTAAATGACCTGCAAACTGAGCCCTTTTAGATGGGCTTAGTTTAGTTCAGTTTAGCATATCATGGTCTGGAATATCTACCCTTTTGTAGCCAGCATATGTTCTGTGACGGTGACAATGATAACTCAGAAGAAAAGCTCTTCTGACTCTTTTTTTTACTTAAAAAAAAACCCTCTGTAGCTGGTCTACCTTAGAGTACAGGGATGAAGACTAGTCTAACGCATTGACTGATTGTTGGTATGATCAATTTACAATGCAAGCTATTTTCAAAGCACCATATTGGTTCACATTGTTGGGAACAATAATAATCTTCAAGATTCAAACCACAATCTGTCTTTTTTTTCCTCAAAAGAAAGTGAAAAACAATGTTTTGAACAAGAAGCAGATGGTCAAGACACATTGATTGCCTTTTCTAGTTATCGGTGTCTGTGTTAATTCATATTCATAATAACAGAAAGCAACTAATTTATATTTTCCTGTTTTCATCACTGCTTCCTTCTTGGGCATCCATTCAGCACTGGGTCATTGGTTGGAAGAGATTCACTTTGTCTTACAATTGACATGGACCAAAAAAAATGCCATTTAACATCTACATCAACCAGCAACCAAGGGATAATGTTAACATTTCTCAGTTTTGTGTTTTTACTCTGGGATACTGGATCCTGCTGCCAAAGGAGAGTTACCACTTACAGCAAATCCAACCATCACAAGCAAGCACATCCCTCACACAGGGGAGAAAACGCATGTTTGAGGAAAAACAACCCTGAGGCTAAACCTACACAAACTAATCTTTTGACTACGGTAGACGAAGCCAAGTTTAAAGTTTCAATAAGGAGTTTGATACTTTATGCAGCCTTGTGTTATTTCCCATATCTGGATGGCAACATTAGGCAACATTAGGCAACATTCATACTCACACTTCAAGTCAGGCATCAGCGAAGTTGTGATACACTTTGCTAGTCAAGCCCAAAGTTGTCAGACCTCAACATCACATTATAACCGGATTAGGAAAACATGCCCTTAGGTGTGTTCAAATGCCAATTAAAGAAGGGTAGTGAATAAATTGTAAGTACAACAAACACCATGAAGTTACATTTCACAACAGTATAGATTGAAAGGAAAAAACAACATGAAATTGTTGAAATTAAACCAGAAGATGACTTGGTCTTCAGTAAACTTTCATATAGTGTAAAGACAAACTTATTAGAGATAAGTGGTTGTACTTGAGAAACAAAAAAGTCCGTCCAAAAACTACCTGTCAACGGAATTGGGCCTATTTCCTCTGACACATGCACAACAAAGGCTAAAATATGCTAGACTAGTTGGAAATCTCAAATGCTTTTACCATGAAAATAAACATGTCAGAATCGATACGTCCTACGGTTCAGTCCAGAGGGCATTCCTCTGAACGCCTGAGAAAAAAAGTGCATAAAGCGTTCCGTAACGCTGCCCTGGTAATTGACTCATGCCACAGATGAAAAGCTTGTTTTCTCAGGCAGTGTGTTTCTTTCATTCTTCTGTTTTGATGTATCAAAGTTGTTGGGAACAAGTTTAGGCAGCGGAGGTTGAACTCAGTGATTCGAGACAAGGATGAATATACAAAGCCAAAAGAACTAAACAAAAAAAAAAAACTTGGGAAATGTTCAGACAATTTATCAATTTCCGGGAGTGTGTTATTTTGTGTATTTTTGCCTTGTGCTACAGTAGCGTAGGCGCTTTAGATTAAGCCAGAGATGTGTAGAAAGCCATGAGTCAGTCAGTCATTTCACTTCTTGAGTTAAATGTAATGCCATTAATCTTCTTTAGCACATTAGTTGAGAAACGAAGCATGCTATGCACCAAGCTAACAAAATGTTAGGCCTCAACAAGCTAAATATAGTCTCTAGGACTCTCAAGTGGTAAGAGTATTGATATTTTTATACATATATTACCATACTCCACAATTTACTTGATCTATTTGCTTACAGAGATGCAGTATGGGTGTGTTAATACACCGAGTTTTTCAATTTTAATGCTGGCAATACACTCATTTCATGTGAGCTAGCAGAAAGTTAGCTGCTCGCTAGGGCCTGCTGCTAGCCATGGAGGTGAGACCTTGTCAGGCGTGCTTTTGCTCCCTGATTTATGGGCCGGCCCCGGTATAAGCGGCGTATTTAGTTGGGCCTGCTGGGGGGGGGGGGGGGGGTGTGAATGGGAATGGGGCTCGCAGGAGGAAGGGGGAGAGTGAGTGTGTGGGAGACTAGTGCCGGGCTGCCGGGCCCAAGGTGTGCAGTTCAAACACAGGGCAATGTTTACTTTGTGTGTTGAGACCCTCACTGTTTGCTCGAGCCCCCAAGCCTGCTTCCCCCTCCCTCCCTCCCAGCCCTGTGCCCTTCCTCCTGGAACAGAAATAGACTGAAGGGAGCTGGGATACCCAAAGGGCAGACCCTTCTACTGACTGATAGCAGGCCAAAAATGAAGCCTCAAGCCCATACAAGCAACACGGGTCAACGTTGTAAAGCATCAAAGCATCTCGTAATTAAGTCAATCTGTCACATTAGTGCAGACATGAAATCCCGACCGTTAAAATCAATTGCTTTTGTCAGTCAACGGTACAACAGGAAAGAGCATACAACGGGTAGAGTTCAAGTCCTTAAGAGCAGAGAGGGCACGGGGTTCAAGTTCTTAAAGGGTTATGGGATCACTTTGTTTGTAGTACTGTGCCGTTTCTAAAGGAACACACGTGGTAATTATCCCTCTCATAACACCGTACTTACACTGCACTTAGGCTTGTGGTAATAGAGGATAGGGTTAAGGTCAGGGTAAACGCAGAAGAAAAGTAGAGAGGCATGTTGATTCCTATCTATTTATCAGGGTACACAGAAGCAGTTCCACTGTAATGTACTGGGCGAAGGGCTGGGGCTCAGGGGAGGGAGCTGAGGGCGGGAGGCCGGCTTCAGAGGAGGGAGGGTGTGGGCTCTGGTGGCTGGCAGGCTGTCACAGCACATCACAGCACACTGCGCACGTCTTATGGGTTATTAGGCTGTTAGGGGCAACAGGCCGACCAGCCATCCCCAAAAACGGGTTTTTGATGAAATGCAGACGTCAACATGGGAGCAGAATTTAGCATCCTCCCCCACTCCCACCCAAACCCCTAACAGCTAATGAAGGGGCATACTGTTGGTCGTCAGGCAAGGTTCTAAAAAGTTGAGAGTAAAAATATCAACTGCTTCCATTTGGGCTATTTACAATCATCCTTCACACACTTTGAATGTTTAGGAATCTTGACCACTGACTTAGCCAAGGCTTCCAAAAGCTATGATCCCAACATCAAACTCTGGTTTCCTGCCAGTTTACAGTACATCCACCAACCAAGAACCAAGAAGCCTAACCTTAGTTTGCTGTTAAGAAAGAATTTTAACCAAAACCTGCTAATGAAGCTCAAGGTAACGTACCATATTTGGTGTTCAACATCTCCAGCGTCTTTCCTGACCATAATACACATTTTAAAACACATTTTCCTCCATGCCAAAAATGATGAATACTAGCCTCTTCGCGTTCCAATACACCCTCCTTTTCCCCTTTTCTCTCCACATCAGTTGCATTGTGATACCAACAAATACTTGTAGTCTACAAATGTCTATTCAGCTCTGTGTCTACACAAAAGATAAACATAATCTTTTACACCTATCACACTGGCCAATTTTGGTGTTGCCAGAGAGCTCACTGGGATGCATTTCAACATAAGGGGTCCTGTGTTGCAAGGTGTCAACTTTCTCAAGCTAATACGCTTCCAAAACAACTCGCCGGCTCAAACGAACGATACCTTGGAGCACAATATGTTCATTACTCTCACCACCAAATAAAAAGTAAAAAAATAAAAAATAAAATAAAACATCACAAACTCAATCTCAATTCTGGCAAGCATTAGAGCTTGCCTGGAGACAGCAACGAATGTAGTGAGCGGAGGCAACAGGTGAACTAATCGCCATTTACATCCCTCAGTGAGTTTCCGTCGGCAACGGTAAAGTCGCTAGCCTTGGGGTTCAGCACTTTGAGCTAATGGTCAACACACTGGGCCTTTGATCTTATCCTGTTCATCCGGTGCGGTGCAATTGCTGCACGGCATATGTAGCATGTGTGGCCCTAATAAGCCACTGTATGACTCATGGACTTCCCCACAACCCCTACAGGGGAAATCACTTATTACAGTAATTAAGTGAATCACAACACTAACAGTGAGGGTGACATACCGCTCTGTGACTGTAATCTGACATCTGCCCTCATTTGACTATCTCACTCTGTTAAAATCTCATATTATGAGGTGAGGGAACAAGAACTGGTGTTTTTTAAGGCCTTTTCACCTATCTTGGCATAAGCGTCCTCTGTTGAAGGACCTCTTAATGGTTTCTTGGCCTCATGCGGCATATTTTTTATGGGAGGAGGGTGGCACTTAGTTTAGTTCCCTACTATATATTTATACACAGCCTGAGCTAACTGACATGACACTCTGCACTCGACACACAGCAATTACATTCATTGGCGGCTGCTTCAGCCCAATAGAGTACCAACTATAAAGAAGGCTACCCAGTAATTACAGAAAAAAGTGTTAGCCTGATATTTTTAGCTGCTTCCTGTCAAACTAAGGTATAAAGTGAAAGGCTCTCTTTGTGTTACATGTCATACAAACAAAGTCTCGTCTGGTATAAGGGTGTGAAACTAAAGGTGTAACAAATAAATCATCCGGAAAGTCCAGAAGATTCTCGGTCGTTTTAGATTGCCCAAACAGCCTAATCAATAGAGGCAAGAGGGAGCTAATGTAGACGTTTGATACATTCCATGCTCTGTATCTGCTTTTACATGATGTGGAAGGCAACGTAATACTGTACAATCCATATGCCTGTCTCTAGAGAGGCTCCATCACATCCCTGAAAATTACTCTGAAGAGAACTCAGAGGAAATAGAGCAGAACATTTTCCAATCAAAGTATATGAAATACATGAAATAGGTTCTTGGGCTGGCAAGTGTGATGTCTTGCACCTGGTTATAGGCATCTCCTCTGCAGTGTATCATGTTATATACTGTGAGCCGGCATGAATTAATATCAAACTCAACTTGTGTTGTCATGACTCCCTTCTCAGGAAGTGCTCGATTCATCCGTGACATCATCCCTCTCTTTACCCAGAACCCATCTGCCAAAGCCCCAAATAAATATGTTTCTGTTTCAACAGCCCCCCAACCCCACCCCTTCCCAACCCACCTCCCCCCACCCCATCTGAAATCCTTGATGTGTCTGGTGGGATTTTTCCATTACTAAGCAGAATAAGAGCATTTCCTTTAACTTCCAGCAGGCTCCTTAAGCTGGCGCTAGCCAGGAGGAATGTAAACACACACATTCTGTAAACAAGGGCCCTCTCTGCGTGGTCCCCCCCAACCCCCTTCCGACCACACTGACTGACCACCACAGCAGACCGGCCTAATGACGTCCCTCGCTGACCCCCAACTCTCAATGAGAGACTAGAAGCCACCCCATTATTAGGCCCGGGTTTCTCAGGAGAAGACATGGGAGGGAGGAGGGGAGTTTTGTACAATGGCCGACGGACTCCTCCAGCAGTTCTCCAGCCAACCAGTCAGCCACATAGCTGCAGGCCTCAGAGAGAATGGAAGCCCAGGACGACAATCCCATCGACATCCATGACTGGATCACAGCATTGCCGGTCAGTGACTCATGGAAAAGGAAAGCAACAGAGTCTGTGTGTACTTGCGTCGCTGTGTGTGCGTGTGTGTGTGTGTGTGTGTGCGTGTGTGTGTGTGTGAGAGAGAGAGAGAGAGAGAGAGAGAGAGAGAGAGAGAGAGAGAGAGAGAGGGTTAATGATGGGAGAATTGCTCCAGCTGTCTGCTCCTGAAGGGAAGGAGGACCGCTTTCTGAGGATCTTCTGAAAGAGCAGGCTTTCTTTAAGAGCCACCATCATCATCGTCATCATCATCATCATCAGTTCTGGGAGAACAGTGAGCTCAGAGGCCTGGGACTCAGTGTACAATCAGCATTGCCTCTCACCTCCCCCGAAGCCGACGGGGACACTGTCAGCACCTCCAAGTCTGCACCGAGAACAAAGCCCAAAGACAGAGAGCACCAAAGAGACAGAGTTAGGGAGTGTGGGTGAGACAGAGAAAGGAGAAAGAGTGCTGGGGAAAGGCTCCATTAGGTAGCATGTTTATGTTTTGGGATAAAGCGTGATTAATAGAAGTCATTGGCGTTGAGTATCTTGAAGTAGTACACCGACTTTGTGCAAGGTACAAGGTAATATAATCTTCTTTCGAGAGCTTAGTTAATTCCAAAGGCACTCCTTCCACTGAACTATGTCAAGCAAAACTAAAATATATATATTTCCTCCAAATCCAAGTTTAGGCTAGACTCCCTACCCATTTTCTGTTGGTGTTAGCCTGTTAGCATTGAGCCATACCAGCCATTGTACTGGACAAAGAGGCAAAACAACTGGTCTCAATAGACTTCTATGGTTTGCTGAGTAGATTAAGGCATCACATCCCTCAAACTCGATGTACCCATTTAAAAACAACGCAAGGTTAGCTTTAATCAGGGGGTTTAAGCATTGTCTATACGCACGTGCTAGGTAACGGTTTGATGATCCCAGCCCCAGCACGTATTGCTTATTTTCTGGACATGTAGGTGGATGACAGTAGCAGCCTCAGCACTTCACTTGTTCTAATTGAGGAGAGGAGTCGCCAGTGGTCACTGGGGCCCTGCTAGATGCTGATACAGAGGTTTCTGCTCCTAGAGAAGGTCAAACAGCAAGAGTTATAAGGTCCTGCAACAGCTGATTGGATCCCCTGGGTAGTTGTCTACGAGGCCTGCAATCCCATGGCGATCTAATCCTGCAGAGTCCGTGTCTACGTCAAGTAGCGAAGCCGCAAAATTCCTCTGACTAACATATCAAATCCACGAGGCTTGTCAAAGAATTGCTGCTAAATAACTTGCTCTGTTGCTCTACTCCCACAGAGTTCTGCAGTATAATTTCATTAAATGTTCAACAGCACTTGTGGAATGGCAAACAGTTTTCTCTGTTTACCTCGAGCAGTGTTTTCTTAACCAAGCGGGCATGTAACAAACACTGTGAAGAAAACAGCTAGCGCTTTTCTTGAGCTTGACACTGCAGCTAAGAATTTAACCTTTCCCCCCTGACTCACATTGATTAGACATTTAACTAGGGCTATCTTCACATTGATCTATACAAAACCCCTCTTTGGACCACCTAAAGTAAGTGGACCAGGGAGAGAGAACTTGGAACGAGACAGCCAGAGATTTCCCCTATGGCTCTGGTTCTTTAACACATTGTTGTCGAGAAGAAAATGTCTCCGTTTTTACATTCCAGTGCCAAGGAAGAAAGCAGACTGGCCGGAGGAGGGCCTGCTGGACTGCACAGGGTCACAGCCTGGGCCAGACTGCCTGCGTAGCTTTAACATGTGCCTATTAACATGCGTGCTACAATGACTGACTGTACAGAGCTAAGACTTCATGTCTTTGCCCAGGGCCACTGTAGATCAATGCTCAATGCCTTTTTTTAGACATGGGATTTAGGACTAGATCGAGAAGGAAAATCACCTTGACCCGCTAAGTAAAGACGTTAATATCCAGGATTTATACAGTAATTGTCTTGAAGGGGGATTGTTATCAAGCGCTTTCACCACCCCACCACTCAAGCACTGCCAGGAGATCCTAATCTCTGCCTTGCTTTCTGTCTCCTTCTCTCTCTCTCTCTTTCTGTTATTTATTTCTCTCTCTCTCTCTCTCTCTCCCCCCCTCTCTCTCTCTCTCTCTCTCTCTCTCTCTCTCTCTCTCTCTCTCTCTCTCTCTCTCTCTCTCTCTCTCTCTCTCTCTCCCCCTCTCTGTCTCTGTCCTGTAACAACATGTACTATACGGTGGGATTGAAGCCCCACTTGTCAGGCAGATACTGTCGGAGTGTCTATCTGAGTGGTTAAAGTGAGGCAGGATTGATCCTTTACACCCCAACTAGTGACTGACTGAAGGCTAGCCCCAGGCTTCTTAAGCACAAGACACTCAGAACACAGCTAGAGACCAGGCTCCTGGATTGTTGGTACACAGGACCGGAAAAAAATACTAAGACACTGGCATGACATCTTCAATTAGAATATTCATAAGAATATTCATCCATAAGAATATTCGTATGTATACATTAAACGTTCTAAAATAATGACCAATTATATTCGTAACTTGTTTAGAGTCAGTTACTACATCGTCAGGCCAACATCAAAGATACATGCCCAAACCAACAAAAAGCCTAATACCTTGGCAAACAAACAGGGACTTTTGCCTCGATGTGCTGTGAGGCACATTCCCTCTGTGAGGGGGGATAAGTGTTGCGGCTCCACAAATACCGACGCAGGAGCCTGTCAAGAGCAGTACACCAACCGCACAACCAGAGAGTGAAGGTGATGAGAGAGGTGTGCCAAAGCGTTGTCAGAAAGCTAGTGCCGAGGGAGGCACAGAGGACTGGCCTAGTTCCACTGGGATCAGAGCGCACACACACAGTGCAGCTCTTCTCACAATGGTCACATTCTTCCACGGAGCAGCAGTGGGATCGCACGAGAAGCCCGAGCCCGGCGGGATGAGCCCAAATAAAGCGTCATTTAAACGGATATTTTTTCATGTGGCTTCTCTTGTGGCGCACCGAGCACCGTCCCAATTACCAGGAACACTCCCCACATGAGCATTCTCGATATGTTCACACACACTGACACACACACAGACACACACACACACACACACACACACACACACACACAGACCACGCACACACGCACGCATGCAAGCACAAGCACACACACGCACGCACGCACCCACACACACGCATGGACACACAAACACATACACACACACACGCACCACACCTGCAGTCCTTAATGGAAGAACAACATGCACCCACACACACATGGCAACGCAAGAAGAAGAAATGAAACAGTAACCAGGGCAAAGCAATCGAAATATTGATTCTCCAGAAAAAGTGGGCTGTTCAACCTTATGCTTTGAGGAGGCACAAAGAGATGGCGGCATCTGGCCATGATTACTGTAAATAACCCACCACAAAATTACAAAAGTGTTACCTTGCAATAGTGTTACCCTAGCCTCCCAGGCTGACGGAGGAGAGACGGAGCTACTTCATTAAGGGTAAAGGAAAGGAGGAGACAAAGCAAACAAAGCAGAGGAGGCTGAAAAGGGGCTCAATCTGTGTGTGTGTGTGTGTGTGTGTGTGTGTGTGTGTGTGTGTGTGTGTGTGTGTGTGTGTGTGTGTGTGTGTGTCTGTGTTTGTCTGCTCTTCCCCCTCTGGTCGTTGTAGAGGACACCACCAAATCTTTAGGTGAGCCGCCCTCCCTCCCTCCAGCAAGGCGGCATGGTTCCCACAGTGCATCCAGGCCCAGCGCTGGTTGGTTGGCCCTGCTCCCTGCTGCTGTATCCCAGCCCAGGGTTATTCCACTACCCCCAGGGCCCAGGACCCGGTTGGAGCAGAGGTTACACCAACACAACTGACGGCTTCGACATGTCAGCTCCGCACCAACCGTTGCCTTGGCGCTGCATTAGCCAAGAGAGAGCTTCCGACTCGGCTCAGGGAAAGTGATTTGCCATGTAGTCTGCAGTCGTCAGTCCCCCCCCACCCCCGTCACCCTTTCTTTTCTTTTCTTTCTCTATTTTAGCCTGCATCACTAATCTTGCTTGTTTCCTCCTCTCCTCTTTCTCCTTTGTTTTTATCTTCCTTACCACATCCTCAAATCCCTCCCCCCCACTCGTCCCATCTTTCTTTTGGAGTTAGAGTAACGATTGATGCAGGGAACACAGTGCTGTGATTAGGCTGACATTGATGAAGGACAAAAAGGCTTGTCGGTAACATCTGTGTTGAATAAATATTTACCTGACAAATTGAGCCCTTTTATTTCAAGTCATTGTTCAGCAACTTGTCTTGTATTGTTCATCGCTCTCTCTCTCCCTCTCTCTCTCCTAATCTCTTTCTTTCTCTCGGTATCTTGTCAGTCTCCTGTTCTCTATCACTCATTCTATTTCCCTCTTTCTTTGATCCTATATACCTCCCTTTTTTATCTCTCAATTTCTTTCTATACAAAATATCCTGCACGTATCAAATCTACGTCATTCCCTGCCAAAGTTTGTGTTCACAGTCGATTTTTACCACATCTTTTTCAATGCATTCGACTGAATCAAACCTGTCTATCACGGCACTATTGCACCACTCAAAAAAAAGACATGGCCATGAACGTATAATAAACAAAATGTCCATGCTCTGTTGAGCACAATGTAGTCGTCCATTTTCTAACACTGTTTTTCTGCCCTACAGCGCCATACCTTACCACAAGACTGTTTACTTCCTATTGATAAACAGGAACTGATGGTTAAGCGTTTGGCCTATCAAGTGGCCGCCAGCCATGGGGTTGCTACTGGACACCAATAAACAGGTGCATGCCATTACAGATCGACACTGTTTCAGTGGCATTCCACATGAAAAGGAAGTGTGTAATCGATGTTGTGGAAAATGAAGTGAGAAAAAAGTAGTTCTAATTGCAAAATGTAAATATTGGGTTTTCCCACAAGTGGGGGTAGACCACCCAGGATGTAAAACAGTCACCCCCACCTCCCCTCTCTCTCTCCTCGCCTTCCTTGCAGACTGCTTTAAGGAAATCGTTTCGTATGTGAAACATCACCACAACAATCGTGATTCAGCCAAAAACTGAGTTTTAAATAGAAAAAAAGAAGGGGAAGAAGATCATTCAATTATACTGGATTTTATTCCCCTGGTCTATTTTAGAGCATGGATTGACAATTCATCTATCTACTAGAATGGCTCTTAATTATACTTTTCCTGATAACTCCCTCCCTATCTTTTGTTGGGCTTGACCCCTCTTGTGGGATTTAAGTTTTATTCTTAGCCATGAGGCACAGACACAGACCAGAGACTAAACAGAGTGAGAGCGATAGGGAAATCAGTCTGCTCGGCTGCCTAGAGCACCATCACACTGTGAGCCAGTGTCTTTGACAGAGACACTACTGAGACAGTGCTCCATGTGAATGTGTTACAGCCTTGTGTCAAATACTTGTCTTGGTAGTGACAAATACCTTCTCCTGCTTTCTTTGTTCTTAATTAACTACAGCTTTGCCCATGAAATAAACCTGCTAGCAGCACACTGTTAGGGGGTGTTTGAAGATCAAGTCAGTCACCAAGTCACTCATCATTAGGCTGATTGCTTTACAATAATATTAGGGTAATAAATTACAGGCTACAAAAGCAATGATTATTTCATTACTATTTGGGAATGTCAAATTACTTAGGGACGTTTAATTCAACCTACTGGCTATTAAGGTAACAGTCATATATTTGATCACTGACATGTTTACTGGCCATAAAAGTTAATATAAAAGAATACAAGTGAAAACATAACTATTTTGCGAATAGGCTTTTCTTTTGATTTCCCTATAATTAGGATATAATATGACCAATAACAAAACAGGTTTCTATCAAACTAAAGTGAATAGTAGATTATAATGCTATAAACCATTTGATGTAGATGAATACAAGTTTTGTTGTTAAATTAGTTCTAGCTTAAAATAGATACAGTTCCAGTAATCAAACGCTTCAAAGTAATAAGATAAGCCTTGGAGAAATAAATATATTTTCACGGGAAAACTTACCTTGATTGGTTCTGCTTCCTGAAGCGCGAGCTGGCTGTTGGACAAAGGCGACCAGGCAAAAACCTACTAATCCAAGGCTCGCGCGCATTATAACGTGCATATACATTATACTTTTCACTGCTGTTAAATTGTATTAAAATTGTTCACCACCTACTGTGCAACGGCTCACAAGACCAACAAGATAGCATTCAAAAAGCTTGTTAGTCCCCTCAAAACCTCTCGTGGGACTGTGCAGTCCAGTCTTTATGCCTGCTTATTTAGTTTTAAGTGATCAGAATTGTGGGTAGCCCGACAATGTACAGAAATATAGGGAAGGTTTTCTGTGGACATGTTCGACCCAGACCAATGTCAATGTAAGAGAGAGTGAGAAAGAGGTCTAGGAGGATAGATGGAGTGAAGCGGCGGGGAGGAAGGGGGAGGAGAGATGAGGCTCCGCGCAATGCTCCGGTGCCTGCTCTTGCTCTTCCTCGCTCTCTCTCTCTTTCTCCAACTACTTGCAAGGATTTCTCTTTTTGCAGGAATTTACAATCAGCTGCTGGTTGGTCCGTAGTCTGGGGTTGCCATGGACACGGCTTCCGTAGGCGAGAGGTCAGACTCCAGGACCATGGAGTCAATGGATCAGTGCCACCTGCGCACCAAAGCAGACTCACCTCTGATAAGCACAAAGACAAAAAACTAAATCCGACTACTTTTGTGACATTGACGCAATAATGTCAAGGCCATAACGCTGTACTCAAGAGCTTACTGCTTTGAGGCATAATAGTCTCCGGGCACTTTGCAGAAATGTTCCAAACTATTTTTTTATATATATATATATATATATTCACTACTGTGCAAAAGTTTTAGGCAGGTGTGAAAGAATACTGGCAAAAATTTGAAAGCAAAGAGTGGTCACTGCAAACATTGATTTGAATAAGATTGTTCATTTGTTCATTCACTTTGCATTTAGTTAATTGATGAAAAGAAACTATTAACACTTCGATTTTTGAAAGCATTCTTACTTTAGACACCTGGCTAAAACCTTTGCACTGTGCAAAAGTTTGGGCAGGTGTGTAAAGTAAGATATATATATATATATATATATATATATATATATATATATATATATATATATATATATATATATATATATATACATAATCTGATTTCATAGGCCTTTTAAAATCATCCCAGTTTAAGTGGCACAATGCAATACTGGTTGAGTTTCAAATGCCACTTTTATGAAAGCAACAATCTTTGATTTAACACATCAGCTAAACTGGGGAGAGAGCTCTGTTCAACTATTACGTTTATCTAACACATATTTCTTTAGTTTTGAATTACGAAAATGCCTAACCTATTTTTCATTATTTATCAATATTATTGAAATGCTAACATCTACGTCCCTATATATTTTGTGTAAAGCCCTATGGAGCATTTTTTTATGTGACAGTCTCTTTCAAGAACCCATAAGCCAGAACTGAAAAGATACGCAAACAGGATTCAGCATGTTTCTGTTCTGTCATTGTGTTAGTGCGTCATGAGAGCCAGGGCTTTTCAAGTTTAATGAGGGCAAAGATAGTTTGCTTTTTTAAAAGTTCTACCACCCGCCTTACTGCACTAAATCATTGTGCAGGTTATTGAACATCCTCAGACCTTTCGCTTTAATCGGAAATTCATAATGAGGCTTGAGCAGAATTAACAATCCAAATTGTTTGCTTTCGGATTAGAAGCAACAACAACCTCAGAGACTACCAAGCTCCCTTTCCCAGTGAAACATGTTTCCCATGGAACCTGGTGTCTCTCATAAAATGAATGTGTTTCCCTCTTCCCTCCCTCCATCGCTATCGCCAGAACAATCTTCTCTGGGATGCATGTATGTTTGCATTTTCACTTTTCTTCATTATAATTATGCCTTGCTGCTAGTACTTTGTATTTTTGGTTCAATCAAACATAATTACTGTCTGGCATCCACATTGATTGGAGATAATAACGATTCTTCTGACGCCACTGATGAAGCCAAGTTAAAAAAAAACAATGTGACAGGCAATCTGATAAGAGCTTGTCTCTCTCTGAGAGTCTGTCTGATAAAACGTTTTTGAGGTAGAGGCACTGGGATTATCTCTCTCAGGAAACATCTTTAATGCTGCAGTGTCAGAAATGTAATCAAAAGCTTATCTAAGACTGAAAGATAAGCCTTATACTTAATAGCAAAGGACGTGATGCTGAAGTTAAGTGTAACTATAAAAAAATAGGAGCATGAAATAACCTTTAAAGAAATCCTTCCTGTTGTCAAAGGTTTCATTAGTAAGCACTCCTGGCAATGCACCCCTCACATTCTTATAATTTAAATAGTGAAAAAGCCAGCAGTTCTGTGTAATAACACCCGCCAGAAAAATGGAAATATCCAATGTCCCTCTATCCAAATCTCTTGGTAATTGTGAGCACTTGTATAACCAAATGAGCTCAGAGCCACTGGGGGAGCTTGAGAAAGTCACAGCCCAGCCACAGCCCAGCCCCAGAACACTGTGAGCAATGCAGGGGGAGATCCATTGGCGTTTTCATAAGAACGACACCACTTTCTTCATTAACAACTTAGGACTGTGCAAGAGCAAAAAGAAATCCAGCTATTTTTACATGAAAAGAAGCATAAGGGAAAGCCCAGGCAATGTTTAATTTATAACTCTTCATGAAAAGGACTTCAGTTAAGCTGTGAATAAGCAGCAGTAGGAGAGTGTTTTCCTGTCAAGTAAAGTACTAGAAAGAACCATACAAGTCCCCCAAAATCTAACACATTGAACATTTTGACTGAAATAGCGTCCTTCAATCCCACATTTTGAATGGCTTTTTTAGTATGTGTGCCACATCCGTAGTGGATACAACACCACTTATATTAGTGTAGGATGTTCTTTTTTGTTGTCCTTTTGTCACTTTAGAACAGCATAAACAGGCTGACTCTTTGAGTAAGTGGCTACGAGTAAGAAAAAAAATGACTGCATCATGTTTTAATGAGTCTAGGAGTTATGGGCATCATGTTCTATTCTAGATGGACGTGCAAGAGGGCGGCACACAGGAACCCCTCATTTTCACTTCCTGGTGACAGTGTGTTTCCTTATGCGTCCTTGTAGACCAATAAGTGCAGTGCAAGTCTCATTTCATGCCTCATAACAGAGGCGACATGTTTTAGGTTTCAAGCCACCACCGCAAGCCCAGCAGGATCTCTGACCAAGCACCCAACAGCACTGCAGGTGACAAGTGTTGCTTAGTGAGGGCCACAGTTCAACCCTGGCAACTCAGTGAATACTGTGGGGTGGACTGAGAAACCCTGTTTGACCACAGCCAGAGAGAGTGAAAGGGAAAGAAGAAAAAAATTTAAGAAATATCTCCATATATTACACATTGTGGCACTTTAGAGGGATAGGCTCCAGGCTCCACGTTTCAGAAGGGTTTACGGTATCGAGTATCATTTCTACTGTGATCTTTACCGATTGGAGATTAGGGTTTGTTATCCACTTGGGGAGAATGCATTATTGAGGTTGAGACTTATCTTTAGTCTGATCGTGGCTTGAGTGCAGAATGAAGGTAGTCTGCAGATTAGACGTGTGATCAATCTGCCCCACTTGTGTAAGTGTGCGTAGGTGTAAGTGTGGGCGTGACAGTGTATATCTGTTTGTGTAAGTATGTGTGGGTGGGTGTGTGTCTGTGTGTCTGTGTGTGTGGCAGAGTGACCTTGATCTAAGTGGGCAGGCCACCGTCTGCTTGGTCATCCAAATGAAGACGAGGAAGACATGAGATGAGCTGCTATCTGTAAAACGAGAAGCAGTAACGGGGATATTTGCCTGCACCATCAGTCTGATCCTGGGATGGTCTGCTAACAAACACAGTCCTCTTGTGCTATTCACTATAACCATTGTCAATGGCATTACGCATATTGTTTACACATCAACATGGGGTTACGGTAAGCATTTCAAATTCAGCAGTAACTCTACGGTGCCGTGTGTCTGTAGGCACTATCGCTCTGTCATCATCTAAGGCCTCAACGTTGGCAGCCTTCCACACATACAGTCCAATATACAGAAAGTAGGTGCAGAGGACAGGGTGGAAGAGGATGGGGGAAATCCCATGAGCTCAGCGTCTGGCCTGGCGACTACGCCCACTAACCCAATCCGCCCCTTAACAAGGCCATTAAGGCTAGGGAGTTGCCTGGAGGATCACGGAGCCTCACCTGTCGGAGTCAGTGTAATTAGTAGTCTGCTGAAAGGGGAAAAGAGGTAAAAGTGAGGTGTCACTACCCGCCAGACCAAACCAAAGAAAAAACACATTGCTGACTGAAAGAAGAAAGAGGAACATCCTGTAAGAGTTTGACGAAAAGGGTTCAACCAAAAACAGACCTGCATACTAGCATATTTCCGCACAGGCTGTCCAACTCAACAGGCGTTTACAGTGCAAATTTGATCCATGTTGGGATGCAGACCAAATCAAGACCAGAGCGGTTTCTGGGGGGCACCACTGTTCACCAAGATAATTTGATGAGCAACGATTTTCCTCCCGCCCGCCTCAGTTTGCTATGTTCAGGCCTACTGCAGGCACCCAGCATTGGAGTGATTGCCTCTGAAAGACACAGGACAGTGATTGTCCCAACAGGGCTGAAAACCGCAGCTCAGGTCTATTGTTGCGGGCCGCCAGGGTCGCTCCAGTTCATTCCACGGTCTCGACTCGCACGCTGCAAAACCAATTGGTCCTAATTAAAGTCCAGACTGGTACACTGTGACCTGGTCTACAAAAGAATTGAATTATGAAATTGCAGAACAGCAGGCTCAGTTCGACAAGCAGGATCAGTCTCCGACATCTGCATAACACTGTTGTGCAGGGGCATTGTTTCTATTACTTAGGCACCAATTGCCAACATTTTGTATGATAGGAGTTAATAAATAGTTTGAAGAATATCATGTAACACTTTGGGCATTTGGAGGGCTGGTACAGTTTTCACGGCCTTCAGACGTTCAAGGGAAGACTGACTGTCTGGAAGCAGTCTCAGTATTGAAGGAGGAGAGTTACAAGGTGCTGCTGACAACTTTAGAGAACATATGCTACAAAATTGTTTCAAAAATAAGCTTTTTGTTCTTGAAATAGTGATGTCAAGGATTTATTATGCAATTGCTTGCCAAGTGGAAGAACATTCTGAAGCACTGTGATTAAATGGATAAGACATATAAGTCAACCAAGCTTTGCAATGTTTGAGAAAATTGTTTCTTATCCAACTATTCCACAGCACTCGAAAGTGCAATACCACTCCCCAGTGGCCTTCAGGAGCTCCCAGAGGCTGTCGTCAAAAACATCTTTCACTGCTCTGCTGTTAGTCAGTAGGTCAGGTGCTAGGAGTTACAGCACCACATCACATCCAGCATGAGTTTGGACTGCCCTCTAGTGGGCATATAGTGCCTCACAACACACTATGGGAATGATTCAGTGATTCCTACCACTTAACTTATGTTCCTGTTATTTGCCTTATTGTTCTGAAAAAAAAAAACACAGACCACACCTATGAAAGAATGTTGTATGACAGACACCTTTCACCTTTTAATACGGTCACGCACTGTGATCTCTCTCATGAAATATGAGATATTGACTTATATTATGTCGGTCACAATAGAACAGTCATTGTTCTTTTTTTGGGGGGGGGGCCATTTCACGCTTGACGTGCTGCGATGAAGGTTTTGGCTCCACTTGCTTTTTAAGAATTTAGAGTTGTTGTAGGACAGGTTTCAGCCTTGCAGGCACATTGGATGCAGACTCGGGATTGCGGGAGGCATGCCGTGATGTGGGACGGCGGTGAAAGTGACAAGTGCTGTCACCAAGCATGTGCCAGTCAAACCTGCTGGCAGGAGGCCAAGCGAGGGAGAGGGTGGAGTCGATGGTACATGGCGTGCCTTCTGACATGCTAGGGAGGAGCACAAAGCATTCCTTTACTGGGGAAAACTTGAAACGGGTCCCCCATCGAGCAGGCCGCGATGCACAGGACGTCGTCAGCGGCTATCTCCTTAAGGAATCATTCCGTGAGAGATGTCGCTAATGACATAGAGAGTAAAAGAATGGGGTGTACAATATTTATTGATTAAGTACTAGGCGTGACTGAGACAAGAACAACCTTATGGCATTTGGGAAGGTGTGTCTCTGGGCAAGGCTCTTTTAGGCACTGCATACAGCAGACATTGCATTTGGAAAAACGGTTTCTAAACAGAAAGACACACCTTTCACTTAAAACGAAAGTGGGACACATTCCACGACATAATAAATCCATGCTGAAGATGGGCGATGATGTGTTTTGCTACACACTCCAGGGTATAGGTCTGCTCAAGCATAAAATCTAAGGCATTGAGCTCCCTACCAGGTAGTGTACGATTACAGACTAAAGCAAACTGAAATCTCAAAGAATGCAGCAATGCTGTGAGCATTCAAGGAAGTCAGTATGAGTTTTGAGATTGTACAAAAATAATGATGACAAGAGCTACAGGCGGGGGACCAGGGGGGCTGACTGACTTTTAAGTCCATTTCTTTGTCACATCTGATTTATTTGATAAGGTGCTGAGGCTGCAACTGCTGGACCATCGCTTTTCACATCGCCATCTGTGTCCCTATGTCCCTATGAAACATTCAAATTCCACTCTCCGCCATACATGACGCAACAATGAACACAAATGTCTCATATTCCACAAGTCAAGCACTCATGTCTTGACCCTTCTCAACAAATCATCTAGAGTGGGCAAATAGAACAGTTTGTCGTACATAGAGGAAGTCATGATTATGTACTTCAAGAAATTCCATTGAACCATGGAGCTTCACCTTTTTTTCAGTGTTGTTGTGCATCACTGTTAAAACCATGCAGAACGCATGTTTCAGATTCCTATTGACTCGTGGCCACTGACTGGCTGGCTGCTTTAAAGTACATTAGGAAATGGATGTTTTGGCCATTGCCTTTTATTTAGCAGACACCTGCCAATCACTAGACAAAGCCGTTTGCACACGATTGAGCAAGATAAAGTGTTGGCTACTGCTGACTTACCAGTTGCCATGGTTTTAACAGTGACACACAGTGAACACAAATATGCATAAGGGAAGCAAACAAAATACCATGATGAAAAGGAGAAGGAAGACGAGAACAATCCCATCTTTATGCACCGATATTATATCTGGATCAAAGAATATCACACATACACACATGGCGAAGAGAAACATTTGAAATAAATACCCAGATCTGTTGTCAAGTAGCATACACTATCTAAACATTGCAGTTACACACACTATTTTCTATGAGTCCGAACCTTGTGGGAAAATGAGACCTACAAAAAGATGAAAAAGAAGTATGAAATGAAAATAAGTACATATTATCTACAGAAATGAGATAGTCCTAATTGGTTTTGCTGGAGTAGCATAGCATAAATCTCATACTAAACTGATTTCTAAACACTAAGACTTTAATGATCAGATTACTGTTTTTTGGCGTGTGAAAATCATATGGCAATGATGTCAAAGAATGCCGTATGCAACCTCTTCCTACAGCTTGCTTCTCACGAAAAATGCTCAGTCATAATAGCAACGTACAATGTTATTTATAGATCATGACGCGGCAGCAACGACCTGGGATATGACAGTTCTGTATTGAAAGAGAATAAATGTAATAAATATGTGCAGGTATAAAGCTTCCCTAGACCAATATTCAGACAATCAAACAGCATCACGTTCATGGAAGGAACATACAAGGCTTCCTGTGGGTCAAAGGCTGAGTTCCCTGTCCTTTGCAGCCTGTACCTGAACAATGAAACCGGATTGTCTTTCTTCTCATTGTTGTGAAGAACCAGAATGGATTTTCTTGGCAAGAGGATTAGAGTAATCAGGCCAGCACAGGCAGGTAGTGTATTGTAAAAATTCCCCAAAAGAAAAAGGAAGGGCAACGTTCAGTTAGAAGTCCCTGATATAAATGTGTCCTTCCCTCCCCGTTCCGAGCACAGTTCCGCAATACGACTCCACACTGGGTATTAAAAAACAGACAATGACCGTTAATTCCCGCTATTTAAAATAAAAAACGATATGTGAAAATGTCCGTATAACGTATGGGGAGATGCATATCAGTTCTTGATCAACCCCAGTCTCGTCAGTGCCTTGCGACGTTCCTCCTCACTGTTCCCACTAGGGCAGATCAGCACACTGACGCCATGGGAGCGGGGCAGTTTCTGGGCCGAAACCCCCCCAGCAGGAGTATGCTGGGCTTGGGGCGCTGGTAGGGTCTTGCCGCTCCCTTGTTCTCTGCTGCTGGAGGCGGCCGTAGCATAGCCTGGCTGGGGCATCACTCCCTGGATGCCTGCAAAGTCTTTCCCACTTCCCAGAGAAGCTGGCCGAGGTCTGGAGTTGCGCAGCTGACCAGGTCGACCGTCTGGAGGGCTGGCCTTGCTGGATCCTTGGCTGGCGATGTCGCTTCCCAAGCCCATACCAGAGCGCTCCAGAGTGGCAGATTTGATTCCCAACGGTGGGGTTGGGAGTTTGCTTGCCGTAAGAGGGCCGCGAGAAGGGGTATCAACCTGGGCCTTTACCTCAATGAAGGAATCTGGGCAGTCAGTGTGTGTGGGAAGAGATGCAGCCGGGTCGCTGAAGAGTGCAGGGGGAACCACAAAGCCCTCTTTCCGCAGGGCAGCCGGTTGTGAGGAGGTAGCGGCTGGGGCTGGATTAACGGCTGGACCTTTGACTGGAGCATTAGCTGGTGCTGGTGTTTTTGTGTGGCTGGCCGCTCTGCTGCTATGAGAAGACGGAGCAGCTGTCCCCGTCCTCTTGGACTTGGGAGAAGGCACCGGACCCGGGTGGATGTTGGAATCCGTCTGGTCAGCTTTTACCAGGCCTAGTTTTATAAGGGCCTCCATGCGCACCTTTTGGGGGTCCATGTGAACGTGGTCAGTGGCAGACGAGCAGGTATGGGCGCCTCCGTCCGAACCTCCTGCCAGCGACGCTTTGTGAGACTTGAGGACAATGTTGGTGGGAAGCTTCTTGGGCTTCGGTGCCACCGCAGGTGGGCTCTTCAGCTCAACAGAGTCGGATGAGGGGCTGCGCGGGACTTCCAGGGGAGGCGGAGGAACGCTGACTTTGACGGGCGGCTCGACAGTGGGTTTGGAGGGGGCTTCGTGGGTTTCAAGTTCGCACGGTGGATCTTTTTGTGCGGAAGCCTCCGCGCGCTGGCCCTCGGGCTGGCAGTCGGCCAGCGGTGCTCGAGCTGCCAACACGGGAGGCGCCGGCTGTGGCTGTGAACCTGGCTCATCCATGAAGTCTGAAGGAGGTGGGATCAGGGCCGTGCCCCCGTCAGAGGACGCCGTGAGAGGGCCTTGGTGAGGGCGTGTCGGGTCTCCGTGGGACCTCTTGGGGGGCCCGTCACAGACATCCACGGCCGGCTGTGTTAGGTCGGCCACGGCCACTGAGGAGGGTTCTTTGCGTTGCGTGGCTGACCTGGCAGCCGGTAGAATATCAGGTACTGAGGGTTTTGTGCCTTGGGTTTGGCTCGGAGGCTGAGGGGATTTATCCTGACAGTGCGTGTTGGTGGCTGGCGGACTGGCGGCAGCCTTAGCCTGAGGGAGCGGCGTGGGAACTCCGCTGCTATATTGGGATTTCTGGTCTCTTCCAGAGTTGCCACGTTTCAAATTGGATTCACCTAAGACAGACAAAATAAGACATTAAACGAATCTCTATTCCCTTTTAACAACTAGCTGGTTTAGTCATCCCAAATTATTTCAGGACACTTGGAAAAGCTCTCTCTCATTGCATAATAGTGAATACAAAGAAACAAAATAAGTCAAATGCTGAAAAGCAACGATATGACTGAGCTGACCACATTTGGGATGCCATAACACTGACCTTGTGGAGCGGACTGCGCCTTCATGGTGGAGAGATGGGGGACTTCACGTGCTAGTCTGCGAGTTTCTGGCTCATCATTGGACAAACCGCTGTCCTCCTCTACCTCCAAAGACTCAATTGTTTCCTCCAGAAACATCAGGCATGCCTTTTCCTCAGCAGATAGGTACTCCAAACTGTCGTCACTCTGGCACATAGACACCAACGCACACGCATTAAATAAGCCACAAACCCAAAAACCGAACACAAAAGGAAAAATGTAACATACTGTTTGTGAGGTAATGTGTAAAAAAAAAAAAACTATTAAAGTCTTTGTACTAATAAGAGTAACTTGTAATGTGAACTCATTCAAAAAACTCGATTCCATTGAACTACAGTATGCATCTAGTGGCATTACTATACGGTTTGAGTGAGTGGAAACACTGCAGGGATCACCGCTTCATAAACCTTTTACACCGTAGCAATTGCATGACAAATCATTCAACCGGCTTGCCTTCATCCTATATTAGACTGCCAGAGGAATTTAGTGCAGATAGATTAAAAGATCGAGATCTTTTAATCAACTTCAAACAACTCTATGAACCCTCTAACTCTGTTTAACCCCTTTTTACGCCTCTCTCTGACAATCTGACATAAGGCTTGAGATATCACTCTCTCTCCTCATGTAGGCGCTGGCCTTGACCTGATCCTTCAGCCCATCGCTAGTCTTCATGCGGTAACCCGGTGGACTCAGGTCGACAGTTTATAACTACTGTGCACTGTATCAATCAGTCGAGACCACTGATAAGGAACCAGAACAAAGGACTGTTTGTTATTCTAACCCCTATTCCTGTTTAACCTATCAATGTTGACCATGCAGACAGTATGGACAGTGGGGACAGGTGTGCAACAGGCGGAGGAGATAAGCCACTGATTTATGAGAGTGTTTATGAAGCTGCCGTGTAATTGCCTGGCAGAGATCGGGCCAATGGACGGAGTTCATGTACAACGCAGGGTTAACATCCGTTATATGTCAGCACTCACAAATCCAGAATTCATGCTGATCACGCTGTCACAGCTCCCGGTACTATCGATACTCATCAAGGAATCCATGGCAACGCAGCCCGGCCAGGTATCAGTCTTCGGCATGGCACGGGAGCAGGGACGGGACGGGGGACGGAGCTGGGCTTCACAGGGCGCCGCTGATCAAAAGATCCAGGAGAAGCTCTTATCCTGGAGACAAGGGGGACAGATAATGTTGAAGTTGAAGAAAGGGCTATGTTCCACAGTAGTGAGTTAATGTGTGCAGACCCTTATTGCAGTTATCCACCTACATAATAGTAGTTTGCATGAGCCGGCATGCCTGTCATTGATAGCCTAACAAATATGCCTCGACACAAAGCGCACGCTGAAGATGTGCTTTGTAGCGACATTTGAGACCTAACGTTTGTTTTGGTGCCACACTTTGCTTGTATAGGCACGAGGAAAGCATGAGGAAGAACACTGGAGGGAGACCAATTCAAATGACCAAATTATTGCCTGGGAAAAAAAAAACAGTCTGTAATTATAATGATTCATAGGACCTGGTCACATAGGGCAATTAAAGCCCTGCCCTTAGACCTATTTCCCTAAACGGTCACTAAGCCTAAGCATTTAACCGTTTATTGTTGGTGTCCATACCCTAATGCCTGTTTGAACTGGAAGGATTTGTTTTTCTTTATCAAAACTGTATCTTGTTTACCAGAAACAAATTCTGCAAGGTTCCATGGGGGCTGCATCACCTTGTTTGGCCAGTAATAACTACATTCATGTATTAAGAAGGACAGCCAGTGGCATTGAAGTTTGCAATCTGATAGCTTTGCCAGGGGTAGAAAGTAAACAGGACGTATATCCAATGGCATTCTGTACGAAGCTGTCTTATTTACAACCCGTTTACTGATACCTTTTTGACTACTCATTAATGTCCCCACCATGATCGGGTAAATTATATGCTGGGAACCATATAATGATACTTTATTGGCCTTTATCTTGTGACCATTTTGTTACAGACACAAAGGAACAAGAGCAGGAGTTAATTTCCCACATGAGTCATAGTCATTGAGACCAATTAGCTGCTCCAAACCTAGTTTCGACTGGGTGTCGTTTACAGGAATTCCATACAAAAAAATATGTTTGAGATTCTTATTAATTATGTCAAAAGAAAAACATTAACCGATAACAAAGAAAAAAACATATCAAAACTGATTTCAGAAAAAGCCAGAAAACCATCCCTCAAGAACCCCATATGGTCTACAGATTATATTTATATGAGAATTTAATACTAAGGTCTGTATAATATAATTTAATGATACTGTTTGTTATGAGACATGTACCCACACCATGGGACAACGACTGAGGAGAGACGTGGGACATCACAAGCAATGAGAACAAATGCTTGTTGACATGAGCACAACAGCCAACTTCGGCACACAAGAGAATTATGGGTTGTTGGCCCTTGGCAGCAACAGTGGGGTTTCAAGTTAGCTCTCGCACGCACGCACGCACGCACGCACGCGCGCGCGCGCACACACACACACACACACACACACACACACACACACACACACACACACACACACACACACACTAAAAAGCATCCCACTGGCTTTAATGGTTACCAATTGCTGCGCTGTCCCTCCCACTAATGTCACAAAAGAGCGATTGAGCGAGAGAAAAGTGTCCCAGAGCCAGCAACTAACTGCACCTCTCAACACCTCTCAGGAGTTCTAAACCTGTATCGCAGCAGGGGGAGAACCTGACAGAAAGACAACAGTCTACAACGCCCATAACAGAGGGACCAGCCTTAATAGGAACAAGAATGTCACCCTGCCTGCTTCCATCTCTTCAATAACATTTTACATCCAGCCGAGCGCTCTCTGTGGCGTGCCTGTACAGTTCAGTTAAAATAAAACTGCAGCTAGGGGAATGAGGACTAAAGCAGAAGAATTACAGGGACGGAAGCAACTGGTTTGTCTGTGAACTGACTTGAGTGTCTGTCAGTTTCTTTCAACCAAAAGCCGAAGTTAAGGGAACCGACTTCCATCAGTGACAGACACAAATCACTGATAAGAAGAAATGTCAAATATATGTTCAAGGACAGACAGAGAGCAGGTTAATGATTAACAGTAAATAAAGGTTCATGACGAATTTTATGTTGTGTAACCTGCATAGTGCACATACCGAGAGGAATATTCCATTAATGTTTAGCTTGCCACTTAGTCTAAACTCTTTATAAATCAATTTTGTTGGTTCATTTGCAAATATTTGCCATCAATGTACCTCATTCTTAAAAAAATAAATAAAATGAATTACAGCTATCATGAAGCACAATCTCAAAGCTCCAGACAATTATGAAACACTTCCCCAATAGGTCAATCAGTAGATGCATATTTTATAAAACTTCTATCTAGGAAATATCTCCATGAAACATTATTTTCAACCATAATACGCCTACGGTGTCATTAATAGGTAAATAAATAAATTGCATTGAATGTGCGTTGAAAAATTGAATTTACAGTGTTATATACATAATTCCCTGAAAGTTAGACTGTCTTCTAATTTCAGTAACCGTGATTGTGATCCATGACGGGGTCCAATACTGTAGACGATTACTGTACCTATGTAGCCTATTATGAGCTATACCAGTGAAAAAAGTTTATAAAAAAATAAATAATTATAATAATAAAAAATGTATAATAAAGCAGGTTTTGACTGACAAGAAGGGACCCAACTACCTATACCTATTCCTATGTTCCTAAGAAAAAAACATATGCGTAATCGTTAAAACTCACCACAGAAGATTTGGCTGTTGCTCAGAAAGTCTAAAAGAAAACGTATTCACATCGATCCACCTGAGTCCACAACATTCGTCCAATTTCAGTCTTCTCTTTTTGCTACTAGCACTACTTTAACGTCAACACACAAGGACTTCACAAAGGTTGGGGTGGGATTTCACAGAACTTCATACAGGGGCTGCTGCTCTGCATCTGCTTAATCCATGTACACTACCCAATCAGAGCACGCTGGATCCACCCTTTCCATTGACAGGCCAATGAAATAACGGCAAACCAGACATCTGAGCAACAGGCAGTGGACTTAAAATCAGGAAAGTTTAGTAACCCACACAGGTTATGTCTAAATTAACAAAATATGTCCAAAAAAACACAATTGTTTGTTGAATGATAACTCTTTCCAGAAAGATAAAATACATGATTTGAAAATTATCCTTCGATTTGCCAAGTACATGTCGCACTGTGACGTAACATCTGTTGCATTGCCTACTTATGAAAATCAATATCTTTGCATAGCCATATTATTTCCATTCGCACTTAAAATACCAAAGTCCCCGTGTGATGTATGTATATTAAAATAATGGTCATTTAAGGCTTAGTAGAAATGTACAATAAAAAAAATGGTGCTGGTTACTATTAATTTAGACTGAAATCTACAACAATTTTTTTTTATGAATTAACATAAGACAGTCTATTACCGTTAAAACCATAAACAAATACCTCAAACAAATATAAATATAGGAATAGGTTTATTAATGCTGAATGACATTCTCAAAAGGAACTAGTGCCCTCCTGAGCTTCAGCAAATACAATGTTATAGATAGATTGGCTGCATGATGTTATACCCTGGTCACTCATTAACTGCAGAGTGGTATTGCTACTGAAGACACAAGTTCCTGTTTGTAACTCACGCCATATAACAGCTGTGACCAGCATGCATATTCCTTAATGTCGGTTTTATTCTGTTTAAATCACACTACACATTAATTTAGTGTACTACATTTCACACTTTGTTGTAATATGCACATGCAAAGATATATTTAACATTTTAACTTTTCTTTATAGAGTCTTGACTACATGAAATGCAATCAGTTTGGACGATTGACTATAATAATCCTGTACTTTGGTGCACCCTACTGTTCAATTATTACACACACTCAGCAATGATGGTTTATGACGTGTCAATAGATACTACTTTTATTAGTTGTATAAATCTATATATTAGTTGCCATTAGGAGGTTTAGCTTGGTCAGATGTTGTTTCATCTTCATCTTCAGAAGAGATTGTAAAAGTGCAATCTTATCCGTTAAATACACAGGTTTAACCAGGCTATATCCATAAAACCAATATCAGCAAAGAAAGGAAGAAAATCCATTTCAGACACTATTCTAGTTTCATCTTTAGTAGTACAGAACTTTGAGCAATGTTTTTTTGTTTTTTATTAATGAGAGGCCTGTACTTTAAAGTAAAAAATGTCCGACTGCAACCTGGCAGCAAATGGACCCTTTTAAAAACGTGTACATTTTTTTAGATACAGTTTTGATGTGTTTAGTTTTATAAAACTACTCACAGGATGCTGCATTTGAGCTTGACTGCCTATTGTTGTTTGTCCAAGAATAAAGGGCAGACATGTTTGTATAGCCTTACATGGCACAATGACACAAATGGGTAAGGCATCCATCTCAGTGACTTCACATTCTGGTGAGTCCAGTAACTGAAAGACACACATGCCATCATATTTCTTTGATCTCTCAGTAATGTTTCAGTCAGATTGCTAATGAATATCTTATGAATAAGTCATTAAAACGTGTCAGTTTCCTTTTTTTGGTATACTGACATTTTTTTTTTTTTTTTTAGATGAGCATGACAATGATGAGTTTTCCAGCATCTTTGTTCCTCAAGAGTGAAATATGCGGGTCTTACTGTCTCACCTGCTGTGGAAATAATAGAATCCAAACAGTAATAAACCAAAACTTAACATACCATCTGAAACTAAACAAAAAACATTACACGTGAGAAATGATTGGCTAACTCAAACACTGTGTCCCTAGCTTTCCCATAGCTAAATCTTATGTTTTTAACTCATAATGGCCTAGCTGAACCTTATCCAAGATGACAACCACACAGAAGTGTGTCTTTGTTTATATGGGTTGAAAAACAACAGTAGTAGGAGCCTTTGCCTAGGGAAATATACTACATGCACTGCAGTTATCAGTCGAGATAACATAGCCTTTATTAGGCCTACAATACACAAAGCACCGTAAATACCTTTCCAGTTATGAAATATAAAGACTGTGTGAGAAAAGTAAATAGCATTTTTTTTTTTACTTCACAGCATGTTGTCACCTTTACCTCGAAGGCTTTATCAATATAGGGAGCCATGCTTTTTGTCGTCATAAAAGTTATCTGGAATTCGTTATAAAATGCTGTGGGACACTGAAATGAACATGATAAAAAAGCAGCTCAAGAAGTTATTTGACAAACATAAAACAAAATGTAAATAAATAAGACATGTAATTTTGACGTACTTGTCCTACTTCTAGCTGAAAGAAGTATCAGTTAACTAAAAGGTTACCATGGCTTTCTGAGCCATGCATTCACAAACAACAATAAGTATCAGAATGCCTTTATGCAAAGTGGTCACAGAGTAAACACAACTCATCCTTGAACAAAGCCCCGAGTTAAGACAAAATGTTAGCCTGCCCTATGCCCTTGGAATCTTCAAAAATCCCTTCAAATAAATTGGAATCTATTTGTAGTCGTCGGATACAAATCCAGGTAACCAGATCCGTCATGTGAGCTGGATTTCCGTTAATCTCCTTGGAACTCTTCTCTGTCTCGCCTCCGGCCACGCCTTTGGGAAACATTGGCAACCATAACTCAACAAGGTACAATAAGAGTCTCAATTGACTTACATTTGACAAACACTCACATCAAACAAAAAGATATTACAGTTCAGGAAAGACACAGAAAATATCTAAAGTCTTAAGAGGTAGGGGAAATAAATACAGTGATCACTGCTTCTCATTGCTTCATTTATTAGAACAATTATGAAAAATAATAATCATAAAAAAAGACTGGAAGCCCAAGATTATTTACAATCTTATTTCTGTAGGGAGGTCCATCTTCAAAATCATTTTCTCTCAGTCTCTTTTTAATCACAGGGTATCCATGATATGTTGAACTTTATAAGACATAGTCCTTTTTTCTATTTTGACAAATGCTGCAAAAATTACATACGTACATACATATACATATATATAGATATCTATAAAAGCAAAATCATTCAAGTATCAAAATACAGACTGCTAGAGATTCTTTTACAATCCAACATCATTCTTATTGAAGTCATTATTATTATTATCATCATCTTCATCATCATCATCATCATCATCATCATCACCACCATAATCAGATTAGTCCCACAGTCCCACTCGTGATCCGTAGCAATGTGCAAACGTTGAGATGTGACCAGCCCGAAGGCTCAAGGTGCTGACACCAGCCAGCTAAAGACAGTGTATCACATATGTACCATGCTGGCCAGACTGCGTACCATGTTAAACCTTAGTTATCAATGAGGCCCTGATAGTACCCTGGCCGCATAAATACCAGTGGTCGACCAAACAGTACTACAAACAGTCAACCTACCAAAGGATAGATAGAGGGCTATGCTGTGTTATTCTGTACCATAAATCTACTATCTCTGATGGGCTCTGACATCAAGACAGGGTTGACTTTAGAATGAGAGAGATCGAGCGTTCCCACCAGCCTGGTCCTGTATTCTAATTCCAGCATTAGAATATTTAACATAAAAAAATAAAAGACAGAGCATATCAACATCCAAATCATATAAAAGCTATTTAAACCACTGTTTATAGTTGTGCCTGTAGTGTGACTTCATGGCCCCTAAAAACTCCTACCATGCAGTAGACTATCACAGTTATGCAAGTGTTTGTGAGTTTGTTATAATAATTCTTCCATTTACAGATGGATGCTGATGCGTACCAAAACAAAATAAAACCATGTTGTTTTTTTCTTCCCAGTTTCAGAGTTAGCATTCACATTAGTTCGCTTAGTGGAGGAAAGAGACCCTTTGATGGTGAAACCACGCACTGTTTTGAGCTCTCTTAGTGATTGCCATATTCTAGGTAAATGCATAAAATCGTATGGCCTATGGGACTCCATTGGTGACGGCGGGCGGCAGTATTTGGGAGTGTGTGGGTAGGATGGAGACAAAACTGTGGAGAAGGAAAGTTTGTGGTCAGCGGGCCATAGCATGAAGTCTCTGAGCCCTCCTAGTGTGTCCCCAGCCGTCTCCCTTCAAGATGCCCTAAAGCAAGGTCTCAGCCAGCCTGATATGGTGTGGTCCTACATGGGCAGTGGGTCTTTGTCCTGTTGACGGCAATAGAGCATTCTGCCCACCATGCATTGTGGGTCAGACCTGTCCACTTAGGACATGTTGGTAAGGGGAGTCTGACCTCAAGGTTCAGCTACATGGAGGGAACACACACACACACACACACACACACACACACACACACACACACACAAAACAATGAGGTTAAACAAAAGGAAAGACAAACACTGAATTGACCGAGAGGCAATAAAGATCTGAATCTTGGATTTTTTTTCTCAAGATAATCATTAACAACCATCTCAATGACATCAGTGAAATATTAACTTTGGTGTGGATTAAAAAAAAAAAAAAAGCTGTAATGACAAACACAGGACCAAAGTGACATAAAAGGAAAAGGAGAGAAAGGAAAAAGAAAGGAAAAAGAAAGGAAAAAGAATGATCCCATTCACGTTTTTTTGCTTGATATGGTCGATGACGCTATGCTGGACCCACTGACAAAACATTACGCAAACCAGATATGTTTGAAATAGCTTACAACTCAGGCACCAAGAGTATATATATATTTTTTTTCCCAGCCTCTTGAAGAGCAAGCTCTCATGACACATTGAGACAAATGGCCTCCCACAACTCAACTCAAGTTCACAGTGAGATTTAAGGAGTTCATCGACAAAGGTAATGGACAATGATCCTCTTTTTTTTTTTAAGTTGCTGAAAGAAACGCAAGTCTATTTTTTATGTGTGGCAAGAGTAGAAACCATGCTGTATCTTTGGCGGATGCCCACCCACCCCCCACGCGAACAGTCGTGTCCATCTTATAATCTCAGACACTCCTTCACATACACACAGGCATTAAAAAAAAAAAGTGCTTCGTCATGTCCCATGAAGATGGATCGGGGTCGGTCTTCATCTGACCATAGAGGAAGGCATGTCCAGTAAGGTACTGTGCAGAACAGTGAGTCTATAAACATGTCTACAACACTGCCCATTGCTCTGTTCCTTATTCCTCCACCCCTCTTTAGCAAAGGCATCGTTGACGCTAACACACAGGCTCCTATAACTGTCTCATCACAGGGCTAGACTCTTGGTCTTCGTTTGGCAGCATGTCTCCAGACATTTGGAGTGTCCTAACCCTTCTCTCCTAGTATTTTGTTCAGCTGTACCCCCACCAACCCAAGTGGCTCTGGTCCTGGAAGGGGGTAGGGGGTCAGTAAGCATGGTCCAGAATTGGCATCCCACTGACTCAAGAGACAGTTTGCTGATGTCCACATGATGCATAGAAGAACATTGGGGCACGTTTCCTTCAAGAGTTCCCTCTGAAAACACGGCATGTTCATCCAGGAGGGGTGGTGCTTCGGCCGGCTTGGCTCGACACGTATTTATCTAGTCTCTCTGCATGCCGGAAAGTCAGTAGTAGAGAGCTCAGAGTGGCCCGCCTCAGAGTGGCCGTCGTCTAGAAGCAGAGCACGGGGGGAACACCAGAACAGAAAAAAAAAGAAGATCGTATCACTAAAATGTGTCCGGTTATTAAGATATAAGAGAACAGATGAAATGCAAAATGGAGGCATTGTCCTTGTAGTACAGGAAGCAGTGTGACTGAGGAACGAAAGGGTTAATGAGGAGAGAAATGGAGAGGAGTGGGGTGGGGGGTGGGGGGCTTGAATGTTTTCTAGGTAGAGTTGATGATTGCTAAGGTCAAGGGGCTGACTAGGTATGACCTAGAGCCAAGAGGTGTGGGTGACGGTGGTGCATTAGTAAAGGGAGGTGGGGCAGAGGACAGTGGAGTCTTGTTTATCCCCAAAAGCTACCGCCATGGTCAGGGGAGGCAGTAGCCCGCGGAGGGTGGAGCAGGCTGGAGGAGGTACTAGACTGGGGGGGACAGGAGGAGAACGTGTTGGTAGGAGGACTACCAGGGGAGGAGCACGGTGAGGAGGCGGATAGGGGGACAGAAGAGAGACCAACGCAGGAAGGGCAGGAGACTGAGTCACAGTGAAAGGCACAGAGCACGAGCAGGAGGATGAGGAGAGGTCAGGAGAGGTCAGTCCCGGGCTCAAGAGTTCAAGGGTTAGGAGGAAAGTGGGTCCACTCAGAATATGGTGGTCTCGTACTTAGTGCTGATGGTGCGCTTGGCGTCCTTAGGGTCCACCAGCCACGTCGCGCTGCCCTGGGATTGGGAGTCCCTCTCGAGGTCTGGGAGGTCCGCCTGTTGGGAGAGACAAGGGGGCTGTAAGTTTAACATCAAAATGACCACACCAAAAACATAAAAACAAGAGGTAAATTGATCTAAAGTTAAAAAACAAAAGTGATTGTGAACAAGTAAAAACAAATGTTGAAGGTCACAAAAACGTGAATTCAACGCTTTCATGCTCAAACCACTAGGGGTCTCCCAAGTCACATTGCTTACAATAGAAAGCTCAGTCAGACTGCCTGATAGTCTATACCCATGTTGTTTATACCCTGTTCAGACTGTACTAACAGATTGAGATACATGGTTAAGAAAGAAATGCTAGAAACGTAAACTAGATTAAAACAGATGGGAACCAAACATTTAGAGTAAAGATTATGGGCACAGCTAAACACACAAGAAAAGGGATAGGACAAAAATGAAAAGAAAACTATATGAGACAGACAGAAACAGAGAAAGATAGTGAAGGGAGACAGAGAAAGAGAGAGAGAGAGATGGAGATAGAGATAGAGATAGAGAGAAAGAGAGAGAGAGAGAAAAGAGTGTGGAGAAAAGAGACTAAAGGATGGAGCTCGGAGGAGACGGTGAAGGATAAGATAAGAGGGAAGGGGAAGCAGCACCTGAGCGGCAGGGCTGGCAGAGCGCAGCGGGAGGAAGGAGGGGCGGTGAGTGGTGCAGGTACAACAGTAACAGTAACCACTGTCCAGAGGAGGAGAGTCCTGGGAGACACACACATACACGCACAGGCAGCGCCGAGAGCGGGGAGAGAGAGAGAAGGACAGACAGAGTTTAATAAAAGGGAAGAATGATTGTTTTGGGAGAGGCAGCGAAAGACAGAAAGAAGTGTGTGTGTGTGTGTGGGGGGGGGGCAAAAGAGGCAGGGAAGGTTTGACAGGGATGTGGCTAAAGAGTGGAGGACAGACAGACAGACAGACAGACAGACAGACAGACAGACAGACAGACAGACAGACAGACAGACAGACAGACAGACAGACAGACAGACAGACAGACAGACAGACAGACAGACAGACAGACAGACAGACAGACACTGGAGGGAATGGCAAGAGACTCAGACGCTGCTAAGCCCACTGGGTCGCACGCGGTGTAATTATCATTTTAATATTCAGTTGCAGTTCATCTCCTAATGATTAAATGCTGATAGCTAGAGGCATATTTGCACATTGTATTCAGAATGATGAGTAGGGCTGTGGGTGGCAGATTCAAAATGGGGCTTTGTCTGTTGCATTACCATCAAGTCAGAAATTGCTTGAAAATTGTTTATATATTTATAATTATAATTGGTTTGTGTGTCGATTGAGTGAGTGAAATGGATTGATTAAGAGATAGCTTGTGTGTGTGTGTGTGTGTGTACCGTAAGTGTCTGTAAGCGTATGTCATTGCGTATACGCAGCATGTGCGACGCAAACTAACTCACCCCGGGTTTTCGCATGCTTCCTCTTGGCTTGGGTACAGGTCGGCTGGACTTGGTTTCAACGACCTCCGACCCCATGACCCCACCCTGGGTCAGCCCTTGGTGCTGTTTGGTCCTCTGAGCCTGGAGAGCCAACTGATAGGCTACTTCAAAGGCCTGTCCAAGCGTTAGGATGATCTCATAGGTCAGGTTCTACAAAAGAAGGCGGACAAAAACAATAGACAACAAAAGGTCTTTGATCAATATTCTAGTCCTGCCTGTCATCTCTCATATCAAACGGAGCATGCATCAGTGCAGGTGAATATGAGGCTCAGACAGATGGATAATTCAACAGAATTCCACAGAGAATAAATCATATTTTCCCTCTCAGAGAGTCAACATAAATATCTTGCAGAGATGCAGTTCAATAGCCAGCTCTATGTAGTCTGACCACATAATCCCACAATCGAAATGGTGGCAGTTACAAGTAAGATTAAAAAAAGGGCATCAAAACAAAAGTTTTTCCTATTGCTCGCGCATCTCCTAACTACAGTCTAAATCACCAGGGGAGCTGTCAGCTGCAGAGGCATGGTTGGAAAGCAGCAAGCTGTTCGCCACAGTCCCTTGACTGCTCACACCTGCTACGAGACAACACCTTAACGAGGCCCATTACACATTTTTTTTAGTTTTTGGCAGCTTCCAAAATGTGTGCAGGGGCAGGTGAAGGTGAACGTTCACCTGGGGGGGGGGGGACGGGGGACGGAGGCAAACACACAAAAAAACGACTTGGTTATGCGACAGCGCGTGTGATTTTGTTTGGTTTGGAAGACGGTGAAATTGGCCCTTGATTTGTTTTGCAAAGATAAGGCGCGAAACGCTCCGTGAACCTTTTTCCAAACGGGGTTCTTAAGATAGTCTGGCAACATAGTGATTCATAGTTCCCAGTCTGTCCTTTCTATTGAACACAGCATGACTCGGGGGGCTGGACCCCACAGAGTGCAGTGAGGTGAACCCATTGAAAACCACGGCACACCTTCAATCAGGCACTATTGAGACAAACTTTTCAGGCTCTGCAGCCCCTCGCTATCCCTAAACAAGTGCACCACATTGATGAAAAACCAACAACGACAAAATAATTCTCCAGCACTTTAGTTGCGTTTCTCCTTTATTCGGAGGCCATTCAATGTGAGCAGCCCATTGGTGTGTGGTGTCTGAAGGATCCCCGACAGCCCGTGTAACAGCAACAGTGGCTCGATAATGTGTAAAACAGAACCAGATTGCATCTGGGGGCTATTATCCTCCTTCCCCTCAGATGCTATCCGTCTGCCTGCTGGCTGCGTGAGTGCGGGGGGCGGTCGCCGCGCAGACCTCACGGAGGAGGTCGACCCAGGGAGCCGATCACTGTTGGCCCGTCCCAGAAAGGCGGAGGGCTTGGGGCTCTCGCGGTAGCCTGCTGCGGTGGACTGGAGTGACCTCAGGACGGAGGCTGTTTAGCGGGCTAAACATCGTCTCTCAAGGAAGGGAACGGTCTCGTATAGAGCCAGGGTCTGGTTATCACGAGCGGGGCCACAGTCTACAGCGACGGGCAATAAACCGGCAGTGATAAGAGGCGCTTTAGAGATCACCGTGACGACGGCTGTGGCGCGACCGCCCTTTCACCTCATATAACATTTAGGACGGGCCGGTAGCTTCTTGGACTAAGGGACTTTAAACTTCACAGGAAGTAAGATTCTTTAGCGATGCCTACTCAATTGCTGATTTTCCTCAAATCCAGTTAATATTTCTGAAGGGGCAGGGAGGCACAAGAATATAGTAATGATTTTCATAGCATGATCACTTTAATAAAAAAAGAAATGAATCTGGCCATCTATGTCTACTATTTGTCTTTGTGTTTTTCTAAGTGTACTACTTGTCTTTGGCTTGGAGCGGCTAGGTTGAGGCTAGTGTTAGCGCTTCCCGTGTCGGTTCCCTCACCACGTCGACAGTGCTGAACACGTGGCAGTAATGGTGGCTGGTCTGCAGGTCCTTGGTGATGTAGGCAAACGTGCACAGGTCCTCCGGGTCCTGGGCCGCGCACGAGATGTTACGGATCTCGTGCTCCGCTATGATGTTCTGCGGAGAGAGGACAGCGACCAGCAGAGACAAGACAAGGACATGAAGAAGGAGCTAAAGCAGAGGGTGCAGACATTTACACTGTGGCAGATGGACAGGCCTGGGATTGGATCAATGCAATGGGTGTTATGTGATCTTGGGTGGTGGTGTCTAGACTTCCTGTCTGTAGCCATGACTGGAAACCAAACCCAACGACGTCACATGACACCCTACGTACAGCCTTGATTGGACCTTGCGGGAGCGATACATAACTTTGAGACCCAGCACGAGACAAAGGAACTGTCCATGTGGCTTGGTGGTGAAAATCGGGAGCCTACCTTATTGGCGGCGTCGATGAACTTGACACCCTTGTAGGTGATGGAGAGGACAATGGTGGGCACTTTCCTCATCTGCTCCGTTGACCTCTGAAACACAGGAAACCAAAGAAAAATACTTCAAAATGGAGTCTCCACCTCTGATAATGCACTACGATCGACATTTTAAGAACAGGATGTAATACAGAAAGATGACTCAGACTATGACCTAATGGATGAGCAATACGCAGTGTCCCTGATGGGCACCGTTAATCAGTAGGGTAAGTAGCACTGTTGCCTACCCTCATTTTGGCACAGGCATCTTGGGTGGATTCTGTCCCTCGCAGCTCTTTAATCAGCATGGACCCCAGGTACTAAAAAGAGATAAGTAGAGAGAGCGAACAGAGAGAGAGAGGAAAAATATGGAGAAACATTAGCACATAAAATATGTCATATGCTATGCATTTCCTGGGAAAGATGTTGAGATGGCACAGAAAGCTTACATTGGCTTCATAGCCACAGGACTCAAAGATGAGCTTCTCGGGCTGGTGATGCCAGTTCTGGACGGGGGCGTACGGCGCTGCCAGGCTGGGGGGCCTCAACGTCAGGCGCGGCTCCCGCTGCTGACGCTCCTCGTACCTTTCCTGGTAGGGAGCCAGCGGGCGGGCGGACACACACACACACACACACACACACACACACACACACACACACACACACGTCAGAATTTGCATATATATTTTAGCATATCACAGTCTAACATGCTATATTGTGGCAAATTCGGGCACTTACGTGTGATTTGTGGCGCTCGCTGCGGCCCCTTTGGGCACCATCGTGGTCGGGTTCGGACGCCTTCCAGCGGCCAGGCTCCCCCAGGGGCAGCAGGGGGTCCATGGAGCGGCCTGAGTAGGAGTCCATGTGACTCAGAGGAGAGGACGTGTGGGACCCTGGAAGGTCTTGGCACTACACACAAACATGCACGGACGCAAACAAATTGTTAGTTATGAAGACGTGTCTTTTATGAGGTATATTTGTTCAAAAAGTGATTTCTATAAATTGTCTGAGTATGTGTGTGTGTGTGTGTGTGTGTGTGTGTGTGTGTGTGTGTGTGTGTGTGTGTTTGTGTTTGTGTTTGTGTTTGTGTTTGTGTTTGTGTTTGTGCAGGATAATGGAAGCCGGCCTGCTGAGCTGTGCTCACCCTGATCTGAGACAGACGGGGAGGTTTGACTGGCGGCTCCTCGTACGGTCGCTCTGCTAGCGAGGCGATGATGCGTTTCCTGTGTCCCAGCAGTGTGATCTTCAACACCTGGGGAGATGATTGAGAGGAAAAACAGCAGTCGGCATCCTCAGCCAGGGAATTCAGTTTACCGGTCTCATCGAAACATTCACTAAAACAGCTGTCCGCAACCTCACACACACACACACACGCACACAAACACACACACACACACACACACACACACACACACACACACACGCACGGCAGACTCACATTGACAATCTCCAGCTCCCACAGGTTCTTGACGCAGTCCAGGTTGCGGTAGCCGCTGGCCAGGAAGTTGTGCAGGTACTCCTGCAGGCCCAGGACATCCAGCCAGGAGGACAGGGAGCTGCTGCCGTCACAGCCCAGCGCCTTCACCTGCAGGGGGAGACAGAGTCACTCCTTCACCCTTGGCCTACAGCTTCCGCCTCTGGGCGAGGCTCCTCTTGGGGATGGTCCCATCGGAAGTCAGACTCTCTTATTGTGTTAAAGTGAAGAGAATATCTGAGCGGAGGAGTGGGCAGTGAAGGTCTCACCTTTGGTAGGGATCGCGCGGCGTGCAGAATCTTCCTCCGGTGGCCGGGGTCAGCGATGCCGATCTCCCTGAGGTCTTGCTCCTCCATCACATTGCTACCCTGCAACACGCAAACAACACCCAAGGGTCAACCATAACCTGGGATTTATGTGATAGCTGGGCCATACATGATATCTGACAGACCGATTGATTGCGTGAGGAGATCTGAAAGGCAGCCGTTTGCTTTTTTTTTTCCGTGTTGAGTGGCCGATAGTAGTACATGTAAGGTTTGACCTCAGAGTAAAGCGCGCCCTGCTTGGTAAGTTTATAAATCTCTCCTCCTGCTGCCTCTGCAGAAAACGCCAATTTCTCCTGAGTGAGAAGAAGCCCAAACTTGTCCCACTCAGCTAACCAACTGGCTACGGTGCTGAAGGGGACCATGGATCGATAACCTCTTCTAAATAAGATTTAAGTGCATGGAGGACGGAGTGGAGCGGAGGGCAAAGCGCTGGCCAGTGATGGTAAAAAAATAAAAAAATAAATCCCTTCTCCAGTCAAACACTGTTGCACCTGCATAGCTGTGGGGTACGGGCACCGGCAGCCAGATCAATGAATCAATGGGAAGGAGTAGGGGGAGGGGCTAGGAACGCTACCATAATGACGGCTAAGATATTAACGCCCCCCCCCCCCCCCCCCCTCTACTGTCTCCACTGACCATTCATCACAAGGCGGTTTGACTGGTCAAGTCAGACGGCCCAACCCAGGCCAACACGCGTAAGTAACTACAAAGCCCAGAAGACCAACAACCCCAACAGTCTACAAAGCTAAGCAGTGTCCAACTCTACACAGTGAACAATCCCAGTCAACAACCCCAACAGTCTACAAAGCTAAGCGGTGTCCACTTCCCTAAATTCAACAATACTAAACAGTCCACAATTCCAAACGGTCCACAATCCCAAACAGTCAACAATCCTCTTTTGTGGAAGTTTCTGGTTTAAATGCCTAAATGAGATTAGATGTCTCTACAGCTTAATAAGAGGAGAGGCTGTGGGCTGGGATTCTCTCCCTCTTTGGGAGGCGCTGTCTCAGGCCAACCTTGTGAGGCTTCAGTGCCCCTGCAGCTGACTGTTCAATATCAGCCCCAAGTTAATCCTATCGTGTACACACACACACACACACACACACACACACACACACACACACACACACACACACACACACACACACACACACACACACACACACACACGGCAGTGTCAAGGGGATAAAGAGAAGAAAGATGTGGCTGACGGCCTGCTTTTCATGCAAACCCAGTAGCAGGAGGACACGGATGGAAGCAAGTTGCAGCGCAATCTATACCGGCGCTTATATCACTGGGTGAACCCTGGGATTGTATTTGAAATCATGAAGACAAATGGTTTCTCAGGAAATCCTTTCCCTTCCCGTTAAGTTGTGCAATATACAGAGCGCGCGTGTTCAGATAATGAACGGAGCATTTTCTATCGTATATTTATTCTATAGTGAGAGAGAGAGAGCAGCCTCCAGAGAGACTAGGGAAGAGCGAGCGAGAAACAGAAGAAGCAGAAAGCAACACCAGTTTGTCAATGTTTGCCTTAGTTGAGACAACATGGGACAGGGGACACCTCCATTACCCCTGGAGTGTCTCCATCGACAGCTTACAGCACCACAGTTCTGCGGTCCTTGATGTTGCCTCTCTTGTCGATGAAGAGGATGATGATTGCCCCCACGGGGAGGAGGAAGAGCTGGTTAAGGAGCCAACGTAATGAAGACACCCCAGCAGAGCCTCTGGATCATTGCATCGACGAATCACTTGAGGATCAACGGCTTTGTGCGCCGATTGCTGAATACTTACAAAAAATAGAGTGCTCAGCCCGGCTAGGCCTCAATCTGTCATCGGGCAGGACTTCATTAACGGAGCAACAGGTTCCAACCGACCTTAGTGAACCGAGCGGGGTCAATACAAGTAACCAGCGACTGAGGCTTTTGCATAATTTACGTCAATCTCTTTTCTAATGAGGCCATCACACTAGGCTCAAACTTAATTGAGTAACTGTGTGTGTGTGTGTGTGCGTGCGCTCATGGGAGTGTGTATAATTCAGTGGCACTTTAGTGAGACTTCATCTGTCCCTTATGAGGTTGCTGTGTCGGTAGATGCGGATTTCTGGTACAGACTGGACTAATCCTTCCATATCTCTAGCTGGCTGACTCTCTCGTCAACCCCCATTACCCGCAAAACACCCCCCTTATCAGGAGTGGTTACCAGGGAGACGACAGGGTGCCCTTGCCATGGTGATGGAGGACACTTGAATGGGATTATCCGATCCCTGAGAGGCAACTGAGTAGATGAAAATTCCCAACGCCTCCGACTAAATATTACAACTGCCGCCACCTCCCCGCAAACTAGACGGTTTGTCTTCCCAGGAACCGCCTCCAAAACACAGTGAGCACTCAGGACAAACAGTGGGACTCGAATGGCATGGCGAGAAGTGGGGACTCTGTAGGGAAATCTCTTTAGTGCACTTTGAATAATGCCACTCCGGTTTCTGCTTGTCCCCGGGCAGACCGATCCGTTAATACTAAGGGAACGCATCAGATGTCAGCAAAAGAGCTCTGAAGAGCAGCAAGCATCTAGCAGTGTGTGTGTGCGTGTGGCTTTGACCTATGGGAGGGGGGTTGTGCCTCCATATGCACACTCGTCCATCTTTGCTGTCTTCTCCCACAAGCCTCCCATTAGGCCACGGCCTCTCTCTCTCTCTCTCTCTCTCTCTCTCTCTCTCTCTCTCTCTCTCTCTCTCTCTCTCTCTCTCTCTCTCTCTCTCTCTCTCTCTCTCTCTCTCTCTCTCTCTCTCTCTCTCTCTCTCTCTCTCTCTCTCTCTCTCTCTCTCTCTCTCTCTCTCTCTCTCTCTCTCTCTCTCTCTCTCTCTCTCTCTCTCTCTCTCTCTCTCTCTCTCTCTCTCTCTCTCTCTCTCTCTCTCTCTCTCTCTCTCTCTCTCTCTCTCTGCCAAATTGTATTGGAACATCTGGGTGAGTGAAAACATAAGTGCACACGGCAGTGCCCATCCAAGTAGCACGTGTATACCTCCTGCAATTACCATATCGGCATGACAAGAGAAAGAGAGAACGTGACAAAGAAAGAAGAATAGTGACCACGAAAGAGATAGAAGATCAGCAAGACAGTGTGAGAAAAGGATAAAGAGAAAAAGAAAGAGAGATGGAAGGAGAAGAAAGCCGTGGAAGACTGATGCAAACTGGCATGTTCTAATCTTCGGACGTCGAATCTTCTGATGTTGTGTGTGTGGTCCTTCTCCGTCTCGGTGCCGTTTTGATTACGAAGGCCTTCTCTTCCTGAGCCAATCACTCCTGCCAGTGTGTGTTCGCTGGCTTACACTGGCCCCCGACTTGAAGGAAATTCACTTTCCTCCCCGACGCGTTGATGAACACGAGCTGCACTGTTGTGATGTGTCAGAGACGAGCGCCGTCGTGAATGCTAACTATCCCTTTTGTCTAGACTCGTGTTAACGGCCACTGCTAGCAATACTGGCAACTGGAGTCCCGTTGCATTCACGCACACACATGCATGCCTAATCTTGCACTCTCTTTCTCTTTCTTTCGAGCACACGTGCGCGTGCGCACACACGCACACACAACTAAGACCGGGGACTAAGTGTTTGAACTGAGACGCTTGTTTCCGAGTCGCTGTCTGCCGGTGGTCGATAGCGAAGCATCTCATTTGTTTCTAAAGAGGCTTCTTTCTCTCTGCTTCCATGCGAGCACACAATACAATCAGCGGCAGCTATCGATCCTGGGCGTGGAGCCGGAATGTGGGGCTTTGGGGAGGGAGAGAGAGCATGAGAGAGTGCTGGCTGCCAGAGTCAACACGGTGTAATTAGTGAACTCTGCCTCCCTTCACACACACACACACACACACACAGGGTACAGAGACTACGAGGCTGTTTGGTCACGTACAGAGAAAGGAGGAGGGGGGCGGTTGTTGTTTCACCATCATATTTATTTTTGGGCAGTGGAAGAGGGAATAATAGATTCAGGTTAACAAATCAGATTCTGTGTGTGGGGGGGGGGGGGGGGGGGGGGGGGGGGGGGGGGGGGGGGCTGTAAGCGAGCTGTAATGGCTGTCTTCAAATGTTCATAACAGTTAAATGAATTATTGAACGTGTTTACTTTACTTTGGGGGAACAAAATGGAGAACGTGTCCTTCTCAGGATGTCTAACCTATGGTGATTGTCTTAGAAGCTTAAAACTAATGAGTTCATCTGATTTCAAATGAAATGGCAAAGCATTCTTGTTCCAAATCAGGATAAAATAGTACTGTAATGATGCTGCAAGCAAGGCCATGCCTCACACACACTCACACTCACACTCACACTCACACACACCATTTTGTGAAGTGGAGATTGGATGGAGGACTGTTCTCATTTCCAGGAACAAATTGAGACTGTCAACGGCTTCAGTAAACGATGACCTTTAAACAGAGGGGGATGTTGCATTACGCTCACTGCCTTTTGGTCCAAATCCCTCTCAGATTTGGGAGAATGCAAGTGGGCATACAGTCTTATAAAGTAGACAAATCTCCAGGCTGCTTCGGAATGGATTGAAGGAGAGGGAGGGATAAGGTAAGAAGAAAGGTCGCAAAGGAAAGGAGGGTAAGAGACAGGGATTGGAGTTAAACCACGTACTGATGTGATAGATGCCTGAGTGTGACAAAGAATAGGAAAGAGGGAGTGAGGCCGAGAGATAGGGAGAGGTTAATATCCTACACCCTGAAGGGCCTGTGTCTGACGGTATGAAAACCCAGAGGTGGATTGAAATGGATTAAACTAAACACAAAAGATATAGTGGAGAAAATAGAGGGTGGAAGTCGGTACAGCCCACTAAGGTAAGTGTCTAGGACAAACTGGCCAGCTAGATCTATTCCCAGTTTGTTATGGCTGCGCTGACAACACTCGTATGCAAAGAGCTAAATTGAACTTTTACATTGCTTGGTTACAGAGAGGGAGGGTGGAGTTGCTGTATTAATGTTTCTGCTGTACTGTTTGGTGTGGTGGCAGCTTTGCCAAAGTTTGGCAACAAATTCACTTCAGATGAAGACACGGCTAGCTAAACGTGTCTTCAAGAAGATGGCTGAACATGCGTCGTACATGCACCCTTGTTACTCTCTGATTCACGGCTCCCTGTCCCGTGAATCACGGCGACGTCCTGCATACAAGCGACAGTCCAGCGTGCCCTTGAGTGACGGAGAGGAGCAAGGCTGGTGCCATGGCAGCTCCTGACGAAGAGGAACGAGGAGCGACGTTGAGGGTGAGACCAACACCCAGAGCTGGTGAAGGACACAGAGTGCCAGCAAACAGCACCTGTCAGTGTGTAGGACATTTAGTGTAAAAAAGCAGCTTTGTTTCAGCGCGCGCGCACACGCACGCACGCACGCACGCACGCACGCACGCACGCACGCACGCACGCACAGACACACACACACACACACACAGGTTACCAGGTGAGCGTTGCTCAAGACACAGAGGCAGCCTAATATGGGACATTAAGGACAAGACATAATCCCAGCACATGACATGGCTCTCTCATTTCACCTCGAGCTCCACTGGGCCTGGGCAGCCAGCTGTGGCCGCTATGCTTGGCCCCATCTATCCTCATTACCCAGCCCTGGTGCAATCAGACGCTGCTAAAAACAACAATGGCTCTGTGCTTTTGGGAGCCCTGTTTGCCTAGTAACAGAACAACAGCCCACTGGTTATTGGGGCACTGTTCCAGTCTGGGCAAGCGGCGGCTGGCTTGCCTGCAACCCATTGATAGGAGGTAAAAGAATAGGCTACCACTGGGAGAAGGGCTGCAGAGTTGAGGCCTGGCATAGCCATTGCAGGTGGAAGAGGCAACTCCGACTCCCCGACCAGACATTAAAATAGTACAGACAAAACGACTGTGCTGAAAGCATTGCAAAATGAATGAAATCCGACAACTTGTTTCGCTGGAGGTGAAAAAAACAAAAAATGTCTGCTTGTACTTTTTTCTGCCCGAGTCATTTTTGTTTTATCAGCGTAATAAAATGGATGGTCTCGAGCCTGAGGCATGTGTTGGTCTCGTGTAATATAGAGAGGAGAATAGGGGCTACCTGGACCCACCCCAGCCATTGGAGACTACCACCTAGCCCCCATGTCCTCTATGAAGAACATCCATCACACAGTCCCCCTGCGGCCAGTAATTAACATTAGGCCCAGCACTCCCATAAAGACCAAGGTAGCATGATGCTTTCAGGCTAGTGCGATGGTAAGGGTAAGTATTTAAGGGCTACTTTATTGAGGAGATGGCTCAACGCCAAAGGGGTCATTGATAACGTGAGGCTGTTATGCCGAGGAAGCTTAAATTACATGATTATTATTTCCCTTGAGGAGCAAATACTTTCTTGTTTTTAAACCCCCCTTATTTCCACTTTTTAACTTAAGGATTACAAATGCTTCATTTTGCTACCTGCCGAAGCTTATCAACAGCTTTCTAATGGTACACAAATTGTTCTTTGCACCAAATTTGTTGTCCCGCTGAAAGAGTGCTAGCAACCCTGATCGAATATTCAACAAGCCTCAAAATGACTGACAGCCCTGGTAAAGACATCCCGGCCAATCTTGGGAATGAGGGTGTCACTGCTGAATGACCAATCAGAAACCTGTGATTGAATGACCGTGGGAGGGACCTCTGGGCAGGGGGAGAGGGGGAGGGGGTCCAGTAAATTTGACTTCACTAGGGCAGCAAATGGGATCAGCCTCACAGCAAATGGAAGGCTGCATCAATATCTGATTAATACACAGATGCAAACAAGGTAAAGGAATGGAGAAACAAACAAGGTTACCCAGAGGAAAAAGAAAATACAAGAAAAAAGTAGAATAAAGAAAACAACAGAACCTAAGACATAGATATACAAAGACAAGAAAGGACATGACACAATCACAGAACTGCCTTGTAGGGACTGAAGCGAGGCCAGTGTAGCTAGAACATCCCTGAGCAGGAGAGAAAGGAGGGGTTACTGTGTGACCTACCATGTAGTGCAGGTCGTCGAAGCCGTTGAGCAGCAGCTTGCTCTCATACTGGGGCACTCCCACGTGCTCCAGCCACTCGCCCACCGGCTGGTCCAGCAGACGGCCCGCCGCACCTGCCGACAGAGGGAAGCGCTTGAGCAAGGAGAAGCCCTTGAGCCGGTAGCAGCGGCACTCGGAGGACGAGACGTGGCATTGCCACATCATCCTGGGCCAGCAGAGCCGAGCGCACCAGCACCACGAGGGCAGGGGAGACAGGGTTCCGCAGCGGGCAGGGCGCTCGGCTCCCGCCGGAGGGCAGCGGGCGCCGAACCACGGCGGTGACGGAAAACGGGGTTTTCAAACTAGCCCCCCCCCCCCCTGTCCTCAGGGGGTCGAAGGATTAGGGGAGCTGTTGGGAGTGTGGTCTGAGGCTTCAGCTGGTTACCAGCTAAAATCCACTATCCACTCCACTGGATTTGTCAGCCATAGTATGAGGTAAAGCAGTTCAAAAAAGAAGTGCCGCGACTCAGATTAATCGGATTAAACAGTTCATATCCGTAATCAAAAAAAGTTTACAACAAGTCTAATATATCAATGGACAGTTGTTCCTGTCTACATGTGCAGGCTTGCTGTGCCCGACTCCGACTAACAAGTGCCAGAGTCTTTTAATGAGGGGCAACTCGGAAAAAGGAGCATCTACCGAGCCTCGGCAGGGAAATCGCTCCTCCCGGGGAGGCGGATTATTTCACGCAAGACAAAAGCTCTCATCATGAGTAGCAGGAGCAGGCAGCTGGATAATTGGCCTCACACTCTGGCTTTGATTAACTGGTTTAGCCTAGTCAGCAGATCTCGCAAACACAACGCTCTCCAGGCAGGAATTCACCCCCTTCAAGAACACCAAAGTGCGTTAAAATCAACAGGAAAACAGGAGTGGAAAACAGGAGCTACTGGGGAACCTCAGGAAGACGCGGGTGTTGACGTACGGTACGTCCAGACTAACTAACGGCAGCATTAGCTACGCTGAACGAGGCCTGGCACCACATAGCGTCTATCAGAGGGGACAGGACTTAGCTGCCAAACGCTCACAAGGTTAGGGCTTTCGCTTAAGTAACTTATATCTAGCACACAAACTAAATTGGCTAAACTCATTTAACACCTACATCTTCCCCATTAGGAGCAACATGTGAGGAACTATGTATAGATAAACGCAAATCATATTGAGAACTGAGGCAAATATGCAGACATTTGAAGTCAACTAAATGATTCAAAGGAATTTTAAATCATAAGAGCTGGCTGCAGAAGACGGAGAATGGATCAAATCTTTCAACCCATCAATAATAATTTCCTTCACATTTGATCTGGTTGGGAAGAACCAGAATGGTAAACTGTCAGACGAGAGGTATTACACAGAGATATAACTACAGAAAAGACAAAGCCCCAAGTGCAGAATCTTGCCACTGTCCCCTCTACCTTTCCAGCCTATGGCACACAATCCTGCTGCAGGGCAGATCCCCATCCGCTCGCACAATGCTCCCACTCAAAAGCAAGATCCAGAAAGTATCCAGTCAACCAGCTACTTCAGCCCGCTTTCTCAGGCACCACGGAGCAGCCAGACTGTGGGCTCCCCCTCTAGCTAGCAGCGCTGCCTCCGGTCCGTTCGTCTCCTGCGCCCTTAGTCACTCGCCCAGCGACTCCAGCAGCAGTGACTCCAGCAGCAGCCCCTACTGCGTTTCAGCCCCCGCTACTCCGCTGGTGCTCGGACTGACAAACAGTGAAAGCAATCCCAGAGGTGCTGCGGTGGGGTCCCGTTAACGGCCGGGCTGCTCACACTTCTGCCAGCTGCCGGTTATGCCTCTCCTCTCTCTCTTTCCTTGCTCCCTCTCTCTCTCTCTCTCTACTCCTCCCTCCTCCGAAGTCACCGCTTTCCTCTCTCTCCCTCCCTCTCTCTCTCTCTCTTTCTCTCTCTCTCTCTCTCTCTCTCTCTCTTTACCTCTCTTTGAGAGACTGCAGGGTGGCCGTTCATTGTCTGACAGCGGGAGCTGCCCCTCCCACCCCTGACTTCAATCTTAGTACTTTAATTTGTTTCCCGCTGCTCTTCAGTTCTCTCTCACATTCGCACTTTTTTTTTTTTTTTGTTCCTCCCCAAATCTATTTCAACCATACCAGAAAAGTTGATCAACACTGCAGGAAAGGACAGGTACTTAAAGACATACTGCACTGAGACTTTAAAAGCCCGAACCAAAGAAAAGAAACATTGGCAGAGGCTCCTTCCCATGGGCATCAAACAGAGACACCTCTCTCTCTCTCTCTCTCTCTCTCTCTCTCTCTCTCTCTCTCTCTCTCTCTCTCTCTCTCTCTCTCTCTCTCTCTCTCTCTCTCTCTCTCTCTCTCTCTCTCTCTCTCTCTCTCTCTCTCTCTCTCTCTCTCTCTCTCTCTCTCTCTCTCTCTCTCTCTCTCTCTCTCTCTCTCTCTCTCTCTCTCTCTCTCTCTCTCTCTCTCTCTCTCTCTCTCTCTCTCTCTCTCTCTCTCTCTCTCTCTCTCTCTCTCTCTCTCTCTCTCTCTCTCTCAAAAGGACAGTCTTTCTCCATCTCTGGCAGTTTTCTGATTCCCTACTGACAGTGGCAGCTTCAATGAAACGAAGCCGCCTCCGGGCAAAGGACATGGAGCTGGCTGGGACAGTGTTTCAAAAACAAACATGAGTATTGTCTTACAGTTTCCATAACACCATAATCCCAGGCGAGCGAGTAAGTTCAGCCTCATCTCTTCCAGCTTAACCCAGGGCCAAGGACCAAGCCCATCCCAAAACACCACGGCTAGAGACGGTGACCTCCCGTTTACTCCAGTGGTCCTACCTGCATGTTCATACGTTTTCTGCTCGGGGCAAAACCAGCTCGTCCCCTGACATGTAGCCCACGCATGTTAATATTTAAACGGCTCACTGCTGACCATACCACAACATACGGCACCTCCGGGAGGTGGAACAGATGGAACAGATATGCTTTCGCTGGGAGGGAACTAGTGGGCCCACACAGTGTGAGGTGCAGTAGTAATGCAGCATGAGGCTGGACAATGCAGACAAAGACGGAGGAAGAGATTTCTGGCTCACCACTGACACCACCACAGTGCCAGGGTCGGTTAAGGGACGGGTCTTACCCAGCCGCATCCAACAAGCAGGCCAAAAAGTACGACGCACGTTCAGCCATCTTGTTGAAGACACATTTAACTAGCCGTGTCTTTCTGTTGTAATCTGAAGTGGATTTGTTGTCAAACTTGGGCAAAGCTGCCACCAAACGAAACAGTAGGCAACAAACATTAATAGAGGGAATGTTTTCCCTAACCTCCCCTGAAGAAGGGACACTTTTGCAGGCCAGTTGGACCGGCAGTATCTGGGTCCCAGAATACACCAGCGAAACATGTTGAATCCACTGTGCCACGCTCAACCTCGCTAGCAGGTGAAAGATGAAGGTCCCAACAGATGATCCAGACACCTCCGTACTCAGCTGTTGGCGGTCTGATCCAAAGTCTTGCCTTGTCCTTCAGTGAGACTATAGTTGTTGGGTCTCTCTGCTGTGCCATTTAATACAGCACCAGCTGTCCCCTACCCCGTGACGCCACCCTTGTCCCCCTGACTCTTGTCACTCCCTCTCCGTCCCAGTCTATCTTGGGCTGGCTCCTACACTCGTCTCCAAAGCCAGCTCCCTTATCCCTTCAAGCAATTCAGACGGATCAAATGACGCAAAGGACTTTTACAAACCCCCAAACAGCATCCTAGCAACAATGCCCAGAGTCCACTAAGAAATTGCCCCGAGACAAAAACGCAACAGGCTCCAAATAAAGCGGGTTCTGGTTACCGTAAACCCAAACCGACGCCGCCATCTGCTTTGCACACTTATCCAGCCTAATGGGGTGGCCTTGAGGAAAGGGAAGATGTTTGAAATGCACGCTAAAGCTTCTATCCTTTTTATTGTCTCCTCCAAATAGCCGCATCTTAAAGAGTTTTATCCTCGAGCCTGAGGGACTTGGGAAATTATTTAAAAGGGCCATAACTCAGCCAACATTGATAGAGTTTATTAAACAAGTGAGCATAGAGGAGGAGATAAAATCGAGAGCTCTTTGGTTTTAATGATCAGCATGCACAGACAATTACACACACTGAACCAACTGGCTGCTTCTGCAGGAACTGTTTTAAAGAGTTAAAATGATAAATAAAATAAAAACGTCTATGAGAAAGCTACGTTGTATTGGATTATGCCTTTGACAATGTGGGGCTCTTCAGCGGTACTATAAAGCAAAACAAATCGTTGGTACAGAGGAGATCAATGTGTTAGGTGCATCCATCATACTGTACCTGGTGTAGCGTACTGCTGGTCACTGGAGAAATCGATCCCAGCTCCAATCAGAGTCATGATCTTCTCAATCTGAAGGGGGAGCAACAAAAAAGGAGAGATGCAAAGACACAGTGAGTAAATGTGGATGAGAGTCATGTTAACTTGACCAGTGTTCCTTTACCGCTCAACTCCTACATTCTGATATTTATCTCCATGCCTAAAAACCTTAACCACCTCTAGATTTAGCTACCGTGGAAACAAGATCATTTTCTGGTGTTTCAAAATAGACACCGAAATTAACTTTTAGTTTTTTTCCTGCAACCATTTGTGACGGACTACTGACGCTTTAACCTGGGGCTTTTCAATAATCTAGTTTGCCTTTTAGAAAAGGCAGCATGTGCGAAGCAGTGGAATTGGTTTCGACAATTCTCTCTTTGGTGAGGCCTTTGCCGCCTGCAGCCATAACAACACAGGTATTACACTGGGACGAACCGATCTTAGATGTACTGTAAACGATTCCAAATGGAACCAATTTGGTGGGACAAAGAAGTTGAAGAACTGTGGGAGAGAGGCCGGGACAGAACGAGATTACATTTAAGATGCTTGGTTTTTCTCCTTTCCTGGTCCAACACTTTATACTTTAACTAGGGAATTCACACGTGGAGATTGGCAGTGGTTAAACTTTAACAACACAATAATATTGTAGGTCATAGAAGTAACAGAAGATCAGCATATTATTATTAGAGAGCATTATCAAGGTCTGATAGAGTGATTATTATACCCAAACACCTCCCAAATCATGCCTTAGACATACAACATGCCATGCATCATCCACCCATGCAACCAGACATGGGTATGGTCACCAGTCACATTTAATTGTCTGCACACGTACGCAACCATGCATGTGCACACGCACGTGCACGCGCACGCGCACACGCACTGGACTGTAGAGCTGCAATATTAAACCTGTCACATACCACTGATAAGAGGGCCTCCTCCAAGCCGACCCAGGCAAGGAGACAGAGTGACTGACAATGGCTGCCGTCAGCCCTGTCAACCGCGGCCACCCTAACTCTTCCATCTCCACCCTGTCGGGGCACACTCTGAATGTGCCCCCTCAGTCCTGACAGGTTCTGTTCACGGAATGACAGTCCCTCTTTTGATATACTCGGCGGATGGAATACACAATATACTATTCAGTATTGAGGGATATATTGTTATTTCAAACCATCTTTTATGACTTTGGTTTTGGTCATGTTATGTGTTTTTGTTTGTTTGTCCTGAAAACATGGTAAGCATCATCAGAGCAACATCAATTTAAATTTGACAACAATAGAAAAAGCTTAAGTTTCATGTTTGGTCTTTATATTAAAAGCATTTCAGGTCAGGTGCATTGGTAGAATCTGCATCAATATAATGGCCGACCTCCCCCCAAGTCGAACACACAAACTGGAAACACCGAGACCGCAAGGATGCCCTGCAACTCAATTTTGAGTGACAGCATCAGTGGGTTTTATTTATTTATCTGTATTAAACAACAAAGAAATGCCAGTGGAGTGTCTCAAAATCATACCGTATCAGATTGCAAGGACTTCTTTTTTTGACAGTTCACAAAAGTAAATGTCACGGATCGTTCCAATTTAGGGAGAACAATAGTACTGAGCTTAAAAAGGAGAAGGAGGCTGATTGCACTTTAGTGACAAGAGGGGTTACCTTAACCAATCAGATGGCAGAGTCAATTTGACACTGGATGAAGGAGGTAGACAGCCATTCAGAGCTAAATGATTCAACGAAGTGCTCATCCTAATCACCACCATCATTATCATTATTAATGCTCACCAAGGGTGCGTGGCAAGGAGACACTGAAATGAGTAATAAAAAAGGATAGCTCTACCATCAAATCATAAGTTAGGTAATAAAAAGGAGCAGTAAAAAAAGGACTCTGCCAGTAAAAGGAGTAGCAGTGAACCAGAAAGAAAGACTACTTTGAAGACATCATGCATTGTTCATTAGCCTTGGGGTGACTTGCAGACCAGAGATCCAGCTAGGCCTTCCATTGGAATATAAAAAAAAAAAAGACCACCACTACACTCCAAAGTTTCCCACCAAGCCGGCCGTACACCCACCAACTACTTCCACCCAGAATCACCCATAGGGAGAGAGACAGCCGTGAGATCCCAAAGGAGGAGATATACGTAAAAGAAGTCTTACGTTGTCAAAGGACACAGACCTCCGATGTTGTTTGGTGGAAGAAGCCATCCGTGTCTGTCGAGAGAGAGTCAGGGTTTGGCAAATTTTATGTTTGCCTCTTTCTTTTCTTTTCCTTCCAGTCTCACCTTTGTCCAGATGCCGTTCTTTCAACTTTTCCAGGAACAGCTGTACTTTGATCCTTAAAGTGTTGTGCAGGATGCATGTACTTGTACATAGCTTTGATATTAGGAACAAAAGGCAATGTAATTTGCTGTACTGCCATTAATAGGTGTCCTCACCAGGGCAGATATTTTGGAACAACAAATAGCTTCATGCTTGCCTAACGAAGATGCTGAGAATTACAACATCAAAAACATTTGGTAGAGACCCGCACTGCAATCAAGGACCCCTGCTGATCATTTTGAATTGCAGCAGCATATAACGTTTTTTTTCTCTCCTGAAAACGTCTTCTCGACAATTTCTATTCAAAGGTAATCCTGGTTACCCACCAGGAAAGAGACACTTCATTTTCCCTTTCATGTGAGAAAATGAGAATAGGAGTGGGAGTGATTTTTTTTATGGATGAAAGTAATTTTACAACTTTACCTCACAATGCTGTATCACAAAACTGGTAGGGTGGTGGTGAATGCTCTGTTAGTCCTTTGCCTTCTTCAGAACTAACACCACTTTTGCACAAGGCAACAATTACTAGAACATTCACACGAAGCGAGACGCGTGAAAGTTAAACAGGAAGTGACATCACACCTCTCGTTACTTAAGATGACAAATCCTACCATATGCACAAGATGATCTAGTGGTTAAGGTGTGCATTTAAAAAGGAACTAGTATTATTTTAAAAGAAAAACGGTAACTTAACCAGAGACCAGATGTCCTTTTATAGCATTTACATTTCAGTCAGGCCTAAGAGCATTTCATTTGTGAAACAACGGCAAAGAAAACTCAACGCTGTTAATGGGGAACTGTAGTATTGCAGGTGTCAAAAGCTGTTACATTCTCTCTGCACCATTTAAAACAAAAACAAAGCTGACAAACCCGAGATTAACAAGCAGAACCATGGCCCGTTTTCATCTACAGAATGAAGCGACAGCTGGCAAGTGGCACTTTTTATTATGTGACAACATACTATCCGCCACGCAGGCTTGACTTATACAGGGGATGGGAACGACAGCGGACAAACCAAACTTGCTGTCATCTGCCTTTCTGTAGTCACAGAACTGACAGTGGACTTGGCAGCAGACGATGTTGATCCTTCCTCTCTGACTCTCAAAATAGGCCTGGGCAGACAGATGCATGCTCAAAAGATGGGGAGCAGAGAGGTTAGGCCAAACCATCTGGGGGGGGTGGGGGGGGGGGTGCGGGCAGGAATTACTTAACTCCTGATCCCTTCAATCGTCTATCCCCTCCCTCTAAATTAAGAATGGGCCTTTCCACCAAGGCACCGGCTGGCTTCAATGTTAAGATGACGAGTTAATAACGGACGCTCTCTTTTGCTAGGTGTAGAGCAGGCTCATAACACAATTCTGAAAAATAACACACACACACACACACACATAAACTGTAATTGTACTCCAGCAAAATAAATGGGCTTTAAAAATGTACCAGATTTCTGACAGAACACAGACGAAACAGCCATGGACAGAGTCATCAGAATTAAGGTAGGAGCAGGTCTTCCTCAAAGATTTCTTACCGTTGATGGCTAGAAATAGCTAGAGGCCGTCTTACAAAACACTTAGGCCTAAGAGGGCCCAATATTGTCTCAGCATCAGATGTCCCATCCCTGTGTATAATAACCTTCTCTTACAGCATGTGGAGGGTGAGCGAACATACCTTATCACCCCTCGTGTATATCAACAACTTGGTTGGCTGGGCCATGCTTATACTACAGGGTGCATTGGAATCATGCAGTGGAACTGCACGTATGCAGGCGCGTGCACGTATGCAAGCACACGCGCACGCACACGCACACTTCTCGACTTGCCTGGCTGTCTCCATTCAACCTTGGGGTTCTTGGCTCCCTCTCATCCGACATAAATATTGCGATTGCAAATGCTGGAGAGTGGGGAATACTAGTAAGTCCAATCAGCTTTAGAAGCTGTTGCCTTGACAGGCAGCTGTGATATAGCGCTGGAGCTAGGTGAATAAATCCTCGTCTAGCGTCAAGGCCCAATGATTTCCACAAGGTAGAACACATCCACTAACAAAGAGGGCTTCTCACGGCTGGGCCTGCACACTGGAGAACGTTGTGGAGCTAAATGTGTGTGTGTGTGTGTGTGTGCGCGTGCAATTGTTAATAAAACAGGAGGCGTGCTGCAAAATAAGCCCAAGAGCATCGCAGCCCTTTAATCCACACAACGACCTGGAGAGGCTGCCATTGTGAGAGGCGTAATACAATATACAATGGGAAGACTCTCCAGTCTCCACGGACAGAGGAGCTGCTACAATGGGCCCACAGGGTCAGAGGGGAGAGGGGCGCTAAACAGTCGGGCAGCTGACCAGACTCCTTAGGAGCCTAGAGAGAGAGAATGTGAGCGCGGCGAAGAATGAGCGGGGGGTGGGGCTACTGGATGATCTGGAGACATGACCTCTGGTGTGGGTAGAAGGCAGAGAGGGAATAGGGCTGGTGTGTGTGTGTGTGTGTGTGTATAGTGCAGTAGCCCATGAAGTGCCAGGGGACAGCTGGCAGAGTGTGCTCAGGGTGAAACAAAGGGTTGCCATGTGTAGAGAGCATGCCCAGACCACCGCCCTTACGTTGGCAATCTGGCATCGACTGGGTGAGAGGGGGAATGGGGGGGGGCTATTCAAAGAGACAGAACACAAACCCCCCCCCCCTCCCCCCCTCTGAGCAAGGGCCAGTGACCCTTCGCCAAGCGTGACGCACAACACCAACAGCACGACTTCCAAACAACCTCCAAAGCTAAGCTACGACAACGCGCTGGTTAAATCGCTTTGTCATTTTAGAGACTCAAATCTAAAATTAGTGAAAGCACTCCTGTCATTTTCACAGATCCGTTCAGTTTCAAATAGTTCGCTTTTAGATGAGAGGAAAAAAAAGCTGAAACCTGTTTCACAGTGAGATCCCAAACATCAGAGAAAGAGAAATAAATAAATCCCCATGGCGAGGCCTATTTTACAGGTGCTGGAGACAGCGCCTGTAGCATTTAAAAACCCTGACGTGAATTCAATATGAAAATAACTAGGTTCCAAAAGACGGACAACAATATAGGCAGGGGCTGTTCAGATGGAAGTCAGAATACAATAGACTAAATACATCTCGGTAAAATGTATACATTTTACCAATACAAAAGCTGCAGTAATACTGGCAGAACACCCCAGCAGAGCCAGTTAGCGTAAAGAATCAATACTCACAAAAGCTGGTTTCATAGTGGCCATTCTTGCGCAACGTGGGGTGGCAGAGCGAAAATAGAGTTATATTGAAGTGGGCTGTGGACGACGGACCTTCCTTTCTCTCTCTCTCTCTGTCTCTGTCTCTGTCTGTCTGATGGGCTGCCCCTCTTTCTCCCTCTGCTTCCAACTGATGTGCGGGGCTGCCGGTCCACACAATGCGCCCCTGCCTGGGTTGTCATGTGCACCCTGATCCCAAGGCCAGGACCATCCTGCATTAGCATGCACGCTTTAAACCCAAGCACAGACCCACATAAACTACACACTAATACTACCACACACACTATCACACAAGCACACACACGTACACACACACACACACACACACACACACACACACACACACACACACACACACACACACACACACACACACACACACACACACACACACACACACACACACACACACCCTTAAAAGCAGAGAAGCATAGTCCAAATCCTCATGAAAGTCAAATCCCCTTTTTGCTCAAACTGGAAGCAGGGTAACTGTAGGAATAGATATGTGTGTGTGTGTGTGTGTGTGTGTGTGTGTGTGTGTGTGTGTATGGGGAGTGACACCAACAGCAAAAAAGACAGGAACGTAAAGAAAGAAAGAGAGCGTGAAATGGAAAGAAAGAGAAATGGATAGAAAGAGAGAAATGGAAGGAAAGACAAAATTGAGGGAAAGAGACAGAGAGAGAGCGAGAGAGAGCGAGCGAGAGAGAGAGAGAGAGAGTCTGTGAGAACGGCAGGAGAGTTAACAAAACAGAGACACAATGGAAGAGGGATTGGGGAGGGGCAACCGTCCTGGGACCCGCCGCCCACATGCTGTCACACAGCTCACTAGAGTGTTCCAGGGCAGCCGAGCATGACCGGCAAGATGGCCGGCCAACGCAACCCCACTGGCGTTGCACAGTGAATCGAGACAAGGAGAGAAGAAGGGATATAGCTTAACATAAAGGGGAAGGCTATGCTTAGAAGTGCCCTACATTCAGGAGGATATTCTCAGAGTTGCAAAGGAAAGGGTAGAGCGAGAGTCACAAACCAATCAAACTTTGGCGAGACTTCTTTCACATTGCTCTCGTTTGCGATGCGCTTTTTCCATCAGCCTTGTGAATATTTTAACCTGAGGCAGCCCTTGAAATGAAAAGTTCCCGGGCTGCCTGCTATTGCATTCAACACTGTGTTTCCAGCCTTCAGAATCACTGCTCCATCGCTAGGAATCATAGTTAATTAATAATCCTACTTCTAAATTGGTCCTGGGAAATCGCTGGGTAATACGTCTGAATCAAGTTAAGGAATACTTTCATAGACAACTGAGATGCGGTCCTCCCATTGCTCCTGAAGTGTGACTAAATGAAGTCTTCAAACACACTTAAAAGGGCATCCACTATTAACTACAGATAGGAGAGTATAAAAAATGCAAGTAATAAAAAAAAATAAAAAAATAGAGCCTTCTAGGCTTTCGACTCGGGGAAAGTGTTTCCTCCTTCCAGACTTCTCTTTCTAAACACAGAGCCAAAGCCCGATACAGATGCACCGTGCAACTACATGCTGATCCCCCGTCATGCCCCGAAGGCCGGCGGTGAGCGGCGGCGCTAGCACGTTTGGATGCATCTGGACTGCATTGCTGTGGGGGCAAAGCACGAGCCTTCCTGGGCCTGTTCCGGGGCCGCTGTGTCGCAGCGGGACATCCCAAAACGAAAGGCCTCGGTCATATGCTGAGCTTTAACGGGAACAGAGGGGCTACGCGTCCGTCACACCAGGAAGTGTTCACTATGGTGTTTGGAGGCAATTTGGGCAATAACTCGGCTCCAACGACTGTTAGGACTGCAGTTGCAGAAGTTGTTTTTTTAAACGCATGATTGATTTTTCTTCTTTTCTTTTTTTTTTTTACCAAATCCAATACAACCTCTGGGAATAACAATGCTCTCAGCTCCCAGTCACTCAAAGAACAATCCTAGGCCAAACTGAAAACCTTCCACACCAGAGGGAGTAACTGAGCTAGGCTGAAAATAACCTGAGGATACTATGTAGTAGAGGCTAAGATGGCCAGTTCCTACTGGACAGACCAACTCCTTATCTCTTCCAAGAGACACCTGATCGTTGAGAGCCTCCTGTAACAGAAGAGGGAGGAAAAACACTATTCCCAGGGATGGGAGAGGCAAAACGGCTACTTTTTCCACTTTGTCGAAAGCCTTGCATTATGCAACCAGGATCAATTATTAAGCCCAGTCAACTCAGCTCATCTGCATAGCAGCCCAGAGGAGAGAAGAAATGGATGCATCCACAGAATCACAGCTGGCTGGCTGCTCGCTACCCACGCTACAGGGAAGGTGGGAAGGAGAGGTGCAAAATGGTGCGATCAAAACGTGACCTCGTCGAAGGTTCACACCCCTCAGGCCCACTGTTCAACGAGGGGAAGCATTAAATCGATAGCTGGGTAATTACAGCGGTGCAGGAAGTGTCAGATGCCCTGAGCGCTATCCCCGTGGCTGCCACCAGGGGGCGGTGCAGCAGTAAAGGCTGCTGGTACAGAAGGTCTCCGACGGGGGAATTAAAGGTGGGAGCCGGCAAGCTTGTTCCACTCTGGTGACCCCGTCGCCCAGTGGAACCAGGCTGACTTCCCTTCAGGGGGTTGGACCACTGACGCAGCCGGAGGAGGGTTACTGAGAGATGGCCAGGCCATTTCACAGGGACAGGGAAACAGAGGTTGCCTTCTGCTTGGAATGAGACCAGACCTGGGAGAACCACGTTGACTGACCTTCGAATGAGGACGGTGCAGAGACATTGCGATTCATTCGATTACAAACGTCGCGAGTTACCAAATGGCCGGGGCATTTTAACAACATTCACATGGTTGTCAAGTGACGCATTGACTGCCGCTTGTCCAACTGGCTCCAGATCTAGAATTGAAACATCCCGTTTCAGCCTACTCTGCTCCTACAATTGATTTATAGAAACAGCCACTTGAAGGTTAACAGAAAAACAGAGCAGAGCTGACATGGATTAGGGGGAGCCTTCTACCGAGTGAATAAAACCACTTTTCAGGTTGTTTCTCTCATGCTGCTTCCCCTTCAGACATCTTCTCTAGACCTCCCAGCATCAGGTCTCGTCTACCTACCCGTTATTGCCCCAACAAGTACAGGACACGTGCAGCGCATCATAAAGCCATTTTTGAAGGTCAAATTATAAACCATAACACAACCAGATAAAGTATTCAGTCCTGCTCCGCTTCCCTCTGGAGAGAACGGGGTCGACAGTGATGGGGTTAAAGTATTATTCAGAGCAGGACCCTGGAGGTCAAGTAGCACTGACCCTGACCACCTCCATGCTAACCACAGAAGAGAGGCCTGTCCAAGTATCGACCTAAGGACTACCATTATCCCCACCCCCCCCACTGTGGCTTCCGTGATGGGCTCTGGTAAAGGAACACCAGACAGCAAGGGGATCTCTCAGCTGTGGAGAGAGCCGGCTAGCTGTGCCCTAGACTTCGTCTGCCGATCTCTGGATTTGGTTACTATGGCCTGGCTGACATCGTTATAGTCAGCAAAAAAAAACGCTGGATAACTTGTGCACTATGTGTAATATGCGCCAGTGTGCACCCTCTTGGAAAGGCAGTAAGATTGTCGTCTCAAAATGCTAAATGCACCATGTCTGCATATTTTCAGGTCGCCCGGTGGGGCAATTAATGTGCTATTTTTGGTGGCTGACGGGAAGGGTTGTATGTTTGTTTGCGTATAATCCCTAGGGGAGGCTCAGGTCGAAGTCTAAAGCCATGGCAACCGGAGGAGGCTAGCTGGTCCTGAAGGGAAGATCAGAGATCTTTCACTGTGGCTCTCACCGTCGTCTCACTTACACATGGATCCTTTGTCTCTCATCTCACTCTTTCAATTCCAGTTTCTTTTTAATCTACACATTCCTGTCTTCTTTAAAGCTCTCTCTCTCTCTCTCTCTCTCTCTCTCTCTCCCTCTCTCTCCCTCTCTCTCCCTCTCTCTCCCTCTCTCTCCCTCTCTCTCCCTCTCTCCCTCTAACACTGAAGTATTGGAAATCAATAGTCTCATAAAGGCAAGTGCCTTAACAGCTCCACAGAACTTTAATATATATATATATATATATAGACTATGGTTTCTGACTGCCTTTTTGACCAAACAAACACGGCGAAGAGCAACGAGCCTTGCTCGACCAAACAGACCCAGGAGCGTCCCCTTACCTCATCCCATTCCGAGGTGAACGAAGGCGACTTCTCCAGCCTCTTCTTGCCCGCGCTGCAGTTGGAGACCGACTCGCTGCGGCTGCCTAGCCCTGCCTCGTCCTCGTTTGGGGGCGACACCAGCAGGTCTGAGTCCGACTTGGAGAGGCTACGGGCCAGTTTCAGGTCGCCGGGCGGGCGCATCCTACCGTGGGGCACGGCCCCCCCAGTGTCCCTGTTCTCCCTCGGTTCTTTGCTCACAGTGGCGTAAATGGCCTTGGGGTCACAGTCTGTCAAGATGGCGGCCATGTTGGGCCGAGGAGGAAGCGGTACCGCTGCCGCCGGCGGTTGCGGTGGTTCCGAGGCTTGTGGTGGTCGTTCGGGCTCTGGGGCCGCTGGGAGAGGTGGCACCGCGCCCGGGAGCCTGAACTGGTCGTCGTGGTTATCGAAGACGGGCGACGATCCGTGCAGGAGGCCGGTGAACACTTCAGGGACTCCGGCAGCCGGCTCCTCGCCCAGAAGGGAGTTCTCTGGAGGAAAGAGAGAGAGGGGGAGACGGGGTGGAGGAATGAGACGTGTGAAGAGACTGAGGAACCAAGCAAAACAGAGAGGAGCGATGTCTAACAGGGCTGGCCAGAAACCGCCCACAACCTCTGAAAACAGATCTGTGATGGTCTTCCTCTCTCTCCTAGTAGGAAACAAAGACAGGGAAGGGAAAGGAAAAGAACGAGAGAGCGAGAGAAGGGGGGAAAAATGAGAGAGAGAAGAAGGCGGACCTTGGCTGTCCAAACTGCTAGAGAGCTTGCAAGAAAATTCCAAGCCCCGCTTACAGCTGTTTATTAAGTATCTGGGGGTCGTAGTTTTTTTTACACGGCTGTTGTTTGCCTCTGGAGTCCATCAGTATATCATCAGACCTCTGGCCCAGTCGTCTGTGGAGATATCATCCAGAGGCAACGCAACAAGGTTTCCTCTCAGGAATGCACCAGGAGCCACACACACACACACACACACACACACACACACACACACACACACACACACACACACACACACACACACACACACACTCTCTAAACAAGCGCAAAGACACTCGCGGACAGAATACCAATGTGACATAGCATAAGAAAAACAACCATACCCAGTCCGAGGACAGACACTCCAGCCTTCTCTTAGGCAAAACAATTCCTTATTGAGGACCTGCTGCTGGTGCTGCAGCTGAAAACAATCCGATTTCACAACGAGCGGCCCTGTCCTTTCCCACCTCCTGCCTCTCCCTGAGGAATTCCTGCCACCCCCGGCTCGAGACACATTTTTTTCTCCTCCCACCATCAAATGGCCCACAGAGTGGAGCCAGCCTGGTCCACTTGTCTGGGTTCCTTTCCCCCCTCGGGCTCGGAAATCTTCAGAACTAACTCACCTCTCTGTGTGCCTCTCCTGCGTGGACCTCTTGTCCTGCACCAGAGTAGAGAGAGTGTGTGTGTGTGTGAGAGAGTGTGAGTGTGAGTGTGAGTGTGAGAGTGAGAGTGAGAGAGAGAGAGAGAAAAGGCGCGCTGTGACCACTGGGTCCGTGTCTGTCCTTTAAATCCAGCCAGTTACTGCAATCCAGGGACACAAACTACTCACTAGATCACAGCCAGCAGCCACATGCGTGATAATTAAGTGTCAAAATCATGCTGGATATGTGCTTGAGTGTGTGTTGTCGAGAAGAGGAGGCAGCAGTGAGAGTGTTTTCATTAGAGCGGGATGGTGTGTGTGTGTGTGTGTGTGTATGTGTATGTGTGTGTGTGTGTGTGTGGCCTGTGTGTGTCCGGCCACTGCCAGGGTGAGAAGGGTCGGGGTGTTTGGTGACAGGGAATCTGGGACAGTGACGTCACAGCGGGCAAGTTTAGTTTGTCCTTCAGGGAACAACTCCACCAAGCCTTATGTTACAACCTCCAGTGTTATTCCGCTGGACCCATTGCTGCGAACGTCTGCGCCGCTTATCGACAGGCCAGCATTTAGCAGCAATTAAATGATTAAAGGCAAAGTTCTTACAGATTCCTATCTGCAAAGGTGGCGGGGAAATGGTTCTTTCAAAGCACTGTCTGCATAACACGGCACAGTCAAAGTTGGTCTGCTACTGAGTCTCTGCTTAAAGAGGGCATTTGCAGTGAAGCAGAGCACCAACCAACGCCCTGTGCTCACCACGGACCAGCTGCTGAACACTCTTATTTGGAAGAAAAAGACATCCTGTGTGTGTGTGTGTGTGTGTGTGTGTAAGGGGTGTGAGTTTGAGCGTGTGGTGGGAGTGTGAGAGCATGAAGGGAACGCAGCCAGACACCCACCCTGTCCTTGGCAGCCGGCGAGCGTGAACGCCCCAGCGAGCGAACAGTCGTCTGCGGTTCGAACGATACCCCACTGGGCTTAACCATTTACACACGCTTGCATCCCGACGACAGACCATAGTGGTCCTCTAGTCTTTGACGCGGTCTGGAAGCACTTACAGACAGTCACTTTAATGAGAGATACAGCCATGTTGACACAGTCTTTACTGCGGGCGATGAGGTCACTCTCGAGGAGGAAGTGTGTGCGTTTGATTTGGCCCACCGAGCGGCGCGCCACACAGGTGATGTCATGGCCATTCGCAGGACGGTGCTACGCGGGTGTTTGAAGATATATGGCTGGCAAGGGGCCCATGTCAAGTTAAATTCCGCCTGAGGGGGAGATTGGATTTTCTGTACTCACGTAAGAGAACATTTTCAAGTTTGTATGCCGTGTGGTGCGGACGACTCAATAGGAAACTAAATGGAAAGGCTATCGACGTTCTGACCTTTATCTGAATGACAGAAGACACACCCTTCTATTGATGTAACTGGTACAAGAGGGAACATTTGCGGTGACAAGATAGTGAAAGATGATTGAGATTTGAGAGATGCACGGGGGAGGGTTTGATGGCTTTGAAAAATGAGAAATCTCGGCTCTCAGTTTCTCAATCATGGTTTCTCATGGATTCTCCCTGATTGGCTAAGAGCAGACACTAAACACTGTGGCGTACTTATTTTGCCTAGATACTGACAGCCAACTTAGAAGAATTGAGTAAACTAATCAAAAGTTTTGAAATACTTGTGTGGGTACGCCCTTATGTTACCATGCAGAGATGTAGTTTTGTCTTTGTCAGAAAAACAACACATTTACTGGGGTGTGAGAAATGTCTCTCTGGCTGGAACAGGGTAGTTGCGAATGGCCAACCAAGAAGCCACAATCTGTAGAGATGTACACAACAAAAAGAATACTTGCAAGGATCAGCATTGTGTGTGTGTGTGCGTGTGTGTGTGTGACCGGTGATCTAGCTAAACCTGCTGACTCCGCATTTGTCTATGCGCCCCAAGGGGTCTGCTGAAGTATAATGGCAGGTCAGCGATCATCACACAAGACATGGACAGCCATGGATTGAGCTGCTAGGGTGGGAAGAGCAGAGGAAGGGAACGGAGGGGTCGGGTCATCCTGAGAGGGTCACTGTCCTGTCCTGTCCTGTCCTGTCCCAGTAATCCCAGTAGAGGAAACGTGTCCAGTATGTGTGAGGGACTTACTGGGAGGGGGAGCAACAGCTGTTTTCACATGGGAAAGCGATATGGCCCATTTCACATCTCATCACAGCATGCTGCTGATACACATCGTGCTTCTCTGTCTCCTCTTTCAGTTCAACTGGTATTAGCGTAAAACCCACATGACGGCAAGTACAAAAAAAAAAAAGAAAAAAAAAGGACTGGAAAGGCATGGCTTGATATGGAACAGCAAAGGCGGGAGGAAGGAGATGGGCATTTTTTTCCCCATGGCTGAGCTTCGTGGCACCCTCATCCCTGACAGGGGGAATGAGGTTCTTAGATGGAAACCACGCAGCAATCGGATGGGGGAACACTGCTCCATATCGCCAAGCAAATGAGTTTCTCCGGCTCCCACGCCCGGGAATGTCAATCAGCCCGTTGTAAACAAGCCTAATCCGATCTGCCCGGACTCCGGAATGCCAATCATGCGTGACCTCGTCCCCGGCAGCGTTAATCCAAACCCAGCCGATCTCACTCCGCAAACGCGCGACGGCATTCTCGGACGTTAAAAACGTTACAGTTGGCCTGGGGCTCAGACCAGCGAGGTCGTCAGACCCCCACATCTCTCCTTTCCTTCGCCATGCTGCCGAGACCACAGATTCAACCACATCGAGATTGCGACTGGAAATCAGGAAATAACCAGATGCCTGGGGCCCTGTTTGTTCATTTATAAATACAGTGTGTAGCAGCAGGGTGATAGACTTACCTCCAGGGGGCTTCTGGCCAGTCCTCCCAGGCACTGCTGGTCCAGGGGGGTGGAGGGTGTCTTTGCTCTGGCCCGGGGCTCTGAGGTTGTTAGGGGCGGTGGGCTTCCGCTTCTAAAAGGACACACACACACACACACACACACACACACACACACACACACACACACACACACACGGTGAAGTAGCAGAAATGAGCAGCAATGCTCTCAGAACTGTCAATCACGTCAATCCGACCCTCCTCTCCTACTGTCTGGCAATCCCATTAGAGCTGCACTGGGCCGTGGCCCCTTTCAGTGATTAGCCCGTCCTAATTTACCCTCTAGTCTGATATTAAATGTAAAATGGAGACCGCCTCCCAGTGATTGCCTCCATTACGACGGCGACACCACAGAGAACTCAACCCTGCCACTCGTTTTTCGTTCTCTAATTGAGCAGGGAAATGACGCAGCATCTCCGAGAGGCCTGTCAATAGAAATACTACGCAGACGTGAGGTCACATGAGGAGCAGGGTGGGGGGGGGCGGGGGGAGCACACATAAAGCACAGGCGGCTAACGGGGTAATAAATATGAGGAGATAAATAGATAAGATATGAAAGCATGATAAACGAGGCCAGCCTCACAGAGTCGCCGGGATACGTGTGAGTGGACAAGGGACGGGAGCGAGGGAATTCAATGAGATGGAGAGTGGCGGGAGGCGAGAGAGAGAGAGCGAGCGAGAGAGAGAGAGAGCGAGAGAGCGAGAGAGAGAGAGAGAGAGAGGGGTTCTAGGAGACAAATAGACAGAGAGACGGTAAACCTAGTGCTTTGGTAAGGAGGTAAAAGTCACTCAACAGAGGCGCTGGGAGATTGACATTGAAGCCGGGCCTCCCAGTCAATGCCATTCAACAGCGCGCTGGTGGAGGAGTAGACAGGCTTCCACATCCATTGCCAAACCCCCCCAAAAAAGGATGCTGACAAGAACAGGAGGAGGTAAAACCTCTTGATCTGACTGTGCGTGATTTTCAGCATGGGAAGAATATTCCGGTCATTCCATTGCCTTCTATGGACCGACTCCAGAACACATAGCGCTGAGGTTCTTCTCCATGACAGACAAACCAGCAGCACTAATATGACTCATTACGGTGAGCACTTACCAAAAGACAGGTGCAAGAAACCTGACTAATGTCTCTGGGCTTCCAACAGGACGGGGTGGAGATGAGTCATCAGCGTATTGCTTACATTAACCCAACCCCCCCCCCCCCCCCCCCCCTCGGAGAATCTGTTTTAAGTGGTCGGGGAGAAGGGGGGGGCTTGTATACAGTGGCGGTGCGAGAACAACGGGGGGAACGAGAGAGAGAGAGAGAGAGAGAGAGAGAGAGAGAGAGAGAGAGAGAGAGACACACTGGGACGTACCTGAGGTAGGTGGCTCTTGGAAGACTGGACTGCGGCGTTCTCATCTAGGGAGGGAGAGAAAAAATACAAGCGTTAGGATTCATGGCGTCGACAGACAGGAATATGCTCAGCATCTGATATTCAATTTATCTTAGTCCCCGCGCGCTGGCTGTGACTGCCAAAGAGGACGTTATGCTAAGCAGACAGCGACGTGTAATAGGATCCTGTTTTATTCATGCTGGAACAATCTTGGTGGAATCAGATGGACATTGTATAATCAAACCCCATTTGGAATCAACGGAATGAGACCCTGTGTGCGCGTATTCTGCCCAGAAACCGACACCTTTGGCTTGACTGTTAAAATGTATACATCCATTTAAGCGGGGGAGGGCACACAAAAAAAGGCTTGTTAAACCATAGGAGGGTAGAACATGAAACTTGGGGCAGTTACAGCTACAAGTCAAACTGAGACCAAAAGAACAAACCAAACTTTTACTGAGAAGTTTAAACGTCTCCGCCAAGTAGCGGTGTTCGGGAAGACAGGTCTTCACGGAGCAGTCTCAAGTGTTCAAGCGCTTTCTTTAGTTTGAAGACATGCCAAATAAACCTGCGTACCTATATTTCATAAAATATTCAAAAAACACAAAAAAAGGTAGAAACCCACGGCACTTCCTAGGGAAACATGCGGATTCAAATTCCAACCTGGCCAGCAGAACAAACTGAAGAAAAAGAGTGTCCGTCGTCCTTTCCGCTTCTATCGTTCGTCTAGATCAAAGAGGATAGAATTACACGGGCTGCCCACCTCTATATGTTCCCCATGGTGACATGTGCAATCGCAACAGACACTGACAGCGGGAGAAGCCCGGAGGGTGTAGTCTTGAAACATCTGAATCAACCGCCAGGGAGCACAACGGTCGGCTAATTGAATCCCCCTTAATCTCATCACATGCAGTGCCATTCAACAGCCAGTGCGAAAGAGGGCCTACCCAGCTCTCTAACACACACACACACACACACACACACACACACACACACACACACACACACACACACACACACACACACACACACACACACACACACACACACAGTGCTGCTGAGGAGAACGTGGCTCTGCTGTGTGGACAGTCCAGGGAGGGATAAGGAACAGAATACTTAACACACAGCTCAACGAAGGCAAAGGGGGGGGGGGGGGTTGTTTGGGGAGTGGTTGAGAAATTGACCCTGTGTGGCACCCTGTCCCTCCTGTAATCCTGGTAAGAATGCAGGGGTCATGCTATGTAAAGCAATGGGGAGACTGAGGGATGGTACGTGTGTGAGCCTAGGGGTGGAGCAGAGACACGGCCCCTCTCCCTCCCTCCCCCTCTCCCTCCCTCTCCATCCCTCCCCCTCTCTCTCAGAACATAACATCAAGCTCCCTACCCGAAAAGTAAACAAAGAGAGGGCAGGTGGAAAGGAAAACCAATTTATTGGTCTCATCCATCACGCCTCACCCCCAAGTCCCTTCAGTACGACCCCAGTGTTTCTCTGGGTCTATGGACCGTACCATTACCTCTCTGCGAGGGGGGTTCCTGTGTGGACGGGGCCGCTTTGGTCTGTGCGGACATCAGCAGTTCGTATGTGTGATCTTCCTGCACCTCCGCAGGCGCCCCCCGCTCGTCAATACTGCTGTTAATGTACACGGCCTGGGGAGAAGAGAGATGGAGGAACAGAGATGGTGGACATGGTGTTGGAAGGGGGGGGGGAAGCAGGGGCACAATGATTAATGAAGAATGGCAGCCAACTCAGCCTTCAATAAATTAAAAAATGTGGTTCCTTCTCTCCAGCGCCCTCTAAAGGCGGCGTCTGTAGCATGCAGTTCTCTCTTTTTCTTCTTCTTCAAAATTTTTTGTAGCAATATATAGAAGAAAACCCCAACCCATTTTGCTGCTTTCCTAACCATTTCCTTTGTTAGCAATTCAAAAAAATCGACCACATGCAACACATATAGTTTTACTGCTGATAGGTAACCAGTGGCAACATGCATTGCTCCAGCATTGAACGAGCTGGTTTGAAAGCCAGCACCGTCATTTCCTTGTTTACTTCCTGATTGGGTGTCGAGCTAGGCAGACCATAGCCTGAACCAACTCCATCTCCCTCTCTCTCTCTTCTTGATAACCTGTGTCCTCCCTTTCCACATAATTACCCCCCCCCCCCCCCCCCCCCCTACACACTTTTAGTGCCCTCTTTTTCCTCTCTGTTCCAAGCTGGGCTCAAATTAATATTCATGATGCAGCAGTTTGAGTTGAGCCGACGTGGTAGAGAACAGTCCGAAAAGGAGCGGCGTTGTCACCACAAACATCCTAAGTGACAGACGAACACTTGCATTTGCCCCCAGCCTTCAAACACTCCGACAGACTATCAGGAGCGCTTGATAGCTCACGCTAGAACATGGCCAGACGGCTGGCCACGTGGCTTCGCTCAATAATGAATGACAGCAGAAGCAAAACGCAGGGAGGCGGGTGAGAATCGATGTGCTCTCCTTACCTCGGAGCTGACCTCTTCCTCATGACCAGGCCCTGGATGAGAGTGCTGGGCTAGACGGTCTTTCTGTAGACAGACAACATTGGAATACATTATTAAACCCCCATTTAGAACACATTTCCATGCTCACCGTAGCTTTGAATTATACGGCATTAAAGATGCAAATAGCATGGGAAGGATTTCGTTTTGTCGCGCAGAGCCCTCAGAAAAGCCGACTTGCGAAATGTACTGCATACCGCTACTGCCCTCTAGTGGAGAAAGACATTGCTACAACATCACGGCATCCATTCATGGGAGTTCCTCCCAAATTCAGATATTGGTTCAACATATTGGTATTGCTGTCTGAGTGTGTGTGTGAGTGGGTGAATACTAACCTTGCCAGCTTCGCTGTCTGGTCGCCCTGAGTCTCTGTCTGAAGACTTTCCGCTAGCCAGGCTGTCGAGAGAGTGGCAGGAGGTGGCCTCATAGAGAGCCTCGTACGGGCTCTCCTCCTCCGGGTCGGGGGCCAGCCCCGATATCAGCTCACTCACCTTCTCCAGCTCACCTTCAGTGACAGATTACAGACAGACCAAGTCAAAACAAACTCAGGGTAAAAGGCATAAGAGGTTAACGCAAACAGGCTGTTTATTGTCCAGAATCAATTTGATGACTTGTAACAGTTTACCTCTACATAGTTTAAAAATGACTGAGTGTAGGGCTTACTTTTTTTCCTGGGACTGGGGCTCTCCTTAGGGGGTGGGATTGGCGGAGGGGGCAGGGCTAGGTCTGGGGGACTACCAGTCATGTGACCTGGATGAACCCAAAAGACACAGTAAGATGTCAGAGAGATATTGCTGATGCGTTATTTCAACCCGGCGGTTCAAGTACAGTCAAAACGTCCGCTCATAAGTATGGTGTGTGACTTTACATTGGATGAGTGCTGCTATCTGTCTGCTTTTCTGCGAGGGCATCTCCTTGACTGTGTCCAGCGCCCTGAGACCCTTACAGTCCACCATGTCCACATCGACACCTACACCACGGAACAGGAGAGGGGAAAAAAAGAAAAGAACATTGTTTGGACAATAGTGTAACTATGAGTAAAAAGTATGAACTCATACGGTTTAATTGAGGGAATGTTTTGATATTTTGTTCAACAGAGCAGTTGGCAAAGACTGACCTGCACTCAGAAGTTTCTGCACCACGTCCATCTTGCCATAGAGGGCGGCTTCGTGTAGGGCACTGCCCTTTTCCGTCTAGAGAGTAACACACACACACACACACACACACACACACACACACACACACACACACACACACACACACACACACACACCCTCAAAACGGAGTTGACATGAATCATTTGAGCAATTACAACCCGGAAAGAGACATCAAAGTATGGCTTGACGCTCCCACATGAAAGTGTTTGATCATTCGCCTCTCACAGCAGTGAGAAAGGGGGTAGGGGGGGTGTTACTTTTTATCTTTTGGACAGCCACACCACTTTGATAACTCCTCTCTACCACGGGGTGTCTAGGACTTGGCCAACCCTGCAGAAATCCTTCTCCGACACATGCGACCGCCGAAGGTGGCTATTTCTGTTTCGCCGTACCTCCCCCCTGCAGTGCACACTCCAAACAATTATTAGGTTGAGAAATCAAAGCGGGTTTGTTTCCAGCTCGCAGGCCAATGCTAATGGAAAGCTGCGGGTAGGAGGAAGCGCAGGCTGAAGGACTAGTGACACAAACAGAGGGACCATCCCAGGGACGGACTTAGACCAAAGACAGAGGAGAGTTTGAAGTGTTGGAGACAGATGGAAAGTACCGTGTGGTGTTTCGTCCAACCCAAGCAGACCCCCCGTCCCCTCCCTGCTTTGATTAAGCCCTGAAGCCTCCTTGAGTGGAACTGCTGCAGAGAAAAGACTAAGCTCCCCATCACAAGTTGGACCACTACCAGCATGCTAGCAAACATTAATAATAATAATAATAATTCACTTAATTTATATAGCGTTTTTCAGACACCCAAAGTACTTTACAATTGAGGACTGGAATTAGGGGCCGGTCTTGCTGTATGTACGGCCGTCATATTAGTACATCCAAACTTAGTCTCACACGCACACAGCTCTCACTTACATGGGGCTGAGTGTCGTTTCACATCCGAACACACACACACACACACACACACACACACACACACACACACACACACACACACACACACACACACACACACACACACACACACACACACACACACACACACACACCTCATAGTTGATGTCCATGCCGGCGTCCAGCAGCACCTCCACCACCGACAGGTGTCCGTTGCGGGAGGCCAGGTGCAGCGGCGTGTGCTTCTTGGTGTTGCAGCTCAGCAGGTTGGGGTGGGCGGTCAGCAGCAGCTTGACCACCTCCAGGCGGCCGTAGAGCGCCGCCAGGTCCAGGGGTGTCTCAAACTTGTTGTTGCGCATGGTGGGGTCGGTGAGCTCCTCCAGCAACAGGCGCACCACCTGGGTGTGGCCGTACTGGGCCGCGCAGTGCAGGGGCGTCTCGTTGTCATTGTTCTGTCGGGGGGGACGGGGGGTGTGGGGGGGTTGTGGACAGTAGCATTAGAACAAAGGCAGGTTGATTAAGGGGAAAGGAGGAATCTTAAAGGAGAGGGATGAATGCGGACGGTTTGACAGACATTTATACTGAGAACATGAGTAAATAAGGCGGAGGGGGGGAGGTAAAGAGAGCGAGGACAGTGTGAGGTCAACCAAGGTCGTTAAGGCCGAAATCTGTGACTAAAAGTAAGGCAGATCCAATCGGTGCTAAACACCCACACCCCATTTAGCTGATTAAAAGGGTCAGGAAAGAGCCCCCCCACCACCACCACCACCAAACAGGGTGAGGCCCATAACGAGGCCCAGGGGAGGGATTGGCAGAGGAGGGTGACAGACAGGCCAGCGGGGGGTGGGTGGAGGGGGGGGGGGGGGGCTGGGGACAAACACAACCAGCTGGTGGAGGACTGGGCAGATCGGGATAGCGTCTGCCCACATTGGCAGGGGAGGCTTTTAGAGGGACAAAAGAGGGCCTTTTGGCAAATGAGCGGGGAGGCTATTGGCTAAGGCATGTAGCAAGGCCTTGGCTAGATAGTGGAGCGGACTATTAACCCAACGCTGAAGTGCGATCACACTTCTAGAGGTGTTAGGAACTCCCCTCAGCGGTCCTCAGATGCCAGGCCTCCTGCTGTACAGGTGGCACTTTATCTGACACGGGCATGGACATTGTAATAAAAAGGAAAGGCCTTCCAAATATGCGAAAGGCACAGGGGAAAATTGAGCGTTAAGTCACGTCGGTCGAGCGCGGTTAATGAGGTGGGGCGAAACCTGGTGCTGCCGCCGCGTTGGAAAGAGACACAGTGGGCATTTAACAAGCTGCTGGTGCTGGTGGGCCCTATGTTTGACCAAGGCGACCCAGTAAGACGTGTCGAGGGCTACAGAGAAGATGGTATAAACTGACAGTCAGAAATGTAGTCCCGCTTGATGGGACTAGGCTAACACTGAGGAATAGATTGATCCCGTTTGATGCAGCCGAGCATATAGCTCCCTCTACAGTAAGAAAAAAAAATCCATTCATAGAGATAATCTGCAAGTACGAGATCAGAGGATCAGAGTATTTTTAATGCAAGGCAATACCCTTTCATGCATAGACATGAATGCTATTGGCTTTGGCCTACTGAAATCATAACAACAAGAGCAAAAAAGACACCACAAGTCTGAACCCTATGCAGACCAGCTCAAATAAAACCCGACAACCTCCTTTCTATCGACTTCCATGATGATCGGCCAGCAGGAGGCAGACATCCCTGCACTAGAGCTCTGCTGACTTGAGATGGGGAAGGGAATGATAGGGGAAACTCAGAGAGATCGCCTCCTGCTTTCCTCTAAGCAAGCTGAAACGCAATGGCGGCATGCTCACTGGTACTCCCAAAGAATGTGCGGTAAATTATAAGCATGTCTTTCCAAGAAGCAAACCACTGCATTTAAACACCCCACCTGCCTCCATTGCCCTAAAGCAACAGCCCCCTGTTTGAAACAGGTATGAGGTAAGCAAGCGGTCAGGCCAATCAGGACAAACGGTTCCCTTGCAAATGGGTTACGCTCCGGCCTGAAGCTGTGACCTGATTCAACCGCTTCACCCACAAGGCTGGTCTAACGTAGCACGCAGCCCTGCAGGGAGCCACCCCTAGCCTGGTCCATGGAGTTCTAATCCACGTTGATTATCGGGGTGTGGCGATGCCAGCCCTCACAGGAGCACATGGTCCGCGTGTCGTTCACGCCAGTCGCACCAGCGGGGCGGGCTGACAGCTGCCGTGTGAATACCCACACGGACTTGTGTGCCAGGTTGGGTGACTCCCTAGGAGGCTGCCAGCTGTGCCTTTCTGTTGAGGATGACGGGGGGTGTCCTAGGGAGGAAGGGAGGTGGGATTTGTAGGTGGGTTGGTGTGGGGGTAGTCTAACCTGAACCTCCTGTGAAGACTCGCACTTACACCCGGCTGCAGATGGGATCGGCAGGTAACCTCCTTGCTGGAAATGTGCAAAGAGGAGGGGAGAGACGGCGAGGAAGGGCCACTGTGTGTATGGTACGACACAGAGGGAGCAGGTCACAGCTTGAGTGGGTTGAAAGGAGGAGCCTGCTGTCGCTGTGCAAAACAAAAACGACACCACGGGGTGGATAGAGAGTGGGGCAGATCTCGGCTCGCCTCGCCTAGGCTGATCTGCGCTAAGCAAACACTATAAAAGGCCCCAGAGCGCGCTAACAAAAAAATCTCTATTAGAGAGAACGACCACAGGCCTTGTTTTGTTTCAGTGTACCAGCTAGCATTAGGATTTGAAAACCTCCTGTGTTTTTTGGGGTCTTTGTTTTTTTTTTAAAGGCACTACCACAGGCCGCACACACGAATGCCGTCTCACATCTGTGACGCGCCGCCAAGCATTTTGTCACCGTTGCTTTCCTCCCAGGCAGCTTTGAGAGATTTACTCTTTCCATGACCTCAGCCAAACACGCTTGCAGTGGTGACATCGACTGTCAGATCAACATGACTAACCGTCTAAAGAGGGACACGGGAGAACACACCAAATGAAATCAGGCTTGGCGGGCATTGGTTACATCACCACGGCATGTTGGCTATTTTTTCTATGATTACGAATAATCATTTTGTAGTACCAGCAACACATGGGACAACCACTGATCAAAACAAGGACAACGATATCAGCCCTTTATGTCAAAACCCTGCTTACTACTATGCAGTGCCTGGGATGAAAGGGTTGGCCCCTTTGGAACCCCAGCAGTGGCCAGTCCACTGCCTTTCTGTGGGCGTGCGTCAGCCGGCATCTGATCACGTTAGGCATGGCTGGCCTATCCAGGTCTCCTTGCTGTGGAGGAGCTGAGCCCGTAGCATGACTCAGGCCAGCCCAGACCCTTTCAATCCCTAGCACCACTGTTGGCCGACCACCCACAGTGGGGACCCCCGGTGAAGTGACAGCGCGCATACAGACGTGTGAGCTAGCGAACGCGGCGGCGCTTGCAGGTAACGAGGGATGTTTTCAGATCGCAGCGGTTACGTTGGCGGCACGGAACTGAAATGCCTCGGTCTGACGGCTGGTCCAGATTCGCTGGATGGAGATGGGCAGCATGGACCCATGGACCAGTCTGGTTTTGGCCTGTCCTGTGGTGAAAAAAAAGAGAGGCCACTATTGGACCCAGTGCTGACTGGAAGCTTAGCTAGGAAAGATGAGGGATAAGCATCCGCAACTGCTACGTATTCCTGGATAGTTTACCATACGTCCATCCCCCGACCCCCCCTCATCCCCCCACATTTTCCTTGGAGATAATATCCAGGTTACTGCTGGTTCCTGTTGCAAAATGTTAATTTTGTGAGCTTTTAATTCCGAGGGAAAGGCCAGCATGTGTTGAGTCCCACGCAGACAGATTAAGCTCTGGTCTCACGGCTCTTGGCCCATTGATAAGCTCTGTGGTTAAACAAGAACACGCAGGGATGTTTGTGTGCCACACACAGTTGGCATTTTCCTGAATTTAAGAGTGAGAGAAAAAAGAAAACACATAAAAGAGACAGAGAGGCAACAAGAGAGAGGCAGAGGCAAAAGGAGAGAGTGATTGTGTGGATGAGAGAGAGAGAGAGAGAGAGAGAGAGAAACTGGGAAGCCGTGCTACTCCCGGCCTTAGGCTGGAAACGGTAACACAGGGTGGCTGGTGGCCTCTGTCACGTGACCCGCTGCTGGGCTGACGGGAGACGAGAGCAGGGGTTACGTCATCCACACACGCTGTTCCCTGGTAGTAGTGGGGGATGGGGAAGAGAGAGAGGGAGACAGAGAGAGAGAAAGAGAGAGACGGTGGTGGTCCAAGCAGCTGTTGCAGGCCTGGGTGCCACAGGGCTGCCCACACCGCTGCACGCCAGCATGCCCACCACCGCACACGCATCGTAAATCTCCTCCCTAATGCACCTCACATGGACCTCGGTGCCGTGCAAAGCTCTCCACCATTCCATTTGCACACTTTGCGTTGGTGCTTAGCACAGAGACACACATCCATCCGACCACCAGGCCAACGCTCAGGCTAACCAGGGGCTCAGGGTGTACAGTGTGAAGCCCCACGCTGTACTGCATCGACTGCGGACCATTCTCCTCGACACTCGATTAACTCGGACACCCAAAGACAATCAAAAATAAAATAAAAGCGGTTCGTGAACAGGATAAAGGGAGAGGAAAAGCGGAGGTTCCATCTCCCTTCTTCTTTTCAACCCCCCTGGTCCTCCAGCAACAGCTCGATCCAACAGAACCGCAGTAGGCCGAGCACAACGCACAACGCAAACGACGGAAAAAGAAATCTGTCCGTACAATGACATGGGCTCCTCCTTGGGGCTGGTGGAGCGCACGGCAGACCTCGAGCGTCTATTTTAGCATGACAGCGAGGGGATGACGAGGACGAGTGTAAAGGAAGAGCGGCTGACGTGATGGACGCTAAGGGGCAGAGTGAGTGGGAGTACATGGGGGACACTAACAGACTGGGGGCATGGCGGCCAGAGGGGTAAATGAGAGGAGTAAAGTCCACTCCTCAGATAATCAGCTGGCTCTGGCTGCCCAGGGAGAACACACTGAAAGTGTTGTCAAATGAAATGGAAGATACGTGGTGTCTCTTGTGGCTCCCACTGAAAGGCTTGGGATATGGCTGGCCTGACAAGAGTTGAATTAGCCTAGCTTGGACCACGTATTGAGGTATTCTGGTTCATGGCTAGTGTACCTCACTACCTTCATGGCCAGTCTGGGTGCCTAGTTAAGGCACGTTAACATGCTAATGGACTGGATTGTAGCGTAGCTCACCATGTCACCGCCAAACTCCCTCTGGAGCCTACCTGAACAGCTGTCTCAGCTAGTTTCCCAGCGTATATAACAGCTATCGTGTGTTGCGTGACTGTGTCCGGGGTCCAATTTATTACCCTGCAAGGTTCACATCGACTAAGCTGAAGGTGTGTCCTATTGAGAGATGATGTGGATGGTTTCTGGAGGAGGAATTGTAACATTTCCTTTTCACTAAAAAGTCTAAAATATTTAACACAAATGCATTTTTGAGAAATTAAACACATACCAGAAGCAGGCAATACAAATTGTAAAAAAAAAAACGAAACCAAAGAATAGGCCTAAGTGTTATGATTTCTGCACCAAATAAATAAATACCGCACAAACCGCTATCTGGGTCAGTTTGAGTGAGCGGGGGGCTCCCTGAAGGCATAATCAAGCAACTGGGCTGAACAGGTTCCTGTTCTGCAGAACCACAGCAGAAATAGTATCAAAGTAGCAGCATCGCCACTGGAGAGATTAACATGGGGGAGAGAGTTATTGCGGCAGCGGCACTGAATAAACATCGGTGTGAAGGTGCCGACGAGGACCGAGTGCGGCTTTGTGGTGCTTTTCTAGGGGGCTGGGGCAGCGTTCACTCAAGCCTCCCCTCCTCCCCGCCCTCCCCCCTCCACCAACCAGCCAAGACCCACAACAGACACACCCCATAAAAAGAAAACCCACCGTCGCCCCAGCTTTCTGGAGGACTCTCTCCCATTAGCACTGTCTCTCTCAGTCTCTTCGCTGGGCAGCTCAGCCCCGCTGCACGACCAATCAGCCATGGCACGGTTGCTATGACAACGTCCCACCTCTCCTCCACTACACGCACAGAGCATGAGGGAGAAGGTGAAGGGACACCCCCCCCCACCCCCCCCCACCCCCCCCCCCACCCCCCCCCCACACCCAGTGGCATGCTTTCTGTCTGACGCTGATGTGAGGGGACTGGTACACAGAAAAGCTCTCTCTCTCTCTCTCTCTCTCTCTCTCTCTCTCTCTCTCTCTCTCTCTCTCTCTCTCTCTCTCTCTCTCTCTCTCTCTCTCTCTCTCTCTCTCTCTCTCTCTCTCTCTCTCTCTCTCTCTCTCTCTCTCTCTCTCTCTCTCTCTCTCTCTCTCTCTCTCTCTCTCTCTCTCTCTCTCTCTCTCTCTCTCTCTCTCTCTCTCTCTCTCTCTCTCTCTCTCTCTCTCTCTCTCTCTCTCTCTCTCTCTCTCTCTCTCTCTCTCTCTCTCTCTCTCTCTCTCTCTCTCTCTCTCTCTCTCTCTCTCTCTCTCTCTCTCTCTCTCTCTCTCTCTCTCTCTCTCTCTCTCTCTCTCTCTCTCTCTCTCTCTGATGGCAGGGACAGGGGTGGAGCCCAGGGGGGAACCCCCTCCAATCACACGGTGCCACCACTGTGTCCACTGCCAGGGCCAAAACATCCATTCCTTGATGATTTATTCATAGCCAGTTGTCTATTATTCAGACCCATGACCAGGTACTGGAATCCCCCATGTTATTCTATGGGTGATGAAGACACACCGTTCCTAATCCCTAGCTTGGAAAAGCTGCCGTGTTTGGAGGGAAAACATAAAGGGACTAATATAGTCCACATACCGGACGCAGGCCGGTGCCGCGGAATAGCAATTTAAAGAAGCCCAGCTTCTCCGCCGGCAGCTAAGAGGCTTAACATGGGCACAGAGGAAATAATATGACAGGGGTTCAAAAATAGTGTTTAGCCTTTATCTATGTTGCCCGGATGCGTGCGTTTTACCCCACCCCCCACCCCCACCCACCCTCTCTATCACGCTCTCTCTCTTCCTCTCTTACCCAAAAAAATGCAATCATGGAGCTGTCAGGAGTGCCAGTCAGTGAGACTGTGTTAGACTGCCCTGCTGTGGGGGTGGACGGAGGCTAAAAGGGCCGCAGGGCGACGGCTGTCTGCCAGAGAGGGGAGGGAGGGGGTGATAATATTGCCCTGGCTGTCCTGTCCTGTGGGAGCATAGGCTGAACTGGAACAACACCAGGCTGTTGGGAGGAACTCAGGTAGGATAATGATGACGGTCCTATGTCAGCGTGTCACAAACACCTTGTAAAGTTTGTCGGCTAAGTTTGTGCAAAAATGCATACAACATCTAAATAAAGCAAGAGTTTGTTTTGCTCCCATAAGAACAATCTGAGCAATTTGTCGAGAGACAGAACTGTAACAAAGCCACTGTCCTGTTCTGCCCCTCGGGATCTTTTTTCTTCCCCTATAGATGAGCTGACTAAGGAGACTGCACATATAGTATCCCATGGACACAGCCAGCTGAACGTGTGATTGAGAGAACAAAAAATACAACAAGGGATGGGGGGGGGGGGGGGGGGGGGGGGGTGCTGGTAGTTTTGTAGATGGTAGATTAACAAGATAGGTAACATTGTGACCCGGAGAAGTTCATCGTCTCCCACCATGTCATTTGTGGCTAAATCAAGGTCAAAGGTGAAATGAGAGGAAGCCTGAAGGAAGGGAAGCCCACCACAGCATCAGGTTATCAGTACAGAGAGACAGTCACCAAACTCTCAAACATGTGCAAGCAGCAGCAACAGCAGCAACAGCAGTAGCAGCAGCAGCAGAAGCCAACCAAATCACGGCAAGCCAGGGGCCCCAGAGGACCGTCAGGGAACAGCTAGGGGGCAACAGGAAAGCAGAAAATGTCGTCTGAAGCAGCACTGTGCTGTGTACACACCTTGGCGTTAATATAGGGGTCAAAAGGGCCACAGCGTTTGAACTCTTTAGGCTCTACAGAGCTCTAGAGGGGAATGGAGAGAAGAGGAGGCAATGGGTTTGTCACGCACACAAACACAGGCAATGGATGAATGACAGCCAGTCATGAGTGAGTCAAAACTATAAAGAAACAGAACAAATCAATACATATGTTAATGTAAACACACAAGTTATGACCGGGCATTGGAACCGGACAGGGAGAAATGACCCAGAATGATCCAAAGTGCAGATGTGTATGTTTAGGTTGCTAAGGGTGAACTTAAACGGCCGCTGCCATGGATCTAGGGTCTAATTCAATCCTAGTCCCAGATGGCTGAATTCAGCGATGACTCTGATAATGGAACACAATTATGTCTGAATGGGGCCTAATATTCAATGGTAATCTATACTGCCGCGATTCAATGTGTTCCTATTTGTTAGCTTCATAATGGGTCATTTCTGCGGACAGAGCAGACTGCAGTTGTTGTTGGACAAGTGTCTATGCAGTGAGAGGCCCGTGTCAATCAGAGACGGTTAAACGGTTAGGAAATGAGCAAATAACACATTCATGTCAAGTCACTGGGTGACGGAATAATCAGTCGATCTAGAGATGAACTGTGGCCATTGTTGTGAGTTAGTCATGACGTATGTACTTCACACGGTGAAGTTGTGTTTTAACACTGACTGATAGTTGTGTTTTAACACTGACAGTATGTCACAGATATTGCTCAAAGGTTAGAGGGTCTCGACTACATTGAACAAAGTTTTTAGATGCCACCAACAAAACAATCACAGGACAGATAGCCCCTTGATATTATTATCCACTACATCAAGTGTCAGCTATTGCACCCAGGAGGACAAACTAACTGGTCACAGTCTTTCTGACAATAAATGAGCAGCGCTAGCCACTTCTCAAAGTCTATTGATGTGTCCTCATGTAAAATGGTTTCTGAGGCTATGGCTCAGGTGAACTCTTTATGTAGCCTAACTTGTCTTTTGTTACAACCTGCTCAAGTGAATGGTCAAGAAGAAAACACACACACACACACACACACACACACACACACACACACACACACACACACACACACACACACACACACACACACACACACACACACACGGGGCGGGGAAGTGCAGAGTCAGACCTGCTCGTTGAGTTTGGGGTGGGAGGGTCCTTGGTGGATGAGCAGCCTGACGATGCGTTGGTCTCCTTTCCAGGCAGCCAGGTGGAGGGGGTAGCAGCCCTTGTTGTCCGCCGTGTTGGTTAAGGCTTCGTTACGAAGCAGCACCTCCACCACCTCGCTACACACATAAACAAACAAACAAACAAACAAACAAACAAACAAACAAACCCAAAAGCTCCAGTTCAGATTATACCAGCATTATGATCACAAGTCTTTACATCATCCAATTAGCATACATTTTCTAAGTGGGGCGCTTTATTGTTTGGTCAGTAGTTCTCTTGCTATGAAGTCTAGGGAGACTACACGAGAAATGCCCATGTAGTTGTCCCTTATAAAGCGTGGAGACCAGTAAGACCAGCCCTACCTGTGTCCATTGAGAGCGGCATGGTGGAGAGGGGTGTATCCAGAGCTGTCCACACAGTTCACATTGGGACCTCTCCAGATACTGCAGAGAAGAAGACAACGACGCCATTATGAAACAGATATGTTCATTATATGATGAGCCCTCACACACAAACAACAACACAAAAGACTCACAAGTCAAAGCCAAAGGCTTTTATGGGATGGGTGTGCTATACGCTGACAACCATCTCAGGTAGTAGCTGCTCAGAACAGTTGGCATTCAACCTTATTGGTACAGTGCCATGGTTCACACGGCCCTTCCCACAAAAACAGTTGCTCCTGGAGCTCTGAGAAAGAGAGCTGAGCTAGAGGAGAGGAATGAGGAAGCCTGGGCCGGCTGCACAAAAACCAGGAAATGGAGAGTTGAGAAGTTACAATAATACATAAGGTTTACCAGAGGAACCAGCCAGGTCTTTATACGGTACGGGTTACTCAGTCCAATGTCATTTTTCAAATAATCACCGTGTGTATCAATGTAATGAAAACACACACACACACACACACACTTAATCAATTAGAGCGTCTGCTGGATCCAGCGTGCTGAGGCAGCCTGACAGCACTGAAGGGGGGAGGGAGGATATACGGTTGTGGAGAGGGCAGCGCTGGGACTCATTCACTCCAGCTAAACTAAGCTGTCAGCTCAGACTGTTTGTTTCTTTTAATCTGCAAAGGGGAGAAGGATAGCTGGGGTGCAGAGACAGAGACAGAGAGAGGGGCTGGGGGTGGTGCTAGGGTTTCAGAAGAAGAGGAGGGAGGAAAGGAAGCAGTAATTAAAGGAGCGGGAAGGGAAGCCTGACAAAGCGAGAACGCCAGAGCAGGGATAACGCACGCAGGCCGAGAGGCTCAGAACCAGAGACATAAATCATGCAACAACAAGAAGACTCCCGGCTTCGTCAAAACATGAGAGACATTGGTAGACCAGTCGAGTCGTTCGACATACATACAGAAGCAGACCTTGCGTGGAGTGTGAAAGGTTCACTTGCAATGGGGAAGCTGTGATGCGTGTCTCTTTTAGCAAACTTCAAGACGCTGCTGCTGGGCAAGAAACTCTTGCGAACCAAGTACGCGCTACATCGATTGAAGTGTGACTGTTCTATAACGTATGGAGTGCCATAGGATAATGCATATGACTCAAAAACTCTGCAGATAAAAAAAATAGAGCATAGAGAATATTTTCGTCCCACTAACACACAAGCGAGCGTCTGCGCCATGACAGGCACCAATGTCGATTCAGAGAGGTCAGCCTGGAGTGGGTTCAGCAGGATGATCCCTTTACAGCCTCACAACTGCATCCCTCTCACGAGCTTCAGCGGCTTCTGTTTTTGTCGCAGCGGAGGCCATTGTTTTTTGTGGGCCCCTTTTAAAAAGCATTTCTCGTAATAGCTCTGGGAGCAGCCCGCAATTACACCACCACGGCCGTCTCATTAAATAAGGGTCTCGGTGCTCTCGCCTGCGGAACAATAGTCCCGAGCTCTGACACAGCAAAAGGAGAGAGCAGGGGACGTGTCTGGCGGTAAGCTAATCTATTTATTCCTCACGGCACGCCCCCGGCACCTCTTCTTAATTAGTCGGCTGGAGTGTAGAACATGGGGGAGGGTCTGTGCCAAACACTGCCTGTTGTTTGGCAGCAGAGCGACGTTGGGAGGACATAGTGGGGAAAGGAGGCCTCCAGAGGTAGGTCAACACAGCCCTCCACCTCACCTGCAGCCCCCGCAGCTTGTCACGTCAAGCCTGTCAGGGACAATATAACCCCGGCTATGTTGCATTACAGTGGCATGCCACCTACGCGCGCTCAGACGCACCGAAAATACGTAATGGCATTGGCTAGCCCGAGGCATATTGACAGGCAGAGGTCCCAAACTAGCAGGGGTCAAGTGCAGCTAAAGTCGCACCTCCTCTCAGAATTGTGCCGTCGCAAACTCAAGGACATGAGTCAGTGGTGCTCCACCAAATCACTTTATCCTCTTATGCTGCGTTTCGCCCTAAACAACCACCAACGGGACTGAGGAGCCCAGCTTAGGCTGTAGAAATCAGTGCGACGGGCAGAAAGAAGAGGCGATGGCGTTGGGATATGAGTGGGTGGTTGGGGAACGGGGAGAGGGGGTCACATTCATGGGAACTGACTTAGGAATTCCCGTTTGAAAAGGCCTAGCTAATCCTTAATTTCCCTGAGGGAATATCAGCGTGATGAGGCTGAAGTTTTTGAAAGAGATTCTGGGGGATTCAGTGTAACACAAAGCACCAGTAAGAAGGAGAAGGATAATACCCAGTCCTTCTTTCATGCATTCGCAGTGTATGAGAACACTGATAAAGCTCGCCGTGCCAAAACACCTTGAAAAGCCCCCCAGACCCTCTTCTGTAGTCTAGCTTGGATATACCAAACTAGGTTTGCTGGTTTACTTAGAGAGAGACCGTTTCTTTATCAAACGTGACAGTATGGTAAGTCGGTAAATTTATTGTACATCTGGCCCTAACAGGAATCGAAACCCGTTAGTGTAAGCTCTAAAAAGTCTCTTGTGATTTACTCTTAACATTATTTCAGTCACCCTCAGAGTGAGTCAACACCCAATAATGCAGCCACAGAATCCTCCTCTTCACTTTCAGCTCTGAACCAACCCAATCTATAGCCTAATCAAATGTTGGATAAACACTGTGGCTCTTAGTACGTTCGTGTTCAATACATAATCTGACCAGGAGACCAAATCTTTAAATGGCACTAACAGCATTGAGTTTGAGTGGCAGGACAGCCCAGGTGAGGCTGAGCCTGGTGTAAAATAAACAGATTTGTCCTGCAGCCAATTAGCTGTGTTCCCAGAGGTGGCTGCTGGCGCATGCCCGCCTTGGCCAGGACAACTGGGCTTAATTATGCACAGTACTGGCGGGCGTTGGGACCAGCTGCCCCACTGTCAAGCGATAACTCAGCAGGATCTTGTCCGCGTCCAACGTGTGTGTGCAGTTTTTCTATTTAAGAAACTTGAATAGAGAAAGCTATACCTGCTGTCTAGGGCGTCCAAGCCAACACTGAATACCAATGACTTACTGAGTTTAGGAGAGTACACAGTAACTCTTTGCAATGACATGCACACAGTATGTAAAACATTCATGGATGTTTAATCATCACAATATGAACGTAAGGCCAATTTACAAAAACATAAAAAAGGCTGTCTTTGAATGAAAAGTCTTATTTAGCTACTAAAAGTGATTTAGCTGACTGCCCAAATGATCCAATAAAAAACAACAACCATAAAAGACTTTCAATTATTCACTTCCCATTAAAGTGTCTAAAGTAAATGTTAAATTTATAATAGGATGTACTGTATTTAGAACAACTAGCTTTTAAGGAACAATACATAAGACGTAATAAGATACTCTCTCTACTTAACACCAAATAGCCTAAGCATAGAGTAAGAGTTTTCACAAAAAGGCTATTATACACAACAATTAAACAAAGACATTGTTCATTTCCTTTATATTCTGGGTTACTCAAGGTTAAGATTGGTGTCTTTCCATTCAAGGACAAGTTAAATTTGAAAAGGAACTCTTAAAAAAGATTGCATTACCATACCACAATGTTGCACATGGACAGCAAACAAAAAAACGTTTTTTGAGTAAGATCCTGTTCAAGTTTTGCTTTCTAAATTAAGCCAAAAATGCAGATCAGATTCATTTCGATTATATGCCAAAGTAAAAGATGGCTTAGTTGTTTTATGAAAACTTCCATACAGGCTCACAGGCAACCATAGAACTTGAACTGATAGAGTCCGTCAATTTAAAAGTTTTAGCATTGGCAACCAACAAGATAGCTTAATAAAGGCCTGAGCAAAATGAGAGCCCTGAAATAACGGCCAGATATCTTTTAAGTAGATACAGTTTACTTTTTTAATTGGGATTGTTGTTTACCCTAACAGCTGTCTAAGGCCTTAGTCACTTCACTGCCCAGTGAAAACGTATTCAAAAATGGTACGGTGCAGCAATCAAGTTACCTGTCGAGCTCTGCTTTAAAGACAGCTAGTTTGTCATCGAGCTAGCGGCCTTGTATAGCTCATTGTTGAGAAGATTCTGTGTGACAGGGCATGATTGAGTCTTTGTGGCGCGAGAGTAGGCTTCAAGTCAGACCCTCAGTTTCACACAGCATCTGTGGTGGCAGCAGGAGGGGATAAACCGCTTATAACACACGCTCTGATAGTAGAGCATGATAACAGACAGGAGAAAAATGAGATCGACGGAGAGGAAAACGCTGATGCCAGGGAGATAAAAGCAAGTTTGAGGGAGTGAGCAAATGGGGGAGCAAGAGATAGGCCTAATTCAAATGACACCATTTCAGTATATGTTGGTCCAACATGTTGGCGTTTTGGACTATGATTTGATATCAGACTCAGCTAGAAATATAGCCTTCCAGGACTACCACCACCACAAATCTGTTAGAATTACATACCTTCTGTTTAGTTTTCGGAATAGGAACACTAGTCTCCAGCTGGGATGTATGGAATACGGATGGCCGTTATTGGCAGCAAATTTCCTAGTCATGCCGACGACCCAGTTTATAAGATTGCTTGGGAACTTGTGTCTTTTCTAGTTTGAAAGTTTTGGTCAACTGGTGCCGTTGTATAACTTAGAAAATGCCATAACTTTAGATTTGAATTGCAAATCTCAAAGAAGATAAGAAGAAATAAGAAATAACACAACAGAAGAGACCCACAAGCTACATCCTAACCACAGGAAGACATTTTAGGATCCCTTGCTACAATTTAACAGCACAGGGTTCTCTAGTTATAACATCACACACATATGCTGTCTCAACACAAAACAAGCGTATGGGGAAGAAAAAATGTCTACAAAATGTTTCCTGAATGAATTGACCCTACAACAAGGGTCTTATCAAGGGTCAACAAGGGTTTTATCAACTTACTTGCATCCTAAAATAGAGCAGTACATACAAACTCGGGAATAAAGACTATCTTGTGTGAATAAGCAAACCTTATATAACTCATACATGTTACCACTACATACACAATTAAATCATTCCTCGAGAGTAAGGGAAATAACGTTAACATAAGAAAATAGAACAGTGAGAGAGAAGCATAAAGAAAATGATTTTTTTTTCCTAATTGGTGCTCTGTGTGTGCAGATTCCAGACGATTTCTTTAGTCACTTTCCAAGTAAAACATGTTTGAAGTCGGTTAGTGGAGTAAGGGGCTGGCGTGGTTCCCTGCAGGTGGGCCTAACAGACTGCTGACAGCAGCAGAGTAGGAGACAGAGGGAGGGAGACGCCAGCCATCAGGCCAGGGAGACCAAAACGTCTGGCTCTGAGGAGCTCTCACACTGGGGGAGACATGCTGACTGCATGGGGCTGCGTGTATGTATGGGCTTCAGAGCTACCCTCCCACTTCATAGGCAGCAAAACCACACGCACATGGTGTCAAATCCAATTCTATCGACTCTGCCCTGTCCATTTGTCCTCTGTTGTTGTTAAGGCTTTTCATGGTGTGAGAGAAAGGTCATACAAGCAAACATCCGACATCCAGGTTCATTAGAGGTGTCTGTTTCTCTGCTGCTAAGCAGTTTGTGGAGAAAAGGCGGACAGAAAAGAGGACTTTCTGTTGGATTTAACGCAGTGCACTGCAATAGTCAGCAAGGTTATAAATAACAGTGGTTTCATTCAAAACCACCAGCTTCTTTTAGAACTAATGTACGGTAGTTTTCCTCTATTATGTATTTTTCTTCCCTTAACAAGTTGGGCATAAACAATTAGGTATCAAGCTAACTGCTTGGTATAAAGGAATTCAAAAAAATGTACTACCAAAATACACCCACACCATTTATAGGCTAATTTGATAACCAAATTGGATCAAATAACATGCTTTGTTCCCAGGCGTTTACAGCATTTCCTCAAATGTGAAAACACGACCAAAGTGGGCCTAACCTCTAAAAAGTAACCATACTATGTCATTTCAGAGAGAGAGAGAAGTCCACCATAGCTGCTAGGTTCAAAATTACAGTGACTACCTATTGTCCAAGGCATAATCGGCCACATTTGTGATAGAACAGCTGTGGTAATGAAATCACTTTTTTTATGTCAAATGACTACTAGTGTGGGGAGTATGATGTATACATTGTCAAACGGGTTGCTCACGTACCGTTTGTCACAGCTTCCCTCCCTACACATATGTGGGATTCATTATGGGTCAAAAAGGGCTCCCAGTAAGGTATGTGGTCCTGGGTCGTAGGTCTTCTGCTGCTTTCTCTGACTAGACAAACGTGTGGGTCGTAAACCTTACACAGCCTTACCATCACGACCGCATTCAGATGCTCCAGGAATGCCAACACAGAGGTGTTAGATTTCTACTATGGCAACCTCCCACTGAGTGGATCAGCAACAGATTCTTTACGCAGCTCGCCGGCCCACATCTAAAACAGTGACATTTGTAAGGCTTTACTCCCACTTATAGGAACTTCAACTAATGGAAAAAAAGAAAGAAAAGAAAGATAGTGATTGATACTAGCATAGGCTACTATGGCAGATGGTATTGGGGCGGTTACAATTGAGCCAGTGACAGGCGTCACAACACACTGGGAGTACATAGTGACATGTCCCTGCTAAGAGGCTTGTCATTCCCATTCACACCTGCATACCCCAACTGATTATTCAAACCATCCCTTTAAATGGACTCTCTCTGAGTTGGCAGATAGGAACACCTGATTGCACAAAGTGGACCAACCAGTCACGCTTGAATGATATTTAAAATGTTCTCGCCAATCTCAATAATAACACTCTGGGAGAAGAGAGTTGCCTTACTGTAGACAATAGGCATGTGTTTCTGCATTTCTGACACACACAAAAATACTCAATTTGACTGCTAACCGGTTTTGTGGTTGGCTTTCCCCAGGGAGGGTTTCCAAGTAATCCAAACCAACACCAAACCAGCCCTTCAGTTGAGATAATGGTTAATAAAGTCACCATCAGTGAAAACCCATCGTAGTTACACATTATATTTCTTCGCTATGCTCTAAAATAGGCTTGCGTTTCAAAAATATTTGGGACATTGACATTTTGGACACTTTGGTGTTTCGGCACATTCTGAGTAAATTCATGACATATCTTACCCAATAGACCTAGCCCGAGTTGAAAACACTATTCAGTGCTTGTGAATAGGGCTACTCCTACAGTAACTTAAAAAAAGACAAGATTAAAACAGTGTTCCAACTCTATAGGTGGTCCCATTATGCAACGTACTATTGACAGCTCTATTTTGTTACAGCCTGTTAGGGTTTAAACAGTGAAGAAAAAAGCCCCAGAACAGTCCATGGGGACTGCTATGAATATGAAAAGCCATCCTTTCTGGGCCACGTCAATGGGACAAAGCACCCGGCTGTGAATCTAGGAGACACAAGCCCTCATCTGGCTAAGCTCTCAGAGGGAGAGAGAGAGAAAGTATCTATCCAGAACTCCACACATTCCTTGATTAATTTCCCCTCAGCGGGTTGGCTCTCTCTGCTTGCCATGGACTCATCTTACCTCCGGTTCAGGCCGCCCAGCCAGTCACAGCAGCTGAACCTGTTTGAACAACCTGGGCCAGGAAGTGCCATTAAAGAACTCTTCCTGTGGACCTCCAGTGGTGAAACGGGTCGGGGGGCCCCAGTCCCTAGCCCTTGCCATATAGCGTTAGAGTTCTAAATCTCTGCTTGAATGATGTTTAACAATTGTTTTTGAAATTTGAATTTAGCAAGGCCTCAAAACAATGGTAGTTAATATCTCTATCACAAAACCACTTCTGATCTACATCTGTAGCCCAACTAGTCAGGCTATTCATGATGCGGGCTACTGGTCAAGCCAACTGTTTTTTTGTGTTGTTGTGGAGTTGTGTGCTGATGATTCCAAAACATGCTGGGGTCAATGACTGTCCTCTCTCACTGCAACCTAGCCCCCTGGGAAAAGCAGACATTCCGCAGAGCAGAGCAGTTCTCCTATCTGGCTACAAAAACACCACAAGTCTCAACATGCACTCCATTCCACAGAAGCAACCACAAAAATACCAATGCAGAGAACTACTCTAGTATTTGTAATAATAGCCTAATGAAAGAGTCTTAGGTTGATCAAATAGTGAACAGGTGAAACAACCATTCCTTCGTTGTTATAAGCACTCTGGGTCTAATAGGGTCTGACTGATGAACTGGAAAATCACTTGGAATAACCTGTACCTACGAGCTGCATATGGCTTCGTCCCATGCATTCATCTATACTCAGCAATCCTACGTGCAAAACATCAGAAGTACTAGCAGCAACAGCAAGCAAGTCGAATTTGCTGGGGGGAAATCATCCCTCCTAATGCAGCATCCAACCTGCTTTGATAGGATTAGCCCATGGGCTGCTACTTTCTCACTAAGGATGGATGTTGAGTGTGCAGCACAGACCACTACTGGCTAGCACATGAAACAACTCCATTGAACCAATATGATAATTCACACTGATGCCCCTAAACGTATTGGCATTTTGATTATATGTGCTAAATCAAATGTCACATACAATACCCCCCTGGGCCACATTGTGGTAAAAGCATCTAAGCGTGGGCTACATATGTCAATAATTAAACAGAGGGGCATACATTCTACACAATCTCTTGGAGGCTAGACACAGAGCGCCTTGGCAAGAGAGTAGGTTAGCTCAATGTTTGAAAAAAAGTGTGTGTAAATATAGGAGTACATAGACTAAGTTAATTTTCTACAGTGTCCAGCCAATCATTTTAGGCCTATATGACTACGGCTGCCAGACATTGATCAGTAGTCAAGCAAGCCATCAAGCAAGATGAGACAATAGTCTTTTGAGTGCTCCAACCCATGGACCAACCAGGGAGAGGATGAGACTGGACAGCCAGTCTTGAAGGCATGACATCTCTGAATTGGATTTCCGATTAGGAGGGTTTAATGAAATTAGCAGGAGTAGTGCACTGCAATGAAGAACAGTGATGCATCACCTAAGAGCTTACAGCAATACCCTTCTCTTAGTTACTGCGCAGACAGTCTACTGGCTCTCCGGGGAGGCTACAGGGATTGTGATTGACAAGACAGCCGCTCATTCCGTGTGTGACAAGCATCCTGATGTTGAATATCTTACAGTTGGGATCTATTCTGACAGACAGGTTCTGGTTAAGCAAATTTTCAGCTGTGCAAGGTTTTCTCTAGCCAAGGTATCTGTTTGGTTTATGGTGTCTGAATAAGCAGGGGCCTTCTCCACACAACACAAGCTATTGAAAAAGGCTACCACTTCCTTGAATGTCAAACAATAAAATCATGGAACAAAGCACAGTGAGGTATAGGCCTTGCTGAAATTGAATAACAGTGTCTTCCATTGCCACCACAGACTGTAGTTATTTAGCTGTAGCCGGACTCTTTGACCTGGGGAAAGCATGTTTCTTGTACCCATCATTGGATTGGATCGGAGGAAAGAATTGGCATTACTAGTCTAGACTGGTTGAGACACCACTTTCAAACAAGTGTCTGTACTCAGATCTGTGTGCATGTGGACTATATACGTTACACTTAATAGCCAGCTATTAGACGCATCTTAACAGTGTCTGAATGAGTAGAAAATGAATTGAAGTAAAATGAAATACATCATCCCACTTAAATCTGGTTTTATTACACCCGCTGAATCTAAACGGATTTTCAATTTGATCATGTGGACTACCCGGGCCTATGCTGTACTAACTGGGAATTGTATACTTGTGCCATTCAGAGCTGGAAATGAGAGAGGTGCTGGCTAACAAAGAAGGCATTCCATTGAGCCAAGCAAATGGTGTTGTGGCTAATGTGTTATTAAACATGACGAGGCAAGTAAATGGTCCACAAGCCAGCTGAATTACTATCGTAAATAGTAGACGCTCGTTATAAAAACAGTAGTGGTTGCCGTTCAGCAAGAAAACACTCTGGTTGTTCAATGGGTCTTTCTCCCATTCATGTGAACATCCCAATCCAATATCGCTGTTACCTGAGTAAACTGGAAAGCGTGTGGGACGAGGCACCACCGCTATTCGTACTTCCACCAGTCCCCGATGTTCCACTGCTACCTCCAGTCGACTGTCGTTTCCCAGATAAAAGCTTTTCCACGGCGGCAAGATTTCCTGTGCGCGCCGCCTCTAAGAGTTCTTGCTCCTTTCCCATCGCTGCCCGAAAAAGGAGTCAATGGATTGGGGAAAGGAAAGGGGATTAGAAAACGGGAGTGAAATTCCTTACCGATCCCTTTGCTATCTATCGGCGTATATGCGCGTAAATGCCGAGGAAAACAAAAGAATCCCTCTGTGGCTGGTTCAATCGCCGTCGCGGCGCAATTCTCCAGGATTTCCGCCCCGATGCTGGTAGTCCGGGGGAAAGTTTCGTTCAGCACCAGCAGGCAAACTTCCTTCGCCCAGTCTTCAACATGCTGTCCGTCACTTCCTTGAAACTACCCCTGACTTCTGCAATACAGCCCCATCAGAGACAACCACTAGCTCCCACGCCCTAACTACTATAATAGCAGGATAGGTATAAACGGGATTAGCTGGGGCAAAAAGAAGAGAGGTGGAGTCAGACAGGCTTGCGACACTGCCTTATGTCCGTCCAATAATTTTTGATTTGACATACGCACAAATTATAAGGAAAGGGACAAGTGGTGCTCAAACCTGAAATGTGTATCACAAAGAACAATTCCAAGAATGCCCTAAAGACAGAATAGGCCTACCTACATAACCGATTCGTCAAAACTCAATTTTACAAAAAATAAGAGTCGATGTTACAGTTCGCTTACTTTAAGCAGCTGATTGTCGTGTGTGTCTAATCATGACGGGACACCTGGTCAAGCGCTTTCCTCATAGAACAAAATGTTTGTCACTGTTCCTCCAACATGAGTAATTAAAGTTCGATTCATTCAAACCGGGAAAAGGAAGTGCATCTACTTGTACTCCACAACCGTCTGTTAGCTAACACGGTGCTAGCCTGGAGAAAAGCTTACTTAAAATCTTTTGCAATTTTTTAACGCAATTTATATACCTTCATATCACATCTGCAACCCTAGTGTTACATTTTTTCCTAATTTGGCAACTGAAAAAGCTAGCTAACCTATCTGGACTTGTCTTGAGCTGAGGTCCCTGGCTGCTAGCCACGCTAGTAAGTTAACTTACTTTCTGTGACTGTCTAGTATCGGTATCGCGACTACAAGCTAACATAATAAACAGTAACAGAATTCTTCAAGCGTAGCTTGCTAAGTTCAATATTAGCTAGATAGCTAAAATCAACGGAATTTTGGGAGCTAGCTAGCCAGTTGGCTGCTAACTACTACTATATTCCTACTATATTACTACTACTATATAACTACTACTACTATATTCCAAGAATTCAGTTTATTTCACCAGATCATGTCATGCTAGTTAGGCAAAAATTAACTGCATGTTCAATTGAAGTTATATGAGAAATTCAAAAAAATTATGCTAAAGGCTAACGTTACAGTTAAGCTTTTAATAATTACTAATCTTTCTAATCAAGTAATTTTGCTTCGTAGGTTAATTCATTGGAATGGCAGACCCTGCTCGGATCAAGACCGAGAGCACATCTGAAATGCCATCTAGGTCTAACGAGGAACTTCCGAAATCTGAAGACACTGAAAATGCGCCAGCAGATGCTAATTCCCATTCCAAAGAGTCCTCTCAAGCTCAGTCTAAAGAGGACAGCAAAACTGTACGCAGCCAGTGGCCTTTTTACAACTTATCAGTTGCATTGAATTTATCTTGTGTTGGCATTTATCTTCAAACGTTTCTGAACATGCATCCTAATAACCTGATTTTGTAAAATGTATGTAGGAGTCTGTTACAGGGGAGGATGAGGAGGACGGAGGAGACCCTCCTTCTAAGAAACTGAAAGTGGAACCACCAGAGAAGAAAAAAGAGAAGCGGCAGAAGGTTGATGAGGACGAAATTCAAAAAATGCAGTAAGATTATTATTATTATTATTATTATTATATGAATATATTGTAAAGTTAATAAGTTATTCATCTTTGTTGCTGGCCGCCCTGAAGTACCTGGTGTCCTGCCACTCAACATCCCAAATGCTACTGTTGTCCTGTCGCTTAGGGTTTTAGTCTCATCCTTCTCTGAGGAGCAGCTGAATCGCTATGAGATGTACAGACGCTCTGCTTTCCCAAAAGCAGCCATTAAAAGGGTAAGATTTTGATGCAATATTGATTAAGTAATCAATATATAATCTTTTTTCATTCTCATTTTTTTGCTTCACATGCCTCTTCTTTTGTATTAGCTGATCCAGTCCATCACTGGATCCTCAGTGTCACAGAATGTGGTGATTGCCATGTCAGGCATCTCCAAGGTTTTTGCCGGGGAAATTGTGGAGGAAGGTGAGTAAGTAGCATAGCTTACATAGCTGCACACTATCAGTAAAAGATGGGTAATAATAACAATAACAACATAATAATAATAATAGTACTTGACCCCTTTGACTTTATGTTCTCATAGCACTGGATGTGTGTGAAAAGTGGGGAGACACACCTCCTCTGCAGCCAAAACACATGAGAGAAGCAGTGAGAAGGTTGAAGACCAGAGAACAGATCCCAAACACCAAGCACAAACACATTCTCTTTAACTGAGTTTCTGCTATACAATGGAAAGACTGGAAGAGTTAACCAGCTGTTTTTGAAGCTTTTTGGGTGGGAAAAACAGTACCTGTTCTACTACTGATGATCCTGGACACCAAATAGTCCTGGCATTGGATCAAGAGAAGTTTCTTTCTTATTCTGCCAACTTCAACTGAAACTGAAGAGTTTGCCCTGTTCATTTATTCTCAGCAACTAAGATAATTGCTTTGTGTCTGATGTATTTTATTGGCTGGAGAGGGCACTGACAAGAAACAATGGCGTTGTTCTTTACTGATTTTGTAAATGTAATGTTTTATTTTGAGCTGATCTGGTGTAGAAGCCAAATGGTATGTCAAACATGTAGTTATCCCCTTCTTGTACCTACTGGAGAGACATTTTTTTTAACTGCACTGACTGAAATCTTTAAATGCTTTGTAATTTTTAGATGTAGTTTTCAGTGATATTAAGTTGGTACATCTACTTATAACGCTAGCACACTATAGCTTGTACGTTTCAATGGTTTACTATGGCAGGTTACAGAATTATTGTTTCTCACAAATCACGTACACATGCATAACCTGAGTTAGTCAAGGAAATGTAAAGTAAATTGATTGTGTGTCTGATTGGCATTCAATTGCCAGTTAATAACATTTTACATAATCTAAAATACATTAAAATAAAAGTATTTCAAAATTAAGTAAAATACTATATTATTTTATTATCCTCTGGTGTTACCACTTGTGAATTGTTGCTCCAAGTAAAGATGTGGCAGGCAAATGGGATAATACATAACACCAAAAGTCAACTCTACTCACACTGGGGTTTAGCAATTGTTTTATTTGTTCTTCCTCTTTACTATTATTGCCCACAAAATTTGATTCACAGAACCAATGTTGTATTAATCATATTCAATAAAGTGATAAAAAAGTTAGTTTAAGTTTTAAGAAAGTTAAACATGTTTTAAGCAAAGGACTCAGAAATACAATTCACATCAAAGCAATGGCAAATTACACTTGAAGTACCATACATTGAGTGCAAAGAATTCACACGGCATGAAGCACAACAATAATTTTCAATGCATGCATTTCTTCACCAATCAAATGGAAGGATTTTACTGACTCATTCATACGGGCAGTGACCAAAACAGGATGTTAGTTTCTCTCTGATGTTAGTGCCAGCTACCCCAACTAGTCCCTGGTACACTGGCAACAGACTATGTTAAGGTAACCCAGATTGGCTCAAGGTTGCCATGGAAGTTTAACAAGAGCCTCCATGTGCAGACAGGGATTTCTGAGCTCGCTAAAGGTAGACAAGACACCCCGCAGAGACCTTGGAGGCCTTGTAGGAGGTGGGAGAGGGGAATTTGGAAAACTCCACAGACATATTGCTTTTAATCATGCTCGTTTCTCAGTCAACTTCACTTAGTCTGCTAAGGCCATGCAAAACATAAAAAAAATCTATAAAAAGGAAGATTCATGTATTTCACTGACAACTATTGAGGTTCAAAAAGGCATGTCTGTTTTGATACCATGACTGTGACGTTGGGGACAGGTAGTCCCATTCACATGCAGGAAGGGTAAATACCTCATACAAAAAAAAATAATTCTCTGGCTACAGATAAAACAGATGATTCTTCCTATTGCTTTATTAAAGTACATTCCACTACCAGATTGCCATGTTTTATAAGGCAACCAAAGGGACAGATAATGTCTTAAAATGGCCACCAGAGGTCTCCTGTGTCCCATCAAAAGACAAACAAAACTTGCCTCTGATGCCACTTTGCTTAGACAAAAGAAGATAAATGTAAAAAATAACAAACCTAAAGAAGATATGTTTGAATAAGAAACTACAATTTTGAAGGTAAAAAAAAACGATGCAATTACCAACATGTCCATTCAGTGATGATACACTGCATTCTAAATGCTTACAATCAATCCTAACATGATTCAATTCACAAATGCATACACAAACTAAAGAAAAAAAACATGAAAGAATTGGAATGAATGCACTGTAAATAAATTGTCATCATTGCCGTAGTCTTTAGACTAAACGTAATGTATATTGAACATCTCGTATTCAAAATACCAAACATAATAAGTACCGTTGATATTTGATCAATCATTTCTGTAGTGTATTTGTTAGGAATGGCTTTAATACCATGTATGGCAATCTGAGGAAAAATTATACCTATTTATAGTTTTCGGAAGATTCATTCTCAATATTTCTATACATTTGTTGACATAAAAAGTATAGCAATGCAAAGTAAGTACCCAACTAGCTTCCTGGTAGAGAAAAATATCAAGTAATAAAGCTCTATTAATACTTCTAAGAGTCTTCAGAATCAGGAGCCTCTGTGTAACCTTTCCTCCAGAGGGAGTTATAAAGGCATGCTGTCTTCAATGGATCTAGTAACCACAACTGTAAACAAACCCATTGCAAACAAATAATACTGGGGAATGTTTTGACCTGTTGTTTTGGAACACCGTGAGTTTGATAGGACAGGAGCACGTGTCCATCAACACTCCGATGACATCAACCGGCCCAAGGGGCGTAATGAGGTGCATCAGGTGTTCCATTCACGTAGTGCAGTTTTGCGCAAGTCAAAGCGCATTTCCTCACCAATTCTTTGTCTTCACTATACTACTTCTTTTAGGATTAACTTGGATCTGCTTGCCAATATCTACTGTACACATACAGACCTATTACTGTGTATGACACCTAAGGTTATATTCTACAATACTAAGTGTACTGTAAATGTTGTGCATGTCTACATACTGTAAAGCTTTGAGGGTATTTCTTTTTAAAACAGTCAGAAAAACAACCATCCTACAACGCTAGTAACGTTCACACAGCATGCTTGACAATAAGTGGTTTGTAAAATGTAACAAAAACATCAACTGAAAATTCTCTGGCATTGTCATAGTATATGTAAGACTGCCATTTTGGCATTTGTCTTTGTCCCGTTCTTCAAACACAAACAATGACAGTGGTTTAAATGGGGAAAACACTCCCTGACATGCATACCAAAACACACAACAACCGACCAACTACTCTACAGTGATTTGGAAGAGAACGTACCCTAGATTGTGTTTAGTACAGTAGTTAGCAAGAAAACACAAAACCCTGTCTTATGATAGCAGCACCTGCAACATATTTTGTATAGGACCCCTTCTATAGACAGGGGCTGACCAGAATCTTCTGAAAGTGACACAGACGTTGTGCAATATCCAACAATGTTAGTGGGTGTGCCAGGTGTTTAGCTACATTTGAAAATCCTTTTTGTTCCTACATTAATAATAAGTGATAAGTGATCTTTTAAGTTATAAAAGATATGTCCAGGGTGGCCTAGCACCGACTGATCACACCCAACCAATTTTTTTTTCAATCTCAACATTTAAGTCTCAAAGTGGTTCGGAGGTAAAAGCGAAAGCCAATCAGAGGTCAAAGTTGGGGTCATACTTCCTGACCTCCAGCAGGAGGCGCTGTCTGTCGCTGAGGGCTTCGGACAGGGCAGACTGGGCCTGAGACAGCTGGGACTCCAAGGTAGGACTCTGTAAACACAGTATGAGAAGTGTAGACTTGCTTAGGTGCCACACAAGCAAAAGCGAGGTGCTAAACCAATCGGCCAGGTAGCACATTCTGGCCCAAGCCTTCAACTGTAATTACAATACCCTTAGGCAACCTTGAATCATTCAGAGTATCGTATTGTTGTCCTTTTTACCCCTTTGTAAGAGAGAAAGACAGAAACAGCAGTGCTCAAACTGTCTCTGTAACCGATCCTTCTACTATTACAGCTTGAGTAAAATATCTGTGTCCACTGAAGTTCAACTCACTCAAGTTGTTATTCTGTAACAGTGCGGTTGCATACCTCTATCAACAATAATTAAGTACATCGTATTATATAACCTGAAAATAGTATGTGTTACACAATACAGCTCTTGTAAGAGCGAGCAATCTACATTTGATGCTGTATTTGTGCCGCAGCCATTTGAAATGCTTTTTGAAATCTGAAGATCTTTATGGATACTTTGAACAGACCCTCTCCTGTTTGACGCTAACATTGTGGTTAGGCTGCAGCTGTTCATAATCTTTGGTCAATCATCAAGCGGTTATCATCACCAACCAATCCTACCCACTACATCAATACAATAAGCATGAGCGAGTTAACTCACATTACATTTCTGAATTTCTGCATTTTTGAATCACATTACTGTCGCTGAAACACACGTACAGGCATAAGACTCGCGGTATGGTCCCTAGCTAAGCACTAACGGTCCATGACTAGATTGTGAGTGACTAGATGCCGGTGTGTTTCTCAGCCTGTGGGTCTTTCCTACCATGCACTGCTGATGGGGGCCTGAACAGGAAGTGTCTGGCTTCTCCAAGCGAGCCTCACGACCACCTGCAGAGGCGTTAGTTCCTCCACTACCTGAAACGAGAGATCGGCAAAAATAAACGTTTGTTTCTGTTCCTGTTTTTTGATCGTCTCCAGGCACTTAGGGCTTCAGAAGAGAAATTATGCATGTATTTCGCTTCACAAAAAAAGGAAAAAAGTCATATGATCATCAACTCGTTTCAACCGAACGAACCTTTGATCCGGAGCATGCAGTCGTCAGTGCGCTCCATAAGCAGCTGGTCTACAGTAAAGGTGGTTGGGACTGCCTGGGGAGCCGATGGGTAGATCTTTGGGCTATCGTCCTAGAGATGAAGGTGACACAACACCGGTTAATGCCTAAAGACTCAGAGCAACCACAACAGGCTGTGTACTATACAACTCTGTGCCATTCTAAGCATTTAGATTAATGCGCCATGGCTTATTACCATAGATCATTGAATCTAATGGTACAGGGCCAGACCTTAAGAGTGACAGTGATATGATCCAGGTAGATCCTCATAGGCTGGCTGTCGGCGCTGAGCTCGTCTTCCAGGAAGGGTCCGAGGGTGTTCAGAGTGGAGGCCAGCAGATCCACCTTACAGCCCTGCACGCCCACCTCCAGGAAGCCCACCGAGTCAGACAGGGTGGGGTGGCGGCTGTTGGCCCGCACACGCAGTACCGGGGCCCTACTGGTGCCCTGCTGGGGTCTCGGGGTCTGGTCCTGTCCACCTGGAGCTTGGGAATCATATTCATGATAGTAAATATGAGAGGGACAATTTGTAATTGCTGTTTAAACAGTTGTCAAAGCACTTAGTGTAGCCCTTGTCTTGACAAAGTCACAAACAAATGTTTATTTTTTCACAATGCAAATAAAAGGCTTATCAATGACACATTTCATTGTAGCGTGGATACAAATTTCCTCATAGAGAGAAAGTTGTTAAAGAGCGTAAGGGAGAGAGAGGAGAGACATTAATATGACTGATTAAGATTATCGAGGAGGTTCAGTCGGGTCCAGGTACAGGTCGCATTACCTTTCGTCAGGCCAGTCAGCAGGTCAGAGACCCTGACGTTGCCCAGCTGTGTCGGGGTCAGCTGCTGGGCCTCTAGCGCCACCACCTGGTCCTCCCCCTTTACTTCCATCACGGAGGTCATGCCACTCACAACCAGCAGCAGCACAGAGGACTGCACAGTAGACACCCATAAGATCATCTCCCAACAACAATGTCATTGAAACCGCACAAATACTTTAAAAAGAGTATATCTAGAATAATTACTAATGTATAGAAAATGAAGGAAATTCAGTAAATTTACAATAAATTAAAAAAAAATCAAATAAAATGGTTGCCACAGAGGGAATAAGGCCATCCAGGCGGGGACCCACCATGGCCTGGCTGAGGTCCTCAGTGCTCTGAGACAGGGAGCTGCTCAGGTCTGCAGAGGAGCCCCCCTCGGTTCCTGGGGCCGGGCTGCCCTGGCTCCCTGGAGGGACCACTCCCGACTCTGAAAAACACATATGAGAGAAGGTCTGAAAAGGTCCAAAGAACTAATGGAGACAGCTTGAAAATCATATCACCTTTGAATATATGTACACATGTTCTTAGTCATTAGGGTTTTTTAATGTATTCTAAACAAAAATGCTTGTGTGATGTGCGGAGTATATTAATGTGTTAATGGCGGGGGTGATAAGTATTTAGGTTTCTATGTACCACAGTCCATGACGATGACAAAGTTATCACTGGCGTCGCTGCTCAAAGAGAGGCGGTCGTCTGGCAGGCTGCCATCCAAGATGGCGCTATCAAAGGAATGCTGAGAAGGAGACTGCTTCATAGACTGGAAACGTGAGCTGGCCAAGGAGGGTGATGACTCGTCGGCCCGCTGATCCCTACACACACACACACACACACAAACACACACACACACACACACACACACACACACACACACACACACACACACACACACACACACACACACACACACACACACACACACACACACACACAATCAACAGCTTTTATTTACATCCTATCCGGTGACACCATGTGGTGTGCACAGCATGGCTTCCAGACTAGCGTGGAGTGTAAAGCGAGCTACTGCCAAAAAAATTGCGCGCAAGCAAACTGACAGGGTCGACCTACTTAGCCTGCGATGAAAACAGCTTGCTCATCCCCGAGCCGCCGCGACTCAGCATGCTGAAGGCATCCTTGGTGATGGAGAATGCCCCTTTGGTCAGGTCCAGCGAGGCACTGAAAGCGTCTTTGGTGACGTCCTTGGTGGCGGTCAGGGCGCTGCTCAGCTCGCCCTCCAGGCTGAAGGTGGAGGGCTCCCGGGACAGCAAGGAGGCCCCGGGGGACATGGGAGGGGACAGGGTCGGACCGTTGCCATCCGCCCCGGTCTCGTCTCCGTCCACCCCGGCCTCCTCCACAGCCTCGCAGGCCTCCTCCACCCCCACCTCCTCCTCCTCCTCGGGGTCCAGCGCAGCGGCGGCAGTTGGAAGGGCGGTGCCGTTGCCTATCCCGCTGTCCTCCAGGGGTCCTTGGTCCCCGGGTGGGTGGCTGGGGGACAGGTCCGAGTCGGACAGGCTGGGGCTATCGGTGTCGGGGGTGTGGGCCACCACCTCTTCAGGCTCTGTGGCGGCCGGCGGCAGCAGGAGCCCCAGCTCCACAGAGTCCACCAGGAGGGCCACACACGCAGTGAGGGGGGCGGTCTGCTGGCCCCGGGCCTGCTTGGCGTCCCGGGTGTCCCGGCCCAACTCGGCGCCCAGCAGGGCCAGCGTGTCCTTCAGACGCAGCAGGGCCACGTACTGGTAGTGGTTGAGCCACACCTTGACCGGTGTGACAGTCTGGGCCAAGATGTGGACCGAGGCCTGGGGGGGAGGCGGAGAGGGGTCCCCCTGGCTGTGGTCATTGGGTTGGTGCACGGTGCTAGACTGGAGCAGGGGGGCGCGGGGCTCGTCTTCATCTGAGGACAGCTTTCGGGGGGACGTGCCACTTGGGCTGGTGGGGCCGGAGGAGGATGGAGGGCTGCTTTTAGAAGCCCAGGGTCGGCACATCCACAAAGACATGGCCAAGGGCTCCACAAAAGGTTGGCTTTTCCCTTTTGGGCCCCGGCGGGCTCCGTCAAAAGCCATCGACAGGCGGGACAGACTCAGGCACCAGACGTCCTGAGCCCGCGATGGCCTCCTCTCCGAGAGGGGCTGTGGCTCCACCTCCCGGGCATGCGAGAGGAAGGCAGAGGGCAAGGGGCTGAAGGCACACTGGTCCCTGGGGAAGGGGCAGGGCGCTGGCGCTGGCTGGAAGAAGGGCTTGGAAGAGAAGCTGCCATAGGCGGCGTTGAGGTCGGCCTTGGTGCAGTGAGGCGAGTGGCGGGTGTTGCTGATAACCGTCTGGGCCATGGTGATGCTGAGGGACTGGGGGCGCTCTGGGTGGTCCAGGATGGAAGACTCCAAGGGGAAGACAAACTAAGGAGACAAAGAAACGAAATAGCATCAATCTGCTTACAAAACAGTCACGGTGTCACTGCTTGTAACATATCACAATCCAACATCATTTGGAGAGGGTGGTCAAGAGGAATAAAATGAAATGTGTGGGTTGTGGTCAACCCAAAGGTGTGTTACGATTTGAACATATCTTGGTTAATAAAAACACAATAGAAAATCAACATCCTCCTGTTTTAGGAAGTTAGGGACACCCAGTCACCTCCGTATGACCCAATTAAGATGGGGTAATCGCTTATTACAACACACAGGCTCATTTTTGCAGGCCTGAAAGGAGACACATTCAGGCATCAAACTATAGACGTGCGTTTGGGCCAACTATAAACCAAACTACGGTGGCGTGTAGCCCATTCCCTAGCCCAGTCACCTCACCTTCAGCTGGGAAGCGTCGGCGCGAATGTCCACGTGCTCCTCCGCCTTGCTGCTGTCCTGTAGGTGGTAGAAGGCCTTGACCTGGTCCAAGGTGCGCAGGAGACCTCTGGAGAACAGGTTGACCCACAGCACACTGGCCGGGTCAACACACAGCTGCAGGCCGTTCAGCTGGCCGTACAGGTTGGAGTTTGGCACTAGGCGGACATCGGATGGAAGGGAGGCATTTGAGTGTATGCTTCTTTGGCAATTTATGTATTGGCGTTTGGGGATCAGATTGACAGTCTAACAAAATGACAAATCAGCAGCAAAACCCGCAATTTCCAGGTCGACCTGGCTGCCCAATATCCACAATCAAAAACCATAACTATGTGATTGGCTCTTACCAGGTACACCAGGGTTGTCAGGGAAGTAATACTCTGTGAACTGCAGGTGGATGGCGGGTACGTTGTCTGGCAGGTGGAGAGCCTTGCGGTTACAGGAAAGTAACGACTGGGTCTTCTTTTTGCTGCGCCCCCCTGTTGATACCTGAATAGTGGGGGGGTTAGATATATTAAGGGTACTATGGCAAGTCATTGCAAGAAAACATGGAGGGCATAACAATTCGATTTTTAAAGTATTTCAATGATCTTGCTGTTCCAGTTGATCATTTTCCATGAAAGTCACCCACAGTGATGTAACAACATAACAACGCATAAATTGGATTAAACAGAAGAGCTAAAAATGAGTGGTGGCGCTGTGCCATGGGGGAAATCCTGCGAGCGAAATTGTCTTCAGCCAAAAAAAAGCAGAAATGCTAAAGGGATATTTAACGTCTCAGGGTTTTTCTCTGTGCCACTTGAAAAGCTTTGGCTTCAGGCAAGTGTGATGAAATGAAAAAGATGACTCCATGCTTGCTCTGTCAAGGACTGGCTGACTTGGCAACAAAAAGCACTGTCACAAAAGGCATAGGCCTTAGTGCTAAATCATTGCATTATTTTTGGAGCAGCATATTCCACTCATTATTAGTAACAATACTTTTGGGGGGGGGGGCTTTTTTTGAATGATAATCAAACACAGAATTCAAAGTCCAAGATTATTATACTGCGTTGTAATGTTAACCCATTCCAGTCTGACCTGATGAATGTCCAGGTCATCCACCCGGACCACCACACAGCAGGAGCGAAGCCTCTTCAGCGGCGCCACAGGTGGAGCGGCTGCTACGGAGCTCCTCCTGGAACCCTGATCTCCCTCTGATGGACTACACTTGGGGACCGGCTGTCCATCTACCACCAACGAGTAAGGGATGCTGTCAGTAAGAGTGCAGCCGAAGGTACAGCCAATTTGTACAACGTTCAATATCTTTATACCTGCCTTTCTTCATATAATACTGTTATGTCGAAGTAAAAACATTGATGAAGATATATAGATTGTGTCCGGAGCAATAAAATATATATACTACTCATACATATACTTAAGAACCATATCAAAGGGTCTTACCCTGGACTTTCTTTGCTGGTGAATCCTTGGCCTGGTCGGACCCCTCTGTGTGTGGACCAGGGAAGCCAGAAACCTGCACCCTCTTCTGGAACTCCTGAAGCAGCTTGCCAGCCCACTGAGCCCGGGCCTCCATGGCCCCGCAGTGACGCTCCCAGTGACGACAGCCGTCACCTTGGGACCAGATGCATTGTTTACCCCTCAAACACGAGCCATAATCATAACATCATCCCCGTAGAAAACGCTTGAATACATGAATTGACTACTGTAATGTAGGCTTCTTCCATTTAAATAGTCGTGGGCTACTCTTACCAAATGACACATTGAAACCCAACACTGTGTTTAATTGCTCCACGTGTTTACATTGATACAAGTCATGAAGGCCAGGGGCTTAGTCTACCATTCACAGAATTGCCTTCCAGAGCAGAAACCTGACATTATAAATGGCTGAAGAGAGCCTGCCATAAGAGACAATTGTTTAGTTTCCTGCATTCTCCACATCCCATGAGCTCCAGTGAGAGTAATAGCGATGGGCATGCTCTCCCAGCCAAGCCATTCATCTGCATGAATAGGAATCCCACTTACAGCCAGTCTGAGTGAATGCCGAGGTTTCCGTGCAAAGTCGCCCCAGGGTTAGATGCTGTGGTCAGCAATGGCGGAATGAACTGGAACACCAGACTCACCAGGTTTGTGGTTGGGGTAGTAGTCGAAGCCCAGCTTCCTAAAGGTCAGTTGCATGGCACCATGGGAACCCAGCGTTGGCTCCTCATCTGTGTGACACCAGAGGTCAGGGGTCAATTAACAGAGACTAGTGATTGACGCATTCTTAACATTCCTCTGGGTGACCTAGAGAACATAATCCCAGTCTTTACGTTGAAGATGAAATGAGCAAGACAAGAAGAAGATGAGAGTTATACATTGACTGTATTCAACAGCCGCATCAACTCGGTAAAAAAAATCACCTCAAAAACATAGCATAGACTCCAAGTGCTCATGTCCCATCAAGACCTAGAAAAGCTTATCTCATGCATTTAATATCAGTTGGCTAGACCACAGTACAGGTCTTAAGAAAAGTGCTTAGACGACTGCATTTCATTCAGAATGCTGCTGCTAGACTTAACCCCATAAATCATTTTAAGACCAAAAAATCACCATTTCACAGCTTAAACTAAAAAAAGATGACGCAGTGTTTACCTACTATGCAACAAATAGCTGGAACTAATTTCCAGAAGATCACTACTTTTATATCCAAATTAAAAACGATAATGCTCTCGTTTGCTTTGTGCTGAATTGTTCCTTCTGAGCAATTTTCTTTATTTTAGTACTGTTGTTTATATTTATTTAGAATTTTTTCCAATATGCCTGTATTTTCCAATAAGCTCTCTTGCAGCCATTTTGAAACCCTAACAGTACCAAAGAGACTGACCTGAGTCCATGGTGGAGCTGTCGTTGCACACGTGCAAGTCCAGACGGGATATGAAGGTGTGGTAGGAGGACTCCTTGACGTCGTAAAGCTCAAAATACTGCCCGAGGTTGCTGGGGGTGCCGCTGGGAGTGGGCGGCGACTCGGTCCACAGACTATGGATACCAGGGGATGGGGGAGCAGTCTGGAGAAGTGAAGGACATACAGAAAGAATGCTATATTTGCTTTTACAACAATATTACGTACAACACCCGTACTGCCAAGATTGTGTCTGAGATCTTCCCAGCATAGTCATTCCATTGATTTTAGCTCAAAAACCAACACAAGACATAATAAAAAAAATAATAATGAATTAAGAGCTTATTGAATGACCATCTAAACATTGCTTCAACAGTTTCACTGTGCTTGTGAACACAACAATAAGGTAGCCGGAGGTGGCTGTAGCACCTGCATGGAGTCGGCAGCCATGCTCTTCCTCTGCTGGGCCGACTTCTCCATGGCCTCGCTCAGGGACTTGGCGTAATGGATGACGGCCTTGAGCTGCGAGTCCGTCAGCACCCACAGCAGGTCGTCCAGGATGAAGAGCAGCTTGGAGGCCAGCACGTTGCAGTCCTTGACCTGGGTAAAGCCAGCGACACTGATGAGGTCTGTTCATTTATGACGTCCTTATTACTGGCACTATGGGCAAGGCTGCTTCATTTATAACCTAGACGACATTAATACATCTTTCTAGTCCAATTTGGGCTCCAAAAAACTTTCAAAATAAAAATGTCAGGTACACAACTACTTTGAATGAAGAGAAAAAGCAGTCCAACCCTGCGTTTGAGGGCAATGCGAATGCGTCCCTGGTTGGTGATGAGGCGCAGGGGTGTACTGCTCAGGTCCTGGTCCTCGCTTTCTATGGCATCAGCCTCGATTCGCAGACTCTGCCAGTTAATCTCTTTAAAAGTTAACACCTGAGAGAAGGAATTCATACACACACACACACACACACACACACACACACAAACAGGGGGGAAACAGATGCAGACCCACATGCACACAAAGTTCAAAAGCTGAATCATATCTCTGGCACAGTGATATCTGCACAATGTAAAACATGTCCCATTTTTATATCAGCTGGTTTGTGGCTCTCAGAGAGAGACAGGAAATCTAAACACGGGCAAAGAACAATTGGCCTGATTCAGTGAGTTGGTTACTGGCAAACAGCTCTGCCGCATCAAGACACATGGACAGTAACAGTGCTCAAAACACAGTCTCTAGACTCTAGTGCCAGTCTCCACAAATCCCTGGACTGATATGCTGACATAAGATTACATTTCACTTGTTTTGGCAAGCTTTCTTTCTTCTTCTTAAATAATCACTGACGGTAGACAAGCTTAACAGGCCTTTGTCCTTTGCACAATAAAATCACAGATCTCGGGTTCCAGGACCAAAAAGTCTTGTGAAACTCTAATAAAAAATGCATATGGTCCGGGCCACCGGCCCTGCGTGTGTACCTCTCCTCTCTTTGGGTCAGTGATCCGGGTGTAGCGCAGGTCACTACGCTGCCACTTGGGGTTGAGGCTGTTCCCCTGGAGCTGCCAGAGCTCAAAGGAGGCGTGAAAGGCACGGGCCTGCACCTTGATGGTGATGGAGTTGATGATGACGGACATGCCCTCCACCACCTTCTCGGCAAAGCCGTATTCACTGCAGGGACAAAAGCAGAGTCGAGTTGAGGGAGGAAGCAGTTGTGTGGACATGGGCAGCGACGGTCTGGGCGCCGCCTGAGCTTTTATGCTGGGAAACAGAAGAGGGTCAGGGCAATGTTTTGAAAAGCGCTGGGACTAACAGCGGCGCTCAACGTTACGCAAGAGGCTGTTACACAGACAGAGAAAGGAATCCAACCTCTGGCCCGCTGTGATGGCGATGGGGGAGGGGCCGTTGGGTGGGCGGGGCTCCTCACAGGTTCTCATCTCTACCTCCACCTTGTCTAGGAACTGTGTCAACAGGGGGGGGGGGCACAGCAGGGGGGGGGGGGGGGGGGGGTACAGCAAAGATCAACACTTGGTCAGCAATGTGGATTGATTTGGCTGACGGTGACCACTTTAATAGGAGTCTAGTAATGGTTACTGGAACACAACCACAATGAAGCAACATTGAGAGATAAGAGGAAGAAAAGGGGTAAGAAACGATGAGATTAAATCAGAGCGAGGTGAGGTTTAAATAAGGATGGAATGACTCAGAGCAGAGGCGTCATGCAGCCAATTTATTTGAGGGGGCACAGTTTCACAACTCCATTTACTATATGCCGCTTTAGCGTATACATAATACTTCAGATTGGATTTCAAACAATTGTCTCAAACAATTGAGGGGCACGTGCCCCCTCTGTGGGAATGGACACGACGCCTCTGAGTCAGAGCAACCTACATTGGAAATCCAAGGACAATTCAGGGAATTAGTTTGGCATCATCATAAAACAATTCTTACCAGGCAGATGGGGCTTGTTTTTAACTTCGTCCATTGTATCTATAGAAATAAAGGAAGAGATGTCACAGCAGGGGAGAAAAATGTTAGCCAAAGATGCTGGTCTCAGTATTCTACTGGACACATTATTATTCGGCAAAGCATGCAACAGAACTTGAAATAACCATCACAGTGACAGATGTTATCTTTCCAAACGAAGTTCAAATGAATATCGACTCGACCCCTTATCTAGACGTCAGAGAACCTAAGCGGGTGACATCTGCCCAGACAAGACTCGGAATCGAACAATCAATAAGTAACCTGCCTGGCTGACAACCCCGCGCCATAGTGAGCCACCCACATCTTTCAGAACAGCAGCCTGCTGTACTGACACTGATGCAAGGCTAGCATCTGGCCTCTAGCTGTGACGAGACGTGTCTCTTTGTGTTACACTCGCCCCGTTGAAACAGGGTGCTCTGGAGATGGCGTGGGATCTCAGCCATGTCTGTTGGTGAACTGTAATGAGTGGGAGGCTGCCACTGTTTAATTCCTCCATGGCTTTTAGTCTTACTAATGATGTGCGAAACCAGAAGGGCACGCCCCTGGACACGGCCCGATCTTCAGCAACAGCTCTTACTGCTGATGGAATAAGCATGCTTGCTCTTTAGTTACCATACTTGAGAAGTAAAAGGATGTGGTTTAATTGTGGGGAACTCTTTTACCAGCGTAATAGGTTCAATTTAGCCGGTGGAGTAGACTGAAACTCTCTAGAGTAAATTCCTCCCCTCAGTGATGGCGTCTGCCTCAAGTTCGGATTGTAATTACTCAAGCTCGAAACCCCCACCCTTCTAGACTGACAGCTGACGAGCTTGTTGGGGAGGTCTAGCTGGCTGGGCTGGTATGAGGCCATGACTCACCCGGATGGCAGCTTTGTTACAGTAGACCCTGGTGACAGCCAGCCAGGTGGGCAGGTCCAGCATGTTCTGCAGGACCTCCTCATCTAGCTCCAGGTTGGAGAGCTGACCCTCCCCCTTCAGCGTGCTCAGGTTGATCTTATCCGGGGACAGGTTTTTTGTGAACCTAAGCAGCAAGATGAGAGCGAAGAAAAAGCAGAGCGGGAATGAATATTGGTTAAGCCAATAGGTGAAGTCCTGACATATAGATTTATATTTTATTTTGGATGAACTACTTTGTTTTGTCCCAGTAGCCTATTGTAATGTATGCCTATGCCTTTGGATAATAAAACGAAGCATTCATGTTGATTTCATCAAAGTTGACAACAAAGACTGTGGGTGGGCAAGAAACGCCTACTGTGTGCCCTGAAGTGTTGGAATGAGTCATTCGGGGCAGCGTTGCCTTGGCCAGATTCCAGACTCATCCTCTGCTTTGACTTCTCATCCAGTGGTGCTCAGCTAGAGTGCCCCACTGACATTGCTAGGCTATTGCACACACATTTCAGCTCACATACATACTTGTGACAAACAAAACAAAATCCCTAGTCTCAGTAAAATCTTTAAACCAACTAGACTAGTCGACAGAGGGCCGTAACTGTTTTTTACACAACAAACGTGTTTTGGGTGTGTTTGTGTGCATGCTGTCAGGATGTGAGTTCAGGAAGACATTAAGACAACCAATTACTTCATGCTTTGTTGTGATGGTGGGTCACATGAACTGGACACTGGGGAGCACAACAAAGGACATATCCACCTAAATTAAACACATCAGAGGAGCTGCAAACAGTGAGATAGAACTGGTCGTTGGCGAATAGCCTTGCCCTACCAGTCCAGAACGAAGCCATATACTATATCGAGAATAGAAATCTGATCACTAAGTCTTAATTTACCAAAGCATGTGCTCCCTATACACAGAGAAGAACACAGCTACTGTTCTCCACTTCTTTTCCGTTGACTCACAATGCCTCATTGACTAAGCCTAACCCAGCAGCACTGACATTTTAGCAGAGGCTGAGCAATTACACAATCTTCCTGCCCTCACCTTCTAATTTTACATTAATTTAGCATGCAACAAATTAGACTACTTTCTTTTCATTAGCAAATCATTTACCAGCAGGTGTTTAGCCAAACTGCATGCGTCTCTAAAAAGCATGCGTCACATGCTTTCAGTTATTTAAGTTTGGCTAAATATGATCTGGATCACAGCGAATAATAGCCTATTCATGAAACTAGGACTAGTTCAATAATTGGGTAGATTAGAAATGTAGAGTAGATTAGTTGTTCTAGGAAAATAATTCCAAGAAGTTTTAGAGAAAAGGAAAGCTACAACAAAATGATTGTTTGCATGGAGCACAAATATTTTTCCCGGCTTACAGCAACCATACAATATGTTAAGCACGTTAAGGCATATAAAAGGCTTATCATTGGAATCCAGCCAATCATAAAGAAGAGCCTTTTAAAATAGAAATCTCAACTACATAGACTATACCAAGTTCACTTCACTCCTTACTTTAGCATCTCTGGTTAAGAAACCGGCCCATTGTCAACTACCGTAGTCCGTTCAGAAGCTTAAAGTTACCTCTAGACCTTGCCTAGGCTATACTCAAGCTTCCACTTTTCCTCCATACTCCTTACTACCGTGCTCTCAGTAGATCCAGATCACTTTATTTTACAATAGCTGGATATTTGGTGCTCTTGATCGTGCTCTTCCGATTCTGTCACTACTCTAGCAGGGATATAATTTGCACTTAGTTTAGCAGTCCTGCTGATTTGACTGTATTGCCATTTCACTTGAGCAAATGACTAAAATAAACAAACATAAAGTATGTAATGGAATTTTTGGGGGAGGTGAGACTCCAGACAATTATCAAAGTACAATTTTATTAAGGAGTAGGCTACAGAGAGCAAGTCTGTACACAGAGAAATTACTACGGTGAGTTCACTCTAATGACATAGTAAGTTCTGATTTGTTGACAAGGTGGAAAAACGTATATTGGTCTAAACTAAACAAATCATTCCGCTGGTCAAGGGGAAAAGAATTGGAAAGGACACGTACATGCCAACTGGCATTATGATGACTAAGAACAGTATTGGAAAGGACAAGTATATGCCAACTGGTATTATGATGACGAAGAACAGACAGCACTAGCCTTCAGTGTCTCAGAGGGGCACATGTTATCTCTTTGGTGCTCTGGCCTTCACTCTGACCCTTCTCTCACATATGAACAACAGCTCAGACTTGAACATCTGCTGCCCAAATTTGGCCCTTACACAGCCCCTAACACTTAATTCGGCTGACCATGATTGCCTTGGTGGCTCTGCAAAGTCATCAACCAAAAGTAAGGGCATGAATAGATGTGTATAGCACAGAAGTTATGATATCAACAACCTAGTTCACGGAAGTCAATGAGATGGAACGTTTTGCTGCAGTATAAACAGCCTATTCACTGTAGAGTCTCATTGCTGAGGGAAGGCAGGAACAACCTAGATAGTGTCCCTTGTAGAAGCACAGTTTTAACAGTTTCCCCATTAGCCACACTAAAAGTTTTAGGAAGCTTACAAAGGTTCTCTCTCGAAGGTCCACAGACTGAAGTAATCCAGCTGCTATGATGACCATCTGTATTACCTTTGACCTGAAATTATTGCTACAACATCTGAATTGAACAAATGTCAGTTCAGTGGCTGGGCGGTCCAGCCACTGCTTTCAGTTAATTGACACCAACTAGAAAGCATTATTTAACCATTCAATTACCTGTACTATCTAGCCCAACCCAAGTGGACATGCAGCTAATAATATGGTACCACTACCACTACTACTAAATTGTAATAACAGCGATGTGCTGCCTACGCCAAAGACGCCTGGACAATGTTCTTTAAATTACATCCACCTTGACTGTCAGTCATCTTTTCCAGATAATTACTTTGTAGCAAGTGAATCAGAAAGCTAATAAATTAAGACACTAAGACTGTTTGTCTACTTGGAATATTTTACTGTTGCACGAGCTGTTTCATGCAATACTAACACCGGTGCGCTGGTCAGCGAAGCTTTATCATTCTATTAAGAAAGTATTTTACGGTTAACAATAGCATAGACACATTGAAAAGTAGGGTTGGCAACTTACCTGGACAAATGTTTTAAGATTTGCTTTTTTATGATCCCAGCCATCACTTAATTTTACGGTAACGTTACTGTTTTTAATAATTAACATGAATTAACGTTACCTATGCTGGTCTAGCGAGCTAGCATGCTACCGAGAAAAATAGCATGCATTACGTCTTGGAGATCTTGGATAATCCATACATGAGACAAATTTGCATTTTTGGGAAATAACGCTCAATATAAACTGGGCAACGTCAGCAACCCAACAACATTACGTTAGCAAGCGAACAAGGTCTAGCCTCGCGACAGCAGCACCAGTCAATGGAATGCATCCTCAAAGGAGCAAACCTAACGGGCCAGACAATTCATAAGCTTCTGGTGCCATCTGTGGGTAGACAGCAAGCATCGTTTTTGTATCTAAACTAAAAGTATTATGGATGTCAAATCTAGGCTCATAACATAACAACATCGCATATTTCATGTATAAAATGCAGATTACGACAGCACCATAACTATCCTACAACCAGTGCATTTCAGTCCTGTCAATGATTTCAGTTAAATTTGTGTCTGTAGCGGTTCGTGTTGAAAAATGGGAGGGGCTTCATGTAAATACGTCATGTCGTAAAAATGTCACGTGCAATGCAGTTTCGCGACGCGTTGTTGTTGAGTTTGTTATGACAGGTCGAGGCCTCGGACTAAATTAGTAAAGGAACTCCTGTCTCTGTCAAGGGAAATCCGCGATGGAGGACATGGATTTGGACCTGGATTCGGAGTTTATGCAGAAATTCAGCTGTATGGGCACTACCGACAAAGACATCTTAATCTCTGAGTTTCAAAGGCTGCTTGGGTTTCAACTAAACCCCGCAGGTTGCGCCTTCTTTCTGGATATGACGAACTGGTGAGTAAGGCACGGGGGCTTGACTGCAGTTGTGCTTGGCCTGCTCAGATTTGTTTAGTTTGCTAACGCTAGCTTGCGCTAGTCTTTTACATATATTTTACCCCAGCAATTGCACAATTATGGACGCTCTTGCTTTAGTAGCAAGATAATGTTAGGATAAATGAACATTCTGCAATGCTGCTAGGTAAATTAAGAAGTCACGAAGTTGTGGCAAAGTAGATGGCTAGTGTAGCTAACGACGTTTTCTTGCTAACCAAAGCTAAGTTACTGTGCCACCGTCTGGACGGGGTATATTTAGGCGACTTTAAACAAATTCCTCGACACCCAACCCTAATGTTTTGAATGGAAAGGGGGGATATGTTTAATGTTAATCGTGACAAAATTGTACTTTGTACATAAATACTGATTGTGAGTGTTGCGCTTACTCCCAGTTGGCCATGCCTCAGTCATTTTTCTAGTATCACCAAAAGGCGTAAACTGTAGCCAAAATAGATGCCTCAAAGAGTACCTAAGACTAAATAAGGGCTACTTTATTCCTTTCATAGCTAAATTATCTTCTACACTGCACCCCTTAGCGCACACATTTCACTGCCCAGCCTCTACTGCAGTTTAAAGCTCCCGTGTGAAAACATTTTGAAATATGCTTTACCATTCTTAACATGGAGATAATGGGCATTCCTTTACTTTTATTTATTTACTAAAGATTAGTTCCCTTGTGGCAAAGATTGTAGATAATGATTTGCCATGATGTAACCCTCTAACGCGCAAAACCCGTGATACTTTGCGGTTGCCTGTGTCAGCAATGTGTAGAAATAAATGTAAACTTTTACATATAGCAGCTTATGCATTACTTGAGCAGGGGAACGGCACTCCAAAATGCTTTTGGATATGACATTAACGACCTTTCCCTAAGACTCTTTCTGTCATAATTATGTAAAGATAAAAGCAGTAACAGGCCCTTTGATAGTATGCCATGCTTACTGTGATCACTACTACTACTACTACTACTACTTATGATATAGCATTTTTGAAAATAAAATGAGTGTAGCACTGTATGGTAAGAAGCTGCTGTAGGACTTAATAACTTTCTTTTTCTTTTTTATGTCTTACTAATTGTATGTTGTCTGTTCTACCAGGAACTTACAAGCAGCCATTGGAGCCTACTATGACTTCGAGAGTCCTAACATAAATGCACCATGCATGTCTTTAGTGGAGGATGTAACGATTGGCGAAGGGGAATCTGTACCCCCGGACACACCTTTTACGAAGACATGGAGGATACAGAACACAGGTCAGTTTTAAATGGCAGCGGTCAACATTTCAAACCCAGTCTGTAGAGAAAATATGGTTGTATTTTAATCATTGCGGTTCAGAAATCAGAAATTATTTTCAATATCTATTGAAATGATTTGGCCATTTCCATTTTTATGAACCATAAGCTTTAGTATGCCCTCTTTTAGGCTTACACGGGCTATTATTCAGAGGTTAATTCTAGTAAGTCACCCGGAAACTGTTTGGAAATAACCCACAGATATTTGACAGTTGGTGTCAGTTGTTTCCAGTCTACCCGCTGACAATATGTTCTGCTGCTATTTATGTTCTGGATGCACAGACATCATCAGGAGTCCACACCGTTGTAATGGCCTGTGAAAGTAGACAAACGGCATATCTTTACAAAAGTGGTCCAAACACTTTGATACTCGTTATAGACACTATACATAGTTTGCGTTGGACTTCAATCCATTGGGTGAAGTGAATGTCCCAGATTAAAATGGGATATTTTAATGTGCCCACTGCCCTATAATTAGTAATTTCATCTCTTCTTGACTTTCAATAGAGAGAAACTCTCTTAACTCCTGCATATTACCAATTCTCCGTGCCTGTTGTCGCCGTTCCAGCAAGCAGACGTCTCAAAGTTGTAGGCAGTGACAACCGTGACCGTGAATGACTTGTGTGTGTCTTACAGGAGCCGAGTCATGGCCCCCCGGAGTGTGCTTGAAGTACGTGGGTGGGGACCAGTTTGGTCACGTGAACATGGCAATGGTTCGGTCACTAGAGCCCCAGGAGACGTTTGATGTAAGTGTGCAGATGCGGAGCCCTGTGGCCCCTGGTATGTACCAGGGCCAGTGGAGGATGAGCACAGCCACTGGACTCTTCTATGGGGGTGAGCAACTTGGCTTATGTTGGGTTTATGTGTGCATCAGCATCTAAAGGGCATGGTTCAGGTTCACACTATGTGAGGTGCTTTCTGCTTTTTCCCCCCCTCGTCAGGCCATTTTGAACACTGTAATTGATCATGTAGATCTAATTTGGGTTGGTATCTGACTTAAGTTTTGTCTGTGAAGAATCATTTTGAATTGAAACGTGTAATGGTAACCATGTATCTTTTGTGCATTGCTTAAAATGTTAGTGGCTACCTTAACTTCAACCCCGTTCAGACCTGTGTAGACCTAACATGAGAAGGGTCAGGATAACTATTTAACCTGGCTCTATAGATATGTGGTCTGTCTAGTCTTTTAAAATGGCTTTGTGCTTGACTCTGGTTCCATCCATCTTAGACGTGATCTGGGTCATCCTGAGCGTGGAGGTGGGAGGCCTTCTGGGCGTGACACAGCAGCTCTCGTCCTTCCAGGCCGAGTTCAACACCCAGCCCCACCGTCAAATGGAGGGCGACTACAACCCTTTCGCCTCACCACACAAAAACAAGCACCCTGACAGCCCCGACAACAGTCTCCACGACAGCAACAGTCTCACGGACCCCATGGAACAGTGGGGGAACACCCCAAACCCGTTGCAACAGGATCAGAATGGACTGACACAAAGCTCTGTGAATAATATAGCCGCCAACAGTCTTCAAAGTAACCTGTCAGTAGTGACTTACAACCAGGTAAAGGCAGTCGCAGCATGGTCTGCATTAAATTAGACACGATAACTAGGTCAAAGTCGTTTCATACTTTCCGTAGTTTCATTAATGATTTATTTTCTTCCCCAATAGGGTGTACATGGACCCTATCCTTTTGGGCAGTCATAGCACTGGAGTTCTCTCAGTCAAGCAGGACTATGTCTCTGGAGTCACACCAACACCTGAAGGAGGAGACTTAAACTGTGGCCAGTGGACTGTTTTGCAGTTCATACAAAACACTTATGCAAAGGCTGTCCCCCTCCACTCCACTGCAACACAAAGGTCCCAGAGGGCGATTCTGCATTGCACCCAACCTAATGCTCAGCGCAACCAACATCCCACATTCTGTGTACGTATGTGTGAATGCTAAGTTAAAGATGAGTGCTATGGATATTTTTAAAGAGATACCTATTCTTCTTTTTTTTGCTATCTTCTTTTTGATTTTTAGATTTTTGTCCTTTTGGGAGGGGCGAGGGGTGGGGGGGTAGTTGTCTGAGAAAATTTGAGACGATGTCTTTGTGTGTGTGTGTGTGTGTGTGTGTGTGTGTGTGTGTGTGTGTGTGTGTGTGTGTGTGTGTTGTGCAACCAGACAAAATACAGACTATGGAGGAAAAGCCATTGATTTTGCCTACTGGACCTCGAGTTTCAGTTTGGACCTTTTGGTCATTCTTACCAGATTAAAGATAGGCTGGGCTTGATAGTAATTGTAGACAGAATAAAAAATGATATTGCATTGTGGATTAGATAAGATTCTGATGAAACCACCATTCATATCCTTTGCCCAATATCAAAAACAAGGGAGAAGACATTTTCTTTTTTTTTTAATTATCAACAGACCCTAGTTTTCCGATCACAAATGTTCATTCTAAAGACTCCGAAGAATTTTTGCAATCTTTGTCACAATGATTGGTGCTTCATTGTTGATTATTTTTAAGATATTAACTACACATTTAGATGCAGTGTAGTTTGCTTCCACTAGAGAGAGTCATTCGATAAGATTTTTGCCATATATCTATCTTGCTTGACTAGAGACACTCGTATTTTGATCCTGTATCATTACAAATGAAGAAATCTATTCTGAAGTTACCTGTGCAATCTCAATTCAATAACCATTCAATTCAATCTAGTTTGGCTTTTACAAACATTATTGTGTTCCATGACATTGCATACGTTCTTGCTTTTATCATCCTGAGTTGAATGTACTTCATGAATGTAAAACAATATTTATGCTATTTTTTGTCCAACCCAAAGATCCGATTAATTTTGTCTAGAATTATAGTATAAGGGCAGTTCTATCTTGCCCTTTGGTATTGGTTGGCTGATTATTCACAAATGTCCCAACAAATATTTTTACAATTAAAATCTGTTTACCCCATATGGGATAGTCATTTTTCCTCCTAAATTGTCTAAACACAAACACGATGTTACTTTCATTGTCTGGCACCTTAATGCACTGAATCAGACGTAGGTATTCATGCAAAGGGAAATCGGTTTCTCACTCTAGTGATGACAAGGTTTCTTAATATTACTATTTTGAAGACAACAACATTGTCCATGCTATAATCTAGTCCACTACTACTGACTTTGCCCTTAAGCAATATAGGCCAAGCCGTCTTTAATTGAATTAGCCACAGGCATAGCCAACTGGGCTTTGACTATGTCTGTTATAGCAATAATAATGATCAGACGATGCTGTTATAGTTTATGACCTTTTGGCCTTTTGTATATCACAGAACAAGTGTGTTATTGCCATTATTTTTGTAAATGGCAAACATTTATATTCATAAAATTTGAACACACTTCAATGGGCCATTCTCTCATCTTTTCTGTTCTGTTTACAATATTATATCGAATCAATTGAAATGGGCTTTTATCTTTGTGTGTTAGTGTGATTTATATTATTTTGGGTCAGACTACAGAAAGGATGAGCTGGCGCTAGTTAGCCTAGACTGTTCTAATACAAAGTTCTACAACAGCACAGCTACAAATTAGGCAAAGATGAAAGAAATACCTTTTTCCTGTATGTTTGAATGAATGTTTGTATGATTAAATTATCACTGAAAATAAGCTTATTGTCTTTTCATATTATTTTCAAAACTACCCCTAACCACAACCACAGGTCCACTCGTTCTAATTTTGGTTAAGTGAATATGCTATTATTTATTGTGTATTTTGACAATTTAGGCCCATACAGTATTATTTAAATATGGCCTATGCATACCAAAATATTGTTGTCTGTGGCCTGAATGGACAGCATTCATCAGCTATTGCACTTGTTCTGTGAATGTCAGTGGGTTTTGTTCTGTTCCCCGCTCCACCATAACTGATCGTGTTCCCAATCCCAAATGTAACAGTGGCTCTTTCATACAATAAGTCCAGCAATCAGTCATGCTGAAGTTACTGACATCTTGGCTAATACAAATCTGATTCTATAGACTTTACGCAGAGCGGGTGATTACCTAGCCTAGGACAAGTGAAAAGTAGTTGGGCCCAAATGTAATAAAACATTTTGAAATACCAACTTCTGTATACAAATGTTCTAAAGAAGAGAAAGCTGTGCTTTTGTTAAACAACCTCAAATTAACATGAAAGTATACTCTACGAGCCCCAGGGGATACTGGCCAAATGCAGCTTTTCCTCAGGGAAACTCCATTCCATCTCTCGTACCCGAATTATTTCCTCCACAAGCTCTGGATTTGACATGGTACATCTGCATAAACATACAACCCCAAGCAACGGTACTCACATTTTACTTGATGGTTTTGGGACATTTTGAAAACAGGAAAAAAGTAATTATGTGGTTAAAGGACCTAATCTAGTTTTCTAACATGATTTACGGGCTAATTGATGAGGTATCCATTAGTTCTGTTCAGCCGCTTCAAAGAAAAAGACAAGCCCGATCCCCAAATAAGCCCCACGTGTTATCATATCTGGGTGGTAGCTCCTCACAAACAAAACAAACATTGAAGGTCTGTTTAAGCAAACATTTACTCTCTTCTCTACTAGTCATACAAGTTTTGTGACCATTTTAATTGCATATTGCCTTCAAGCAGCTTTCCGTTGACAGTTGATGGATCTGGTTCAGCTTTTGGGTTTAGGCCTTCACAGCCCAAAAAATAAAATAATAAATAAACAGTTTCAGTGATTAATAGTTATTTTGTAGGCCACATTAACATTATTATTATTATACATTTGATTGATTTCATTGATTAAACATAATGCTATTTTTATGTCTTTGGGATGCCATTAGAACCAACAAATATTGTATTCATTTGTTTGCTAATTGATTACAACTATTAAAAGACTTTCCTAAAATTGTATTTTTGATGAAGAGACTCCAAGGTCTGTGATGAAAGTATAGGAATGTGGAACACAAGCACAAACTTTACATACAAAACTATAAATAAAACTGGAAGGATAATTCTAAAAGGAAAATAAATGTAAAGGGGAATGACAGAAAACAATTAAAACCTTATTGTCTTCAAAACAGGAAATAGCAACTAGCTCTTAATCCTTAACTCTTGTTCTCAGCTAATGGAGAACAAATGACGGTTTACATTTTTTACGAATTGCTTGCAACAAGGATTATTAATATTTGAAACTCTAGATAAGGACACAGAAATATGACACCATTTAGGATTGACAAGGAAGTTCCCTTAAAAGGTGCTTTGCCAACTGTTCCATTTGTGGTAAATCCGACTAGCTGCTGTCTCGGCGTTAGCTAATGGGGATCCTAATAAACTAAATTCAACTAAAGTTTGAGACTTTTATGGAAGTGAGATTGCTCACCTCAGTCCCTTTTATTTATTAAAGATGCATAGTCACAACTCTCCTTTTTATAAACTCATTCAGTTATCACCCTTGGTTCTCCCGCTGCCACCACCCTGATGATGGTGTGATGGAACAAAAGGAAGGAATGGTAGGTACACTTGTGACAAGGAAACACAGTATTATAAAGGTGCCTACACCAAACAAATGTACTATTGCTTTGTTGGAAACAAAATCAATGCCTTTCTAATACAGTGGGATAATTAAATGCAGCTCATTCTGTACTTGCTTCACTTTAAATAAAGGGAGGTACAACTGAAATAGGTCCCCAGGCTATTAGGCATATGTATACAGTTTAATGTTTACCTAAAGAGCTCTCCATGTTAATATAACTTGAAGTCAATACGCAGGCCTTATGACAAAACAATGTTGCTTGTGGACACACCCTCTCCTTTGGCATACATTTGCTGCCACAGTGAAAAGTTTTGGTCGAAGATAATGTGTGGCCAACTTCTTACAAGCTCACCACTCCGTTTAGCCAGTGTTACAGCTAGCAACGCTTCTCAACTGTCAAAGCCGTTGAAAGTGCTCCAACCAGCTCTGAATGTCGAATATGATTTGAGGCACCTTGCTCTGTGACCTCTGACATATCCTTACCTGAGGTCCTAATTTACTTATGAGTCAGTTAGAGCTATCCGACACATTACTCTGAAGGAACAAGGTACTTTTTTTGCGCACCTGCTGCCAGTGTCTGGACTGAAGAACACAGAGGCACCACATATCTGATAGAGTCTGAGCGGTGACAGTCGGACCACTTCACTTCTTCATCTTCCTGCTCTACATCATCCTGAACAGGTAGGACAGCAAACCAGCAGTGAGATTTTGGCGGCTTCACAGTTCAACTTGGAAATGCTTGGACATTATCTTTTTAAATGAGTTAACATAGCCTTTTAGTTTGAAATAAACAGAGATTGGAACGGAAAACATAGATCTAAATTACATATGAATATTTACCGGTGTCCTTTTGGAATCAGATGCACGTGTTTACTACTATATGAACCACTACAACAGATTTACATGAAAGACCGTAATCTAGTCCAATTTCGTTACATTTGGCACATATATGTATGTGTGTATGCATGTAGGGTCAACGTTCAACGGTCACATTCTAATTATCTCTAAAGGTATTCAACTTACAGATCTAAAATTTGAAAACAGTTCATAACAACAAATAACAAATAACATTTTAAGTTAAACTTGTGATTTTTATGTCTCTTTTTCTTCTTCTCAATGTTTTTTCTGCCACCCACAATCACACCACAAGCACACGTGCCAAAAAACAAACACACACACACACACGCACGCACGCACGCACGCACGCACGCACGCACGCGCACACACACACACACACACACACACACACACACACACAGGGGCTGCAAATTAAACATTACATAGATTACCTAATAGGTGTGCTTTTAAGTAGTTTTAGCCTTTGTTTAAAGTCTGAAGGAATGTATTGAGTAATAGATGACCAAACCTTTTCATATCAAGTGAATGCCTTCAGTATGAGTTTAGCTGTCATATACAAAGGTGTTGTACCAAGTCCCATGGATATCTTACAATTGAACACAGTTTTTACTGCTACCTGCTATCTTGTGAGCAATAATGACTTTCACATACAATTAGCAAAAATGGCTTTTACAGACACTGCAAAAGCTGACCTTATGTTCATATTTTGAAATAGCTGCTAGGGTTACCTACGTGGGTAGGTTAAGTTTCATAAACAGTAATGGGAAAATTTTGATTGATGCCCGATTAATATGTGAAAACAAAAAGCCGGTGTTTCTGTGGTTAATGCGTCAGACAGAATAGGCCGTCAGTACCACTCCCAACCCCAATCACAGGCAGCCCTCTTATTCAGACTATGACCATGGTCCAGGTGTCCATTGTGTCCTTTTTATCTTACCTTTTAAAAGGGCAGGTACCAGGCTTTCTTTTGCTTATTAACTTCAAATCAATCTTGATATCCTAAAATACTTTTGGATCAGCAGTCTGACTTGGGTGTGTCTTTAAATTATTATCTTGTATTACACATATTTCCTTATATAGATATTTGTTCTGGAAACAGTTTTTGGGAGAAAAATCACTTTAAACACTACTTTGTTCAGTATTTCACTTACAAGTTCCATCTGGTTCACAGCCTGTTAAATACCTAAAACCACTGCATAATTATAAATCAATAAAAAATAGACCATTAGGAATGAAGTTCATTCTGGTTAACCTCTGGGAATGGTTTTAACAGAGAATAGTGCATTGTTTTATCTCACAAGAAGATGAACATCTTCCCCCCCAGTAGGCCTAGAAGTGAAGTTAACAAGACCCCTCTTTTTCCCAACCACAGTGCAGTAGCCACTTTCAGCATGGGGAGCCCAGGCTGTGACCAAGTGGGTAGTACCACCACATACTTACCCCTCTACACCAACCGCAACTACACTGATAACATGAGGGCCTGGCCGGGGGTGGAGGAGGACATAAAGCCGTCCCGCTTCCTCTCGGCCGCGCCGGAGCGAAGCTGGCCAGGAGCCCCCATGCCCTGCTGGGACAGACTAGTCACTGAGGACGCCCCATGGATTGTGAAGATAACTGAAGCGGCCACCCCAAACCTCCTCCCCTCCAAGGCCCCAGAGCAGTGCTCTGTGGTCCACAATCAGCGTGTGGAGCCCCCTTGTGTCCTGGAGGGCCAGGTGGAGGAGCGGTGTCTGGAGCAGGTCCAGACGATGGTGGTGGGAGAGGTGCTCAAGGACATAGAGACCGCCTGCAAGCTGCTCAATATTGCTCCAGGTAGGAAAGCCATGACACAGTGTCTGTAAACTGAACACCAGGCTAATATTGCATAACTGAATCCTTGATGCAACAATGAACAGTTGAATTTCTGTATGCTGTCTACTATGTTATTGCAGAAACCTTTGACGGATATAGTAGCAAAACAAACATAGCTGTAAAGGTCGCCTTTTTTCCCTAAACTAAATTAAACACTGTCTAAAGAAAGTGATGCTTTGTTGAGACATATGACATTGCTCCAACCCTGTGTAAACTTCAATGTTGACCATTCATCCCCACAGTTAAAGCACACAGATCCACACACATAAGTGTGATGTTTTTCTCATGACCCCCTACTTTTTGTAAATACAATGACTGATTCATAAGAGCAAAACAAATTTCTGCTTTCGCACAATCTTGATCATAGAGATTGAATCATTATAGTAATTTCATGATCAGAAATGAATTCAGTGCTTGAGCTATTATATGGGCTATTATGCAGTAAGGACTTGCGCCAGACCACAAAAGTCTTGTCAGACATTGCTGGGTAAAGAAGTAGGAAAAGAAGGAAGAAAAGATAGCACACATTAGTGTAAAGCACTTTTTTATTATCTTGCCGTGTCGAAAACAAATATAGAAAGGGTTCTGTCCCCCAGGAGACATCAAATTGCTCAATTTACCAAAACTTCCACGAACAAAATGCATTCTGGCATTTAGATTCAAACAACAAGTCAGAATGTTTTACTTGGCCAAGATTGGAGAGACAGACAGAGTTGTAACGCAACCGTAGTCAATTTGGAAAAATAGACATGGTGTGTGTTCTTTTTTCTACAGTACTACACAATGCCATATTGATTGCATGAAGGAGAGCCATCCTCAACCTCACACCATTTCTTCTGCAGATCCCATGAACTGGAGTAGTGTGCATGTGCAGAAGTGGCTGCTATGGACGGAGCACCTGTACAGGCTTCCCCAGGTGTCTAAAGGCTACCAGGAGCTCACCGGGAAGGACCTGTGCTCCCTGTCAGTGGAGGACTTCAGGCAGCGGTCGCTGCAGTGCGGAGACATGTTGCATGCTCACCTTGACATTTGGAGATCAGGTGGGAAAAGGCTCGTTGGGGAAATCGATTCCCTTGCCTACCCGTTTACAAACGTGAATGAAAATGTGTCCTGGCAACGCTGTGATTGTGTTATGTCAACCGTCTCTCAGCTGCAGGTATGAAGGAACGCTACTCCCCTGAAGATTGCAGATTAAATGGTACGTCGTCATACTCCGTTTGCTTCTCTTGTGTCAATGCAGCGGCCGTAGAGTGCTGCCGTAGAAGTGCAGGTGCCTATACTCATCTAATTTCTCACTCCCCATTTAAGATGTCCCAGACCAGTGGCCGGAGGCTGACTCTTCCTGCTCCAGCCATCCCATTCACCTCTGGCAGTTCCTCAAGGAGCTGCTCCTAAAGCCTCAGAGCTATGGCCGCTCCATCCGCTGGCTCAATAAGGAGAAAGGTGGGTTATCACTGCTCCAAGGCGGTGGCAAGCTACAAGCAGGGCTTGTGGTCTGGAGAAAGAAAGACACAAACTGTCTCGTGTCTGTGTGTATAGAGAACTGAGGCTAACTTATAACTCCGGACACAATAGAAGATATTGTTATTTAATAAATGCATAAATGGTGATTCTTGTTTTGCATAGTTTTTTTGTACACTGGTGTAATTCTTTCATATTTGTTGGTTTGACAGGAATATTCAAGATTGAAGACTCTGCCTATGTTGCCAGGTTGTGGGGTATACGAAAGAACCGCCCTGCAATGAACTATGATAAACTTAGCCGCTCTATACGGCAGTACTACAAGAAAGGCATCATCCGCAAGCCTGACGTGTCCCGAAGGCTTGTCTACCAGTTCGTCAAACCGGTTTGACAAGGAAGCCCCATGAGTCTGAAGTGAAGGAGATGGAGTGAGATGATATCACGCTGGCTTCATGTGGCATGGACTCCAAAACTCCCTGTGCTTGGTGTCTGTGTAATTCTCAAGTCAGACGGCACAGTGCATATGGAAAGGAAAACATCACATTGAATTGATCGCTCCCTAGGGCTGTTTAATTTAGCCATAAAATATTTTTTTGGTTTTATGGAAATGGGAGATTTTCTTTTGATTGTTTTTATGGGCATCACACAGACTGGCTGCCTGTAATGGCCCTCCTGCATACTGTAATTCTGCTGTCTGATTGATTAGGTTGTGTTTTATAGATGTTTCTAGATTTTATAATGTCCAATGTCTTTATGATGTTTTTCTATAACTTTAATTTCATTTCAAAAGGTCAAAAACAAATGCTGTCACTATTTAACTTTAATTTTTATAGAGCTATACAATTTAAGCACTCAGCAAATGGCATCTGCTATATTTATATTTAGGTGTTCAGGATTTTTAGAATGCAGGTCATTACATATATTTCTAATATTTCATATTTAGAACATATTTTTGTAAAGTCTAGGTAGATGTCCTGCCCACATTTCTTTTTACGGCTCATGCATTTGATGTTGCTAAAATAAAACGTTAAACTTTATTGTATTTCTGAAGAGTGAAGGTCACTTAAAGATGTATAGATTCCTAATTTACGGCAAACAAATAAAAGAAACACACAAGGACGCCAACCATTTTGTTTGTTTTTCAACAAACTTGTTTTTCCCCTTCAAACCAGTATCGCATAATGACACCATCACAACAAATTTTATCCAGGTTTTTCATCCCTATCGTCATAATTATCATTAATCATAATCATCTTTATGCATATTTAAATGAACCTTTTGTTACATTAAGATGAACAGGCACTACACCAGTTAGGAGATAAAAGTACATCACTAACTATGAACATACATACATCTTCTAGATCGCTAATACAGGGTCTTCACAACATGAGCTGTGGTCCCCTTGTGTGCATAAGGAAGAAAATATCAACATAAAAAAGCATTTACATATACACTTTTTTTACTGCCTCAACATAGTCAGGTTTCATTTTCAACTCAACACAGTTGTACAGTTACAATAGAATATAATCTTTAAATTACATCATCATATACAAATTTGACAGCGTGGGATAACTACACGCCCCTTATATGGTACATAGACAATTCCGTTGCAATGAAATCCATATGATATGGTGCTGTACCTATTACTTATTGTTTTTCCATTGCTGTTATTTTGAATAAACACATTTACATGTATGACACTACAACTTGTCTTAGTATTCGATCACTGACATTTTTTTATATATTTTTTTCTTTACATTTACACAAATCATACGCACTGGATGATAAAGATGTTTGCCCCCAAAATATCCACCTAAAATGTTTATGAACATTTGTGTGTACTTCTGTCTGCGCGTGTACTTGTGTCTATGTTATGTCTGCATGTACATATGTGTTGGAGATATGAAATACGATCATGATCATGAGTTATTTTTGCTAGGCTGGACAGCTTACTCTAAAACATGTAACTTGTGAGCTGGTGATGTCTTTTTTTTTTTCTCTACAGTGAAAGTCATACCAGGTAAAATCCCTCTGAACAGATAATAAAAAAAAACATATATAACTAACTGCACTGGGCATCTGAAACTCAGCTCTCTACTGTTCCCTGTCAGTTCAAATAGGGGAAAATATTTGAATTAGTTGATTTTAATTTTCTGAATCGTTAACTTAAAAAAAAAAAAAAAAAAGTTCCTGGTTTGCTCACGCTCAAGTCTATAGGGTAAACAACGTTTCAATGGACAGGGTTGCTGTTACAGTTGATCTACGACTGAAGCACTTTAGCAAAGTTATGTGACATACAGAGAGTGCATGTGAGGTTCTATTGTATGGTGAGTTGATGCTGTTGTTGGATCAGTCTTTGGCTCAGCAGGGGAATGGGGCCACATAAACTAGTGCTGTGTTGTTTTGTTTTTGTTTTGCTAGGCAGGGCTCTCTATCTCAGTGGAAAACAACATGTGTACTACTGCACATGTCCTTCTCCAGGCCCACACACTAGTACATTCATGTCTTGTTGGAATAATCCCCAACATCCAGACAAGGATCTGCAGCAAAGTATGTGTCAACGTGGCTCAATCTACCCGTCTCTACAAGGAGAAAAGCACCTGGCACAGATAGAGTTTTAAACTCGGCCCCTGAGGGCTAACTGTTGAGTTACTGCAAGAAAATGACTAGAATCGCCTCATATCTGAAGAGCCTTTGTTTAACGAATTATGACCAAGTATCTATCCTTGAAGTTTTTAGATCCACCCTCAACAGTGTTGTACACACATGGAAACTTACAATGGATAGAAGGTCATCATATTGTTAAAGGGTGGTAATGGGAAAAGAAATATCAAAATGTAATTCACCAACTCCAACATCCTGGTATGAAGACACAGTCATGGCATGATATTCCAGTGGTGTGTCTATAAGTGAACGTGTGTCCACTGCATCGGTTTTCAAAGTGTTCACTCTTGTAGCATATAAACATGACCTTGAGATTTGGGGAATGCACGTTGCATAGCGCATGCTGCTATGCAAGCTTGCTCAGAAACAGTTAAAACACATAGCACTACACACTGGAAAAAGGGAGTAGACCAAATCACAAAAAAAGAAAACTAACGAAAAAATATAGCATACATTTTGTGGTACTTTTAACACTACACAGCATTCCCACTGTAAGAATGAGGACTGAACATACACCGCATTGAAAATGCTACACGAAATGGCGTCATACCGTAACTGTATATATACATAATGCAGTTTAAGTGATGGTCCTGATAGAATGTGTTAAGTTTCTGTTGCTATAAGGGTAATACTGCAGAAATTTACGATCAGCTGCATCATATATTAAATTACAGCCACACAGAAAAGCAAAATGTGTCCCTGCACTGTCTTGATGTTATGCTTGACTGTGTACGTACTGGATACAGTAACTACTGCTCGGTTATTTATGATAAAGGTCCGCCCATCCAAAATACCGAATAAACATATTTTACTGATATATACTGTATATATATGGTCTTTTGTACTTTACTAAGGATTCTTTTAGGCAAGACTGCTTGGTGCATCTGTTGGGCAAGGGATGTGTAGCTTTAAGTCTCTGGCTATGTGCGGTGGATGAGACAGTTCAAGCTGGCTCCAATGGCATGTCCTCCTCCATCAGAGTGACTAAATGGGCTCAACATAATTGGCTGGATACAGTCCCTCTCTTCCGCAGTCTAGGCGGCCTCTACACCAGCCCTGGTCGTCTTCATCTTCAGTCTTGGTCAGCTCATCACCTGGAGAAAGAGCACATCACTCCTTGATCAATTTACGCTGTTTTCCCCCCAAAAGAGTGAATATCCATGCACTGCCCAGTGATTATATCAACGGCAACATTTCAAAATGTCACCTCCCAGTCCCAATGAAAACGTACTACATGAATACAAACATACAAAATAAAACAGATTAAAAAATAAAAACTGTATAGAAGAACAGCACAGAACAGGACCGTGGAATGCATCGTGTTAACAGCGCAGCCAGGGTTTGAATGAATACTGCAGAGAGGGAAGGCCAAAGGAAGCCAGGGCTAATGGGTAACAGGTGCCTGTAATTGTTGTGACAGGAGTCTATTATTGCCTAATTACTACTATCTTCTATGGAGAAGGAAGGGGTTTTAGGATAGAATGTAATGTCATGGGCTTTATTATTGAAGCCAAGTATTCCTGTGGCTCATCCATAATTATGGCTTCAAAACCCCTTCCCAACAGAACCAAAGCTATCAGTGTTTGGAGAATTTTATTCAACTTTTGACATTATTCAACGTTTGGTACTCTTATGTTAACTTATTTCAGCTCCCTAGTTCAAAAGGAATCCATTGGACATACTAGTTTTCCTATTTCAGTATAGCAGATAAATCCACTTGGTGGAGAACGTGGCTTGCTATTAAGTCTAACCTGCTTTGAAGGTGAGCTCATCTTGCTCCTGTCCGTCGTAGTCATAGAGTGCACGCACGCGGACCCCACTGCCTCCTCCTCCACCTCCTCTCCCGGAGGTGCTGGAGTCGTCCTCAAAGGAGTTCCCTCCGCCATTTTCATTGCTCGAGTAGGCGGCGGGCTGTTCGTCGTCAGACCACTCAGTCGAGTACGCCTGGTTCTTCTCGTAGCTGCTCACGCTGGTAGGTCAGGGAATACACAGGTAAAAAGGTTTGTTGCACTAAAACTCATTCATCAGCCAACCCCACAGAAGATATACCAGCAGGCCCTGAGTTAAATGCTATTTAAATTCCAATTGCATTACTTTAATCGGGTTCCAGAGATCAGTGATATCGTTCCACCTACCCCGTGTCCTTGAATCAAGTGTGTTCATGTCCTATGCACTGCTTTCTACCCCTTGGTATATTCCTAATGCAATTGGACGGCCAAATTAAATAACCTTTGCATACTGCATTACCGAATCCTCAAGACAGTGGATCTTCAGAGATTAAGAACAACAAAAATTTTCTTCCCCGGCGGAGTCGTTGGTGTGTAACTAACCTGCCGCGGTCACCAGGTGGAGCCACGTGGTCAGTGCTGGGGGTGGGTGGCGCTCCGTCGGGCTTCTTCACCTTCTCCCTCCTGGCCACCGCGTTGGGCTGGTCGGGGTTATACTCCTAGAGGACATGGACATCACATGGAAGAATGACTCACAGAGGACTCAGGGCAGGCCGGGCTCACCTTATGTATTATTCAATGGAGACTCATAACTAAACAATGCTCTCACAAATTAGCTGTGTGAACTACGTTTTCCTGACCGAAGGCTATTTATTGTTATCGGATTGGAATACCTCAAACGCAGGCCAGTTCATATGCATCCCGGGCCCGTAATTGTTGCTGAACCACTTCAGGTCCTCCTGCGTGTTGGCACCCAGGATGGTGCGCTCCAGTTCTCTGTATACGGTGCCATAGCTGAGGAGGAATGAGGACAAGGGAGCACATTGTGACAGAGAGAGAGACAGAAGGAAGAGGCGAGCAGTCTTGCCAATTTGGCTGCCGGGGCCGAGGCCAAGATCAGGGCTACACTGTTCATGTGGTTGCCATGGTATTACGGGGAATTCAGAGCAAGGCTCAGCAGTTTCAGAGGCTACAAAGAGGGTTAGTAGGAAGGGTGCTGGTCGTGGAACCGAGATGAGCCACATATTGGGCTGTGGTTTACCACAGTTCAAGTTTCGATGGCTGGCTGGCTCACATTGCGGTTAAGAACACATTGACCAGAAGGTGGCGACAAAAACTCTTGAGCCGAGCCCTAACCCCCCTTATTGTCTCACTGCAGAAGAGGCCATTTGAAGGCTTTAGAATACGTGAGCTTTGGATAGAAGGATCCGAGGCCCTGCATCTCTTATTGTCCTCTTCATTCCTTTCCTGCCATGAGCCCCAGCTGATTTATGGCTTACCACTACCATTGTCAGCAAAGCCAATGCTCCAACATCATGTATCACAGCACAACCAAATGTTGCACGTTGTAGTGCTTGGAGAAGCTTGTCTAACTCGTACAGGTATTACATCACTAGTGGTCTAATCCCTGCACTGATGTTACGACACCCTGTGTGACAAAACATTTTCCCTTAGCAATTCCTTAATAGTGAACCACCAAAAGACCCAGGAAGTTGTTGAACAGCCAAGAATAGGACAAGCCTTCAAACCGACAAGATCAAAGTGGTCAGAAATGCCATTTACTGTGACATTGGATGATCAGCGTTGTTAGTTTGAAAAGAGGGAGGTAAGTTTGTTTCTGGTTTGAAAAATATCTGGAGGTTCATCGATCTGAAATGGACTGTCATGAATGTGACACCATGTGTCAAGCACATTTGGAATGAATTCCCAATAAATGTGCTCAGTTTAGAAAAAGAATACAACTCTGTACCTGATAATCTGTTTGAAAAATATTTGGTGAAAAGGATATTGGGCTCTCATATTGGTTTTGCTATTTACCACAATTAGCTTTGCGGGGGTGTCATTGATTAGATGGAAATGCTAAGCCTACATTATGAAACAACGGATGAATTGGAGAGGTGATGAGTGCATGTGGATGAGTGGATCGGCCGAGAGGTGGTTGGACCAGAGATCAGAGGAGTGACTTCTCATTGCGTTTTCGGGGAGGTTGAAGTGCGTAACAAATTCGAGGGGTAAACACCAAGAGAGATGGGGGAGCCCAGAAGCCAGAAATTGTGTTGCTGGCTGTCTGCCCATTGGTTGGTAAAGGTGGACAAGAAATGGGAGGGTGGAAGAGGACGGAAGACGATTGTGTGATTCCGTCTGACCTTTGGTTCTCGGTGAGGTTGAGGTGCCGTTTGATGTCCAGCAGCACCTCCTTGAGGAATGTGAGCCTCTTGATCTCATGCTGCTGGCACTGGTCAAACACCTGCTCCATGCTTTCCTGATACGGAGGGGTGCACTTGCTCAGCTCCTCCAAAGACTTCTCATACTTTTCCTTGGTCTGTATGAAGAAGAGACATCGTAAATGTGTGAACAGAATCGAATATAGGAAAATTAGCCTGCGGCAAGGTTCCGTACCATTACAGCCTCACCAAGACAATTGAATCCAGTCCACTTTTTATTTCTCCACGAGGTAATTGTCTATTCATCTAAATAATATTTCGCTATTGTTAGGGATAATTCATGTGTTAATTTAACTTGAAATAAATGTCGACAGACATTTTTTTCTTTTAGTCTTTTATAACAGTCTAACTCAAGACACCTCAACCTCACCTCAACTGAGAAATAGAGAGAATTAGACAAATAAGCAATAGGCAATTCAGACTGACTGCAGTTAAATGTATATTTTGAACCCACCAACTAGGTTGTGTATGTTGTGATTGAGTGAGTGTGTATGTGTGTGCATGTGTGTGTGTATGCATGTGTGTGTGTGTGTGTGTGTGTGTGTATGTGTGTGTGTGTGTGTGTGTGTGTGTGTGTGTGTGTGTGTGTGTGTGTGTGTGTGCATTTGTGTGTTAGTAAGTATCTTATTCTCTCTGGCCCAGCATAATCTGCTCTTCTCGTTACCAGATCTCCATGAATAGAGGAGGAGATAATCTTCTGTGAGGCAAGGTCGTTGATGAAGGCTGTTTTGTCAAGTGATATAATTTACCCAGTCTACTGCTTCAACACACAATGTCATACTAATACATGTGTCACCATTCACCTATTATAGGTGACGCAGAAGGTCAACCTCTAACAGCAACATTGTTTTGTGTCAATGGTCTCTCTCCTTCACACATACATAGGTAATTGCTCTTATTTTCTCTCTTTCGGTTGTCTTTTTGGGTGTCTCACCTTCTGTGTGTCATTTTTGCACTTCTCCACCTTCTCATGGAGTTTCTTCTGCTGGTCCTGTGTCACTGAGGCATCCGTTTTGCCGTTGGCTTCTCGGGTGGCGGCCAGCTTCTCCTCCTTACAGGCCATGTGGTATGTCTTCTTTGCGGTCTCCATCTTTGGTTTGAGACACACACACACACACACACACACACACACACACACACACACACACACACACACACACATATGTCAGTCTGTATCAATCCTTTCTGTCCTCAAACTCACCCCAAATGGTTTATGAGCAAGATCAAGAGAAAGTGACCAGTAAAGAAAGAATTATGTTATTTTTTATCAAACCTAATGTAGCCTTGGTGTATCAATAAACCAACCTATTCGATTACTAAGTCTGTTGGTTGGCAAATAGGACGAAGTGCATTGTATTAACTACTGTTTGAAAGCAAAACGTTGAAATGATTAACAGGGACAACTAGTTTTCAAAATCTAATGTGACTGGAAGAAACAAATGTATCTGTATCTTGTAATAGTCCATTTTAGATGCAATTCGTGTTTTTAAAAAAGAAATGAAGGAGCACCAGCGCTAGTAGATGGCAGATGACAGCCACTTCAACTTTGACTCGCACAAAGTCAAGAGCGATTCAAAGAGGGCTTCAGTAAAACCCAATTAGGTTCCAAGAGGTCCCGGTCCAAGGAGAGCTTTGCTTCAGTCTCTTTGCCCAACCTGCAGCCTGCAGTATAAACCGCACTCCAGCCAGACTCACTGACAGCCCAAATTGTCCTTCTAACGGACTTCTCCTCCACTTAGGCAGTTGTTTTAGATGACAGGCCGGAGGACACAAAGGCTCCTCTCAACACCTCTGATACATGTCTGCTATTGTTTGCACACATGGCGCTGTATTGAAGATAGAAAAGAGCTATTTGCGATACACCATAATGCTACACATATGAACTACTAAACCACCATAAACCTCTTTTGGACACGTGGAGATAAATCCACTCTCCTTGCCCTCAGCCTTTTCTCTCCCTCACCTCTTTGGCCTTCTTGGCCCATGGCTTCTGTGCCTTTTTAAAGCCTTCTTCAGCCTCCTTGGCCTCCTTGAAGCCTCCGATCATCTGCTTGTGGTAGGCCTCCTTCTGCCAGTTCTTCACCTTCTCCACGTCCTCGTTGAGCAGGCCGTTCTTCACCTCCTGGTGGAGCTCGCTCACCTTCTCTGCCTCGGTCATCACGGCCAGCCAGGCCCTCTCCACCGAGCCGTACTGAGGACCTGGGGGTTGGGAGAACATCACTGGAGGTCATTCCAAACCCAAGGCAGAGGGATAAAGAGAGCCATTCTCATATTATGTTGAAATGTATGAGCCATAATACATGTAAATGTGCTGTTGGTAGGTAAACATGCATTTTAATAATAACATTAATCATACACAGTATGGTTAAAATGTGTACAATACAAATATTGCTGATACTTATATAAAAAATGTATGAGAAGACCAACATTCAATGTTGTAAAGTAGAACGTTTTCTTCTAAAATATATCTTTGCTGAAAGCTTGTGTTTACATTTTTTTATTTTTTTTAACCTTTCTCGATGAGTTGTCTCCATCTCTTGGACCAGGCGGTCAGTTGGTCACCGTAGGCCTTCTCAATCTTGGCCCGCTCCTGCAGGCAGGCCATGAGGTCATTACAAAGCCGGTGGCCGTCATCAAACCTTTTGACAGCAGGCTTGTAGTTCCCTACCTAAGAAAACAAACACAACGAAGGGAATAGACAGAAATCATTGGAGAACGACGTATATTGTGTATAAGTGTGCTCAGTTCTGTATAGCCTATATAGACCTAAAGCTAAAGGTATTTGAATAATGTAAACGTTAAGACTTTTAGGGGGTTTGGGGGAGTTTTCTCTATACCTAATAACAAAAAACACTTTAATTGTCAAGATGCGACTAAAATATATACTTTAAAATATATATGTACTTCATGCAAATATATAGTACATTTTTTTAATGTCAGTAGCAAGTTTTTGTCAAAGCTTCTTTTTTTCATACCACCTTAAGAAAGTAAGAAAGACCACCTTAACAAAATAGTGCTGTTCTCTGAAGCTCCACCCTTTCAGTGCCTGCAGGGGGCGTGAGCTCATGGTGCATGACAGAGGGAGGGGTTGAGAGGGGGATGGCTCGTGCCTGTGCATGTGTAGTTATGCAATGACGGAGTCTTGTGTGTGTTGGTGTGTGTGTACACGGTGACTGCTATAATCCTCTTCTCTGTTCTAATGCAAGCAGACAGATACTCAGGGAGAGGACGCTGCCAGGACGAGGCGAAAAACAGGAATACATACACAGCCCACAGCTCCAAATACACAGTCTACACACAACTTGCAGTCCATAGACACGGCCCATATACGTTGCCATTTTTTCCAGAGGAGAGAGGCAGTGGTACAGAGACTGCGGGCTGTGTGTGCATAATGCCCAGTGGGCTAGGAATGACACGGAGGACAGGGGCATGGTAGTGTTAGGTCTGGCTTCTGCTCCCTCCTGTGCATCAGACCGCCAAATTACACCAACAACAGCACGCAGGTGGACTGGTCTCCGTATAAGTAGTTCACACACACGCACGCACGCACGCACGCACACACACACACACACACACACACACACACACACACACACACACATTTGAGCTTTCTGTTCTGCACGGTATGTACTGTATCAACAGTATGCGTGACAATTGGCATGACAGAAGCCAAGGTTGTGTGATACCATCTAGCTTTTAAATCTCTGTTTACCAATCCTTTATTTTGTCAGACAAACCATGGACCTTCAAAGGATGTGCCTTCTGGCTTCTAGGCCAGGGCTTTTTTTGGCCATTTGGAGATGCCACTAGGCAGGTGTTTGGGGCTGAAAGGCCTTCTCATAGGCCTTGCTAACTGAGAGGCTCTGTCGTTTTCTGTGTTCCTTATTACCGGGACACAAAGGACACTCTGTACTGATGGAATTCATTAAAGTTTTTCTTTTTTTGTGGGACCACAACAAATTGATCAGTGGTAACCTCCAATGGCTCTTGCAGGACTTTTGAGTCCGTTTTTACACAAGCTCTCACAGTAAATTGGCAGACAAAACACTAGTTTAACTCTACAGCAAATAGGCCTAGACTTCAGTGCTCTGGAAGGGAGACTGACGGGGTTTCTGTACCTCCCAAAAGCTGTCCATGGCCTCTTCAGCACCGGCAACGGTTTCATCGTAGGAGACGGACATTTTCCTGGTTGTAGCAAAGCACGCTAAAAACTAAACGTGTCTGCAGCTGAGCTGGGATCTTCATGCACTGAAAGAGACAGAGAGAGAGAAAAAGGGGTTAGGAACAAAAGTGTCAGCAGGGCCGTTTATAGCTTTTCGGGGGCACTATGCGAAATGTTGTTTGGGGGCCCCTATTTTGTGAAACTATTGTACGGGAATTCCATTCCATCTATGGTGGTCCAGGGACATGCATTTAACATTTAAATGCATCAACCTGGTGCACTTTAAGAGATCCGTTGAAAATATATGCTTAATTGTTTTCACTCAGCACACAAGGGTGGTTGGTTACAAATACAGACCTGTCAGATTCATTTCTAGAGAAAAAAATACTAAAATGACAGCTTGGGGGACCCCTGGTTGGTTCGGGGGCCCTATGCAACCGCATAGTCCGCATATAGCAAGAAACGGCTCTGAGTGTCAGATAGTAACTTTTACAAAATACTCCCAAAGCCTATCGTAAGAACAAAAAACATAGCTATAGCACAAACTTCTATACACATATAATTTACAAGGGGTGAATTATTCCACATAGCCCAGTAGCTTAGTCTCCGTGCTCACTGCAAGAGCAGTGTTTGTTTTTGCATGGCAACTCAGGAACGGAAGGAAACCATCTTCAGAAGTTTGATTTGAGACATCTCTAATAAGGAGATAAAAATAGCCCCGCTGCACTGTGCCCCCCGAGAGCGGAAAGGGCATTTTTACGCCGACGTGCCCTAGAAAATGTAGCAGCAAAACCACAGGGATGCCGACATCACTGTCATCAGAGAGCTCTGACCCTGAATCCTAGAACAGCATGAACCTTGGCCCATTCCATATGAAGACCCCCCCCCCCACACACACACACGCACGCACACACAAACACACAATCTCACACACACACACACACACACACACACATTCTTGAAATCCCACCTCTTTCTCAACTGCAAATAGCATCAGAGTCAGTCTGCCCTATCCTCCCACATTACCACTGAACAATACACAGCCCCAGGTGTCCTCTAACGATGCGATTAAAAACACCCATTACTTTGTAAACCCTTCCGCAGTCTTGGATAAAATATAGATGCTCCTGGATTTCCTCCAAGATCTAAGACGATCTGTATCCGTCCCTCTGAGAGCTGGTCGATATTCTACCACCAAGGGTAAATAAGCTCAGACCGGGAGACGCTGCTCAGGTATTGAGCTCTAATTGAAACCTAATCCATTTTGTCTCTTGTGACTAATGTCTTGCCTGTCTCGATGAGCTCTTCATTAGCAGCAGACTAGACTGTGAAGCCCGCCAACACGTCAGCCCACGGGCGACACTCACGCCGCCCTAATAAGAACTTGTTTACCTACACAATAACGTTCTCACTCCCTTAAACAGGTGCGTGTGCAGCTTGACTGGGAGAGCTGCTGTGAGTTTGGTTTGCTCAAGGTTGCATCAGACGCTCAAGGAGTAGTTTCCAGCCAACTCCGGTAAGAAATGACAGAGTAATCCTGGCACAGTGAGAGTAGAGGTGGATGGATGACACAATTATCATATTAGTTGTGCTGAAACAGTGATACAACTTCAAGTTCAACACTTCTGGATCTCCTGTCAGTGAGTAGAAGTCATGAAGTGATGACGGGCCACGCTCTACCAGGCTGTGTGCTGACTCTGCAGTCGCCACAAGAGTGTGCAGCATCAAGGAATCACCTGGTTATCCGATCAACAACGACCAACACCACACCCACCAAAGGAGGAGGTCACTTCTGGTGAAACTCAATCTCATATATATAAATAAATATATATATATATATATATATATATATATATATATATATATATATATATATATATATATATACAGTGGGGCCAAAAAGTATTTAGTCAGCCACTGATTGTGCAAGTTCTCCTACTTAGAAAGATGAGAGAGGTCTGTAATTTTCATCATAGGTACACTTCAACTATGAGAGACAAAAATGAGAAAAAAATCCAGGAAATCACATTGTAGGATTTTTAAAGAATTTATTTGTAAATGATGGTGGAAAATAAGTATTTGGTCAATAACAAAAGTTCAACTCAATACTTTGTAACATAACCTTTGTTGACAATGACAGAGGTCAAACGTTTCCTGTAAGTCTTCACCAGGTTTGCACACACTGTAGCTGGTATTTTGGCCCATTCCTCCATGCAGATCTCCTCTAGAGCAGTCATGTTTTGGGGCTGTCGCTGGGCAACACGGACTTTCAACTCCCTCCACAAATCTTCTATGGGGTTGAGGTCTGGAGACTGGCTAGGCCACTCCAGGACCTTGAAATGCTTTTTACGGAGCCACTCCTTCGTTGCCCGAGCGGTGTGTTTGGGATCATTGTCATGCTGGAAGACCCAGCCACGTTCCATCTTCAATGCTCTCACTGATGGAAGGAGGTTTTGGCTTAAAATCTCACGATACATGGCCCCATTCATTCTTCCCTTAACACGGATCAGTCGTCCTGTCCCCTTTGCAGTAAAACACCCCCAAAGCATGATGTTTCCACCCCCATGCTTCACAGTAGGTATGGTGTTCTTGGGATGCAACTCAGCATTCTTCTTCCTCCAAACACGACGAGTTGAGTTTTTACCCAAAAGTTCTATTTTGGTTTCATCTGACCACATGATATTCTCCCAATCCTCTTCTGGATCATCCATATGCTCTCTGGCAAACTTCAGACGGGCCTGGACATGTACTGGCTTAAGCAGGGGGACACGCCTGGCACTGCAGGATTTGAGTCCCTCTCGGCGTAGTGTGTTACTGATGGTAGCCTTTGTTACTTTGGTCCCAGCTCTCTGCAGGTCATTCATCAGGTCCCTCCGTGTAGTTCTGGGATTTTTGCTCACCGTTCTCATGATCATTTTGACCCCACGGGATGAGATCTTGCGTGGGGCCCCAGATCGAGGGAGATTATCAATGGTCTTGTATGTCTTCCATTTTCTTACAATTGCTCCCACAGTTGATCTATTCACACCAACCTGCTTGCCTATTGCAGATTCACTCTTCCCAGCCTGGTGCAGGTCTACAATTTTCTTTCTGGTGTCCTTCGACAGCTCTTTGGTCTTGGCCATGGTTGAGTTTGGAGTCTGACTGTTTGAGGCTGTGGACAGGTGTCTTTTATAGATGACGAGGTCAAACAGGTTCCATAAATACAGGTAACGAGTGGAGGACAGAAGAGCTTCTTAAAGAAGAAGTTACAGGTCTGTGAGAGCCAGAAATCTTGCTTGTTTGTGGGTGACCAAATACTTATTTTCCACCATCATTTACAAATAAATTCTTTAAAAATCCTACAATGTGATTTCCTGGATTTTTTTCTCATTTTTGTCTCTCATAGTTGAAGTGTACCTATGATGAAAATTACAGACCTCTCTCATCTTTCTAAGTAGGAGAACTTGCACAATCAGTGGCTGACTAAATACTTTTTGGCCCCACTGTATATATATATATATATATATATATATATATATATATATATATATATATATATATATATATATATATATATAAATATCCACATGGGGGATAGGCTTCACATGGAGATAGGTCCTGCAACCTGATTGCAGAGTGACCAATACCAAGTTGCACTGACTTGACCTACAGAAGAGAAAAGGTGCCCTTTACCCTTCAGTACCAGTGCTTGTTGTCCGTGCCATCCAAAAGACCAACGTGTGGTACCAGGTTTTTATAGAGACCAACGGGATAGGGTGTATGTCCTCCCACACTGCAGCAGGAGACCTGGGGAGGGCTGCCAATGTTTTAAACGAGGGGCGGGTCGTCTGAATCCGCTCGGATAGAACACTCTGTCCCTGGTGTGTGTGATGAGTCGTGACTCGGGAAGACTCCAGCCACTCTGTCTGCAGGAGCGACGGCCGATCCAGTCAAACCCCCCGTTTTCACCAATATCGCCGTTGCGGTCCCCCCACCCAACAGGAGTTTACCTCGTGTGACTCCAAACATTCAGGGGGGGATACATGCCATAGTAAGAGTATGTAGTTCTAACATTGTGATGCACCAAAGGGTTGTGGGGTACACAGGATCCGGAGGGTGTGATAGTTGATTCAATATGGCAGGGTCCAGAGACACGGGCACCATGCTGTGGTGTCAAAACGAGATGCACGGGCCGTTTCATTCACACCTAGGAAGGAGTGCTAGAAAGTGGCTGCGTTATGATATCACGGAAAAGTCAAGGCTCTCCCACACACCGCGAGCACGAAGAAACCTCTTTCTTTCTGTCTTCCAACCTCTCCAGTGAAAGGCTGGCAGTGTGAACATCACAGATGAGGAGAGGAGAGCGACGGGTACAGAAATGACACAATCATTCCCTTTATAACCGCTACAAAGAGAGTGAGAGAGAGAGAGAACGAGAAAGAAAAAAAAGAGAGAAAGAGATAGAAAACTCCAGACTGAGAAATAATGATACCTGATGTCTACCCTCTGTATATTTGCTACTTGCAATGACATTAACACAAAATGGGTGTCTCCTTAGGCTCCTTAGACAGTTATTGGACTGAAGAGGATGCAGGTGAAAAGGCCACAGTGTCTGACACCCAGCAAAAATCATTTAACAATTTCTCTACCTTGACCACAAGAGTTTGGGGCAAACCATTTTCGTCAGCATTTCTACAAGCTACATGCTGTCAATATTATATCTTTTTTTGAAATATAGTAAAAAGAATTCACATTATGTGACCATCGATGTTTCACATCGCTAGAAATAAAACCATGTTTAAAGGCCGCTAAAATAAAACACACTGAAACTATGAAATGTAATAAATGTATACCAGCTAAGGCACTACGGCGGAAATATAATCTTGTAAGCTTGGCAAATAACATCTTAGTCGTTGGGTCGAGTAGCCTACATTTCAAACTGTTCATGTTCTGATTCAGAACCGTCTACAAAGGGCAATGGCAGGCTCCCGACGAGCAGGTAATGTCACGCCTATAATTCATGGTGCAATGTTAATCTCCGTAGAGGCATAGATCCTTCCACCTGTCCGTCACGTTGACCCTCCAATTAGCTACTGCCTCCTCTGCTAAGAGGCCCACTGACATTAAAGCTGGATAAGCCCCTGCAAGACAGCAGGATCTGACCTCACGACAAAGGCAGCGTGGCAGATGGCTGCAGCCTGGTCTACATCTCTATCCAGTCTCTGCATTTGACCTTGCACAGATTCATGGTATTTTTATTTGACACATCGTCACACTCCCTAATCCTCAACTGTATGTCTTTAAAACCCTGTTTGCATTACATAAATCAATCCTGACACCATTTCACCAGCTATTTGATCTATGCATGAGTTGACTCACATACATATTATATTGGTTAGAACACAAACAATAAAGTCCTGTGTTAAGTCCTCACAGTTAGCATGCTAATTGGTTGATGATGCTATGTTTAACCAGAGGAGAATCTGGCATAACAGGTCACTAGGTCATTCAGCAATTTCCTCATATAAGGATTAAAGTTGCAGAGCTGTATGTCTTGCATAGTCCTTCCTGCAACATTAATTTAGTTCAATCAACACCAGACACAGAGGGTAGATGTTCTATTTTCCTATTGGTATGTATTGGTATGAGAGGAGAGGGTGAGTAGAGGCATGCTGATATGATCAAATTCCTTGGTCAAAGCTCTGCATCATTCAGCTATGAAATCGAATTCGATGAGGCATATTGAGAAGCTGCTTTTCAAAATGGCTGCCAGAAAGAGGACTACATTTTCCATCAGCACTTATAGTATAGCAGAATATGAAATACTATTGGGGCACTTTTACATGCCCGTGTAATTTTTTTTCAAGTAAACTGAGAGATGGTTTTATTTGATCACTCAGCAAGAGTGTGTTCCCTCTGTCAGGCCGCCTGCTTGAAGTTTAAGTCGTTTAAACAGCCTGCTTATAACACCCTACCAAGGTGTTATATGAGGCTACAATTAGGACATGATAAATTAAATCAATTAGATTGGCCATCAATCTAATTGAAAATATGTATTTTAGTTAAAGCAGCAGACTTTAACTGTATTTAAATAAATGTATAAACACATGCTTTTAAATGTTGATTAAAATACGTCATTGACTGGTATTTCTGTAGATCACTAAAACAAAAAATGTTTAAACATAATTTTTGAGAGTAACTCTAATATAACTTATAATGAGGGCTTTCAAATACTAACTGTGAATTGATTACTATAAGCAAGCTTGATTATATGCTTTAGGGAATTAATAATCAAGATCTCAAGACTAAATTAATCTACACACAAGAAGAAACAAGAGACTAAATAACCAAAGCTGCGAGGGCCTATAGTGAAGGCCCACTACTATCTACATTGGCTTACCTTGATGGAAATCATAATGGAAAATTGAGAAATTCGTTAATTATAAATTATATCCAGAGGCGCCCCACTCTCTCTTTAGTTATTTTGCAGTCCAGAGCTCAAACTTTTTTTGGAGTTGCTTCGCGAGAAAGAAACTTTTTTTTCAAAGTTGTGCAGCTTTTGTTGTGGTGTCCAGACTCAGTGTGGCGTGAACAAACCAGTGAGTTTCAATGGTTGAGGGATAATCCTGCTCTGTGCCTCTTGAATAGCTTAGAGGGGGAGGGAGCTGGCAGGAAGAGCCCAAGAGAGGACATGAGGTTCAATGCAGAAATGTTGTCGGTTTCTGAAACCACATTTACGCTGAGTCTAAGGATGCGGTTGGGTATAGACATTGTAAGTTGCAAATGTGACTGTTTATGTGTGAAGAAAATAGGCCAAACATGATCATGATAGCATTCTGCCAAAATGTATGGAGTTTTTGATTTCACTGAAATATCATGGACCTGAGTACTCATGGGAGACCCCTTGTCAAAACTCCAACAGTTATCCGATGTTTAAAAGGACCGGTCACCTCAAGCCTTGACAGTGAACCACAACAATCGTGTAAACCTATTACCTTAAGCAGATTGCAGAGCGCGGTTGGTTCTAACTTTACTCGCCCAAGTATTACCTTCCCCCATCCCATGGCTGACGGTGGATGAGGTGTTTCAAAGATTTCCAAACCACCTAGCTGGGTTATTGAGACAGGTATTTTGTATTATTGATCTTATTCTCAAAGTAACAGTTGACGCAATGGCCCTGGCCTGACCCTTGGTTGCTGTTTTATTAGATAATCAACAGGCTACTAAAGGCTTCTCAATGTTTGGACAACTAAGTAAGGAAAAGGAAAAAAAATGTATATGTTTTTATTGAGGTTAAAAGACAGGGGAAAAAAGAGAAAGAGAGAGAGAAATAGAGATAAGGATAGTGGAGAGATGGGGAGAAATTGAGAAATACAGGGAGAGGGTGGGGGGGGGATTTCTCAGGGGGTGGAGACTGGAAGGAGGAGCAGGTGAGGATGGCTGCAGGCTCAGGATGCTGAAAGGACCCAGACAGTCAGTCAGTCAGTCGGCCAGCCAGTCAGACAGTCATCCAGTCAGTCAGTCAGCCAGCCAGTCATTCAGTCAGTCAGTCAGTCAGTCAGTCAGCCAGCCAGTTAGTCAGCCAGTTAGTCAGCCAGTCAGTCAGCCAGTTAGCCAGTCAGTCAGCCAGTCATCCAGTCAGTCAGTCAGCTAGTCAGTCAGCCAGTCAGTCATCCAGTCAGCCAGTCAGTCAGCTAGTCAGTCAGTCAGCCAGTCAGTCAGTCAGTCAGTCATCTAGTCAGCCAGTCAGTCAGCCAGCCAGTCAGTCAGCCAGTCAGCCAGTCAGTAAGTCATTCAGTCAGTCATCCAGTCAGTCAGTCAGTGAGCCAGTCAGTCAGTCAGTCAGTCAGTCAGCCAGCCAGTCAGTCAGCCAGTCAGTCAGTCAGTCAGTCAGCAATCAGAATAAAGAGTTAGAGAGTGAGTTGCCACAGGGTTAGAACGGAGTAGGACAGACACATTGATTCATCTTGGGGTGCGGCTGAGAATAAACAGCCTGTTGCCAGGAGACAGAGCTGCCTTGTGATACCAACCGGCCGCTCCGGAGAAGCCCAGAGAGCCAGTGTTGTTGTTAACCCAAGCCACGTGACCGACGCTAGCACAGGGGTCACGGCAGATGAGATGAGCGTGGGATGTTGGCTATTACACAGATTAATCAGGAGAGAGTGAAAGGCGGGGAAGTGACATCATTGCGGGCAGGTCACTCTGCAATCAGGTTGCAGCACCTATCTCCATGTGAAGCCTATCCCCCATGTGGATATTTATATATATATATATATATATATATATATATATATATATATATATATATATATATATATCTGCTGAAGATGAGTACTTGTCATCTAATGGAGGGAAGGGAGGGGGGAATAAAATGATAGTGTTTATAATAATATGATGAAGGGATAGGAGAGGAAGAGAAGGGGATTATTGTAGACTGAAGCCTGGATTGATGAGAGGGAGAGGTGAGAGGGGGAAAAGACAGAGAAAGAGAGAGAGGGAGAGGGTGAGTGAGACCGAGAGAGTGAGAGTAGAGATGGCGAGGGGAGGGTTGTGTTGTATCTATCTGCTGAATGTGGCCCATCGATGGGCCCTGTGCTCTGCTCGCTGGGGCGTGGAATGAGAGAGTCAAATCAGGGCTGACGTGTCGATCCAGATAGGGAGTCTGCAGCGTCGTCTGAAAAACAGCCTCCCTCCTCCTCCTCCTCTCCTCAAGGGGGGCTACCTGCTAACCCAGCAAACGGCGTGTAACGATTGGTTCTATCTAAAAGGAGTGTTCCAGTTCTCTTTTTTGGGGGGGGAACAGGCCGTATGACAGAGAGCAGGAAAGAACCTGAAGCTTCGCAGACGCAGAGGAGAACGGAGATGAATGTGCAGCAGCCGCTGCATGTGTGTGTGGGATACGCTCCTACGACTGTGTGTAGGTGGAGGATGGGGGTGGGGGGGGTGGGGGGGTGTGGGGGTGGGGGGGGGCACTCTCCACGCTGGCAGCAGGCTGTTCCTGAAATCCTCCACTATGGTTCGTTAAAGCACCGAGCGTATTGTACTGGCTGAATTCTAGATTTCTGTGTGTTTTCTTTTACATGGCGTCCTCAACGACCGGCACACAGCGCATGTGTAAGCACCACTCCAACAGTCACACACCCAAATATACACCGAGATGGTTGCCATTCAGAGCTTGGAAACACTCAGCCCTGAAATGACAAAGATGATCGTTGATGTTCGTTGTGTTTGTGGTTGCTGTCTCCCTGCATTTCCCCTGACATAAAACGTAGGCATCAGAACAACAAGATAAATAAATGAACACCACTAGAATCGAACCGCTTAGGCCCTTAGCAAACAAAATATCATTGGCTTGGTTTGAGCGGGTGCTAGCTCTCGCCAGACCAAATTCCATGTTTGTTCATGTTCGTTTTAATAATAATAATAATAATTACTTTATTAATCCCGTAGGTAGAGATTTGCTCTCTGCATTTAACCCATCCTATCCTACACTAGTAGCAGTGGGCAGCTGTAGCGCAGCGCCCAGGAACCAACTCCAGTTTTATGCCAGTATCTGGGGACTGACAGGAGTAAAAACCCTAACATGTCTTTTTGACATTTGGAGCAAACCAGAGCACCTGGCACAAACACGGGGAGAACATGCCAACCCCAAACAGAAAGGACCTGCGGAGGCAGCTGGGGTTCCAAACTAGGACCTTCTTGCGGTGAGGTAACAGTGCTAACCACTGAGCAACCATGTTGTCATCGTTCGCCTCACATTGTGTGTGACCGTTTTGTCCCTGCAGTCGATCTACCTCTGCTGGCTGCATGAGTCACGCCTAACCCAGGATTGCTCAGCTGACTGACTGACAATCCCCTTCACAGCAACGAATCGGGCCATTCCCTCCGGATCCATTTCCCCCATTCCTACAGTGGAAAGATTCTTCAAGCTGTTTGGATCCTTATGTTTCTCTCTTACCCAGCAACAACACTCCTGATTCAACAAATCGTTACTTGCTGGGCTGGAAAGAAAGGTGCGCAGGTTCCAGTGGCTGTACGGCCTGAGAGTAGAGAAGCCAGTGGTATTAGATAGGGTGCAGGAAGTCAGGCTACCAGTCACATACAGCCATGGTAGCCTGCTCTGTATAAGGTCCTGTGATGTTTTCAGGTCTCCGGGGACATTATGGGACAAATTTGACCATCCATGACCAACAGCGGCACATGGTCCTCATCCTCAAACACACTTTATTCACTGTCAAAGTTCATAAGGACACGTTTGCTCAGACACTCACACACAAACACACCCTCAAATACGCATCTGGTCTGAATCTTCATTCACACAACGCTGAAAAAGAGGTATGGAATAACCAACACATTACAGTCAGAGAGAGATGGTTATAAAGCTAAATTACATACTCTCTTCAGTAATACAGGCCAAATAATTATAATACCAATGGATATATTTTCTCATGGTTCAAATGAAGGCTAATCCAGAACAATATATCATTACTACAACTGCTCTATACCTCACGGCTAAAACCCAATTTATGTGTGACTTTATTCAGGAAGGCTGCTTCTGTAATTGCCTTGACATTTAACACATCTCCAAAGTGACCATAGTTTAATAGAGTGAGACGGAATCGAAAAGAAACGTAAGGACTAAATAAAAGCTGGATTGATCGTAAGACATAACATACATTTTATGGTTCACCAGGGGTTTTGCTTTTTTCATAAAATGAAAGGGGCACTAGCAACCAACACACTTAGACACACACACACACACACACACACACACACACACACACACACACACACACACACACACACACACACACACACACACACACACACACAGACGCAAGCACAAACCACATGCAAACTCACACTCCACCCACTCTCTTTCTCGGTCTCTCTTTCTTTCCCTCACACACATAAGCCCACACAAACACACTAAAGCTCACACGAAAGAGAGCAACTCTGGCATGCCGATACGCACCATCAGCCCCTCTCACACACATCCCCCATTGCCCCCTTAACGGCACCAGCGACTCCAAGCCTTGATTTAACACAGTGTCCACTCAGAGCTGCTGCAGTGCTTATGTAACCGCCAAGCCTCCTGCCACAAGCCTCCCGGTGACAGTGAGTGTGCGTAAGAAGAGAGAAAAGGGAGAGAACCCAAAGGAGGGAGGGGTAAGAAAAGGACGGGGGAGAGTCGGAGGGGGAGGGAGACACAATGGACATATTTTGTGTTGAGGGAATGTGCTGCAGCAATGGCTGCCAGCTTTTCGGACTGGGAGAGGGTGAGAGAGAGAGGGACGACCGAGAATGGAGGCACTCTTCTTGGCTCTCGGCTGCGTGCCAGTTTTTCCCTCAACCAGCGAAGAGTGGGAGAGGGGGAGGGGAGGGAGGAACGTGTGTGAGGCAATGGTAAATCAGGGAGCGATGCTCTTCAAACACAGCAGCCCGCTTTCTGCCTTCTTCCCGCTTAGCTGCCTGACTCTGCATTGCATACTGATGGAGTCTCTTCAAAGGCAACACAGCTACGTCTATGTGTGCACGTGAGGACGTCTGTAGCCGTGCAAGAATGAATGTGCTTCTGAATTAGCGCGATAGGGTGAGGGAGAGTAAAGCTGTGTGGGGGATACCCTCTGAATTCTGTAGACTAGGACTCCATTTTGTTCCCTCCCTCTCATCAACCTTGTACATGCATCAAAGAAATACAGTTAAAATCAATACAAATAATTAAATCTGCAAAGGTAACTCAAGTGAAACAGCCAATAGACATCAAATAAACAAATCTTTCTTGCATATATCGAATAGTCAATATCTTAATACTCCTGCATTAATTATGCTAACTCTTACCGGATATTGTGGTCCTAAAGATTAGCATGCAAATTCCATCATTGCAATTTGTAGCATCAGTGTGGTAATAACAAATACCCTAAACCATGCCAAACTAGAGGACAACTCTGAAAGTTCACAGTCCACAACCGGCACCATGCTCTTTTATCTTTAACCTAAGCCACAAAAAAGGTTTGTCAAGCTCCATATTGTCTACAGAATCCAATAAATCACAACTAAACCAGTGCTTTCAGCACCTTGTCCACAGCACAGCCATCTCAGTAAAGGAATCGATTGCGTTATTGGTTTTATTTGACACAATATCTTGAAGACAAATCAACTCTGGAGGCAGCAGGACATGGAGAGGGACACTATCATTCAGTCTTTTTGGAAAATCGAATTGGAAAAGTAATGAGTAAAGCCCTGGGTAGACCTGTTTGGCCCTCTTAGTGGCTGTAGACTGAAGAGCACACAAAATGGAACATGGGTGGTCAGAGTTGGTGATTTAGATGTCTCATATTGGTTTCATAGATCCACACGCGACGACCTGCAGGGCAGCTTTGTGTCAGCCCGTGTGCCAGTGTGCAGGCCAAGTCCCTGCTGCCTGTCTCCCCTGCCCCACACTTCGACTATGGACCCCTGGTGAGTGGTACGGGGGCTTTTGGGGGGTGGGGGGTGATGCCTGCAGACAACTGTCTGTGATCTCCACACAGCCTCCCCTCTCTCTCTATTCCCAGCAGAGGTAAGCGGCTGTGAACACACCCCATCGGGAAAGGGGGAAGACGATAATGATTCCAGAACTGTTCCAATCTGAAAGGTGTAACGCTATTGCAGGGGTGACGATGAAAATTGATTGTGCATTTTATAGCCTCATTCTGGTGAAAAGCAGGACTCGTACGGTGATCGACTCCCATGGATTTTAGATCAATGGAGCAGACCGGCTGAGACACAATGGAGCTAAACAGTCCCCCTGGAAGGTACATGCTAAACCAGCTCCTCAATAAACCTTAACAGTATGTACGATGAGTTCATCTACACAAATGTCAGGCCACAAAAGTCAGGCCAACGTTCCTCAATAGTAGTCTGATATAGTGTTGTTGTTGAATGGGATAAAGGGCTATCTCATCAGTGTTTACCACTACATTTTACCAAAACATGAGTGAAATGTGCATTTAGTTATTCTAACAGGAACACTTACAATATTTATGAATGATGATACACAAGCAGAAAGTGATCAATCATTAGCAGACCACCTTACCCGAAAAACAAAAGAACTATCGCCATGCAAGTGAACAGCCAGACGAAAGAAAGAAAGAAAGAAAGAAAGAAAGAAAGAAAGAAAGAAAGAAAGAAAGAAAGAAAGAAAGAAAGAAAGAAAGAAAGAAAGAAAGAAAGAAAGAAAGAAAGAAAGAAAGAAAGAAAAAAAGAAAAAAAAAAAAAGAAGGAAAGGAGAAGAAACCACTCACCTTCTCCACCAATGGGAGGTCAGGTTTCCATAAACCCCACAGAGAGAGCTGCTGTCCTCTAAGGGAGGTCACCTGTGGACACAGAGAGATGGCGGCTTGGTATTTTGTTATGGACCAGACCAGACCACCCTTTTAAGGACACCGGCATACGGTCGACATGTGTGTGATTCTGGAAGAGAATTGCCCTGGCATTCCTTTCCCTCTAAATTCGAAACATTAAACATTCATGATAGGACGTCGCCTTTTGAAAACACGGATACACTGTATATACATTCTCCCGCTTCGGAAATTACTGTTTGGATTTTTGACGAGGCAGAATCATTACTCTGTGAAACAAGTATACTCTGACTATGCTCCCTATCCCCACGCAGGCCTGAATAAAGGCACAGGAAATGTGGGGAAATCCCAGGCAGTCTGTCCGTTTAAATGTGTTCTACGATCTACGCCATCTGTTCTAGAGTCTCATGAGCATAACTATACACACAGACACACACTTTAATGACCTGGTCCGCTAAACAGATCAACTACACTATTAACAAGGATATGCAATGGGGATATCCAACTGTAAACCTGGACAATTCTATTCTGTCAATGCTTTGGTACCAACACGTAGTAACAGATCTGACTTATATCAACCATCATACTAAGAGAACCATGCATGGAAACCAACTGATATTCAGTAGGCCATAACAACAGGGCCTTGACCAATTTCCCCATTGCAATGTGACGTGGGCTCTGTAAAGAGCAAACATGATGAGACTCAAATGGAGATGTAACCTTCAGAGGATACCTTGAGGTCTGCGTGAACCAGCCCATGAGGATCACACCCTCTAGTGTTCAGAACTACTATGCAAACCGCCTCCAGTTTAATGAGCGTGCCATTACAACTAGGACAGCCACAAAACTAAACAAAGGGATAGAAAGTACAATTCCAACCCGTAACTGTAATGCTGCTTTAATGAGGTTGAAACCAGACAGACTATGGGTCCATTTTGGGAAGCCCAAATTCATTTGTTAGTGTGCTCCTTCCCTATGGGGTGGACTAGTGTACGCAGAATCTGCAGTCAGATGAGGCAAACATAGAAGAACACACACACACACACACACACACACACACACACACACACACACACACACACAGATACCTAGAGGTAACAGGAGTTATTAGCTCTTTCTCAATAAATAAAAACATATTTGCTGCACTGTATAAATAAACACACCTACACACTTTGATCTGGCCAAAACAATTTAAACCCATAACAATATCAAGTATTACCAGTATGAGTCACTGAGAGAGCAGCAAGTCCTATTTTCAAACAAGACACAAATGATATAGTCATCATTTATATAGATATGTCCTCTATGAGGAAATAGCTATCACCCCCTGTTCCGTTTTGGTTCTCTTTCTGCCTCTGTGTGTGTGTGTGCGTGTGTGTATGTGTGTGTGTGTGTGTGTGTGTGTGTGTGTTCCTCTGCATTGGAGAAACAAGACAGCCTAGCTGCCCTTCAGACTAGCAGCCATTGTCACGTTGCCTCCTTTTTCACAGGTTGTCAAACACCACTGTCTGCTTTGAAAAGAAGAGAACACTAGCCTTTCACCCACACCACCCTCCTTCTCTGTGCCGAACAGCTATCACCTTCCCACGTTGTTCTCTCTCACAGAGCTCCCCTAGGACCTACCAACCACCTTATATGAACCAATACAAATCCACAACAAAAGGCAGGTCAGCCTCAAACAAAACAACAACACAGAGCTGAAAAATAAAGGAAAAAAAACTATCCAACAGAGCATGCAGAGAAGAGAGACAAGTGTAGCAAATAATAATAGGTCAGATTGAAACAGTGAATATAGAAGTATTGAATATATTGTATACTGGCTTTAAAAGGTCAGAGGAGGAGACTGTTAACCAGTGGGGGTCAATATATATTATCAACCCACTAGGAGCATTCTGATCCCTGACAAACATTTTCAAGCTGCATTCAAAGGAGTTTCCTTGGCAACAGATTTTAACAAACACAAGGGGAATGTTTAGGAGATGACATAATAACACATGAACTGAATTAGAAGGCCAATAAACAGAAAGTGAATATAGGTCGGGAAGGGAATAGACAACTGAGCGGGGGCTGACATCCCTTTCTCCTCCATAGCCCTTCCCTCAAAGTGCTCCCACCCTGAAGTTCTCCAGTAGAGCTGCTCAAGAGGCCATCAGCGCAGGGTCCTTGGAGACCTGGCAACTCCTTGGTGAGTACCCTCCTCTTTAACTGCTTTGCCTAGGTTGTCACGGCAATTTACGTATAACTCAATTATCAGTGAACCTCACCTTGATAAACAACGGTTAAAACCCCCTAAATGCAGTAGTATATGAGACTGGCGTTGCAAACAGACATATAACAAATCTGCTAGCTGTCATGGTAATGCTAATAGAAAGCCAAGAAAAGACCCAATTAATGTCTCTATGAGTCAATGTGTGGCGAACATGTCAATCACTGTGCACGTTCCATTTTAACTAGACCTATTGCTTGTTGCTATTGAAATACTGCCATTGTGCCCACAGTCCATCCATTTCACTAGTGCTTCCAAACGGGAGGTTATGTGAGTGTCTAAAAGCATATAAAAGATAAACCAGGTCATTACACCTGATCTTTTGCTTTCCACTAATCTCTGTTTATCTTCTGTCAGATATTTTGAATTATGTTACATACAGGCCCTAAAACAAATCAAATATATCCTTCCTCAGGTGTATTCATTGTAATCAGACTTTTCCTGGGAATATAAACACAAGCGTGCGCGCACACACCCACCCACCCACACACACACACACACACACACACACACACGCAGACACACTGAGAGAGAGAAAGACAGAGGTTCATACACAAGTCCCTGTTGAGCGACTCTTAATCGATCTAACTTAAATAGTAACCTAAATAGAGCAAACTGTCCGCTAATGAATAGAAGGCTCGGTACGCTCCCCTTAACACAATCAAATTTGATTACCCCCTGTCTGAATCTTCCGCTCCCTTCCTCAGCCGCGTATCTAAGGTTCACGTTCAGGCAGGTTTGTGGAAGGACGTAAATTCCAGCCAATCAGCGATGCAGCTCAACGATGGTGGAACTCAGTTCAGCACCAAGGATAGCTCCAAAAACATGAAAAACTGAAAAGGCACTATGATCTCCACCTTTCCTCCCTAAAACAAAGAAGGCTATGAAGCCACAACACACATGCCAACTCTATCTCCGGTATAGCGGAAAACGGCATCATCACACCCCAAGGTTCTCTACTACAGCGTGTTGGTGTGGAACATATCTAGCCTACTTCTCTATGTCACCCAGAAACGGGATACGTATCCTAGCACCAAATAGACCATAATCTACTAAACAGAAAAAATGAACAAGTGAGAGAGAAAGAGAGAGAGAGAGAGAGAGAGAGAGAGAGAGAGAGAGAGAGAGAGAGAGAGAGAGAGAGAGAGAGAGAGAGAGAGAGAGAGAGAGAGAGAGAGAGAGAGAGAGAGAGAGAGAGCATAAGAAAAGGTGAGAGAGAAAGAGGGGGGGTGATTGTTTACTTGAAATGCAGCTGTTTGTTTCGACAGGGCGAAATGCATTTAGTCGGAAAGAGGAAAGAGCTATGAATGACTCTTACTGTGGTATGACATAATGTTAGACGGGCTTACTCTCATAATACCCCCCTTTCCCCACTAAGATTTTACATTTTAACCAGAGAAGATCAACCTATTTACTGATTTATCTCATTGCAGCTTACACGCAAGGGATAAAGATATGGGTGGACCTACGTATGTATGGCAATTCCCTTACAACCTTGACCACCTTTAGCCTATATGGGATGTAGGTTACACTCCTTCGTACATCCCACAATGTATTCCTTTTTGAACACCCTACTCTGTTGCTTTCTCTTAAAAAAGCTCAGCAATAGTCTATAATTCCACACAGCTATGACACAGCGTACATACTTTGCAAGCGTTTTCACATCAAAACACGATCGTTCATAACAAATGTCTGGCTACCCAAAGTTTCTGTTGATTGATTGATCATGACATTATCGCATGAATATTGTTTGATTGTTTTCAACATTTGCTATCTGAAGAAAAAAAAAAATATATACGCAGGAGCCTGGAACCAAATAACAAATTACATTAACGAGCACAAGGCCCTTAATAGCCCAGTAAGAGAACCCAGTTATAAAGCCTTATTTTACAATATAAGCTTATTGAGAGATATCTGTAAATGCTCGCCTTCGCACAATATCGTAACCTTTCAAACACATCTTAAATGAAATGCACAATAAATGATATAGATTATGAACACAAATTAACATTATTAATAACCCAGATCGAGATTGAAAGCTGCTAAAGCTAAAATGATCTAACTGAATACCCCCAATAAAAGGAATAACGTGAGATTGCTTTATCCCTACATCGCCCTTTACCAAGATGATGCACGACTGGTCTCATCATTGTAGAAATGCAGCACCAAGCTACATGCATGCACGACTGACTCACCAGGGATGTAACACGGTTTTGCAAATGTCCAGCAAAATATTATCAATTCTCTCTTGCAATGACAGACAGAAGGTGACCCTGCGTTCTCTGCAAGAGACTGCATCCGCGGTATCACAGTGCACACGGCAAAGGGGGGCTGCAAGCGCTCGTCCGCGTTGGGGGATGGTCTATCGTCCCTCTCTTTGGGCTACGAAGATGTACACTGAATCATAGACATACTACGGAAGTAAGCCGGCCTCAACTGTTTAACGTGATAACATACAAAATACTGGTTATGTAACATGGGTCGACATTTCAATTTTTTCTTTACTATTTTTTTTCCTACAGATTATGAAATTTCTTGTATTCAGAGAAATCACCACAAGATGGCAGAGTATCACAGTAAAGTTTTAAACGTGAGTGGAGCAGCATGGGTTCCTTGCATAATAAGCAAGACTATTGCGAGAAAGAATTTGTATGTAGGCTTACAACAGTCACTTATGAGTAGATGACTCAATCAACTGTTCTTCCTGAGTTCTGTGGAGCATGAACCTTCATAGGCATTGTTTTTTTTCCGTTTTGAAAACCACTCAAATAGATTCTCAAGCGGCAGATATCTTTAATATAGGCCAGTGTGGATCCGACATTTGTCTTCTGAATGTGGATTATTTTTCATTATGTCTTATGGCTTTGATTATTGGTCCATGTAAGGCGCATATAGACCCTTACAAGTGTGTTTCATACAGTGTACATAACTGATCCGGTTGTGTGAGCACAAAAGGAGCACAGTTGCATTCTCTGCAATGCAGAGTAAAAATGTTGTGGGTCCAAATAATACCCTACAAAACAATCTAATTAATCATTGATTTATGACATGGTCAAAACCAGTGACTTTTACATGCCAACAAATTCTTATTATGTGTACAAACCATATTCATGATTAGAAACAATCAAAAGACATGGAAGATGCTAAAAGACGCTGATGCATAAATAAATAAAGGATGCATTAGAGGAAGTAGGCCCTAACTGCTGGAATTCCTTGCGCACGGGTTTGACTTGGTTCGTCTTTAATTTCCCTCTTTGTAGTGATACTTAAAGGCAGTGCTCTGCAGAGCAGACATTCCTGCCAGAGCCAGTCAACATCCCAGTTAAACAAAACTGTAAAAAAATTATGAAAAGACTGGAAGCAAAAACATGAACATGAGCATTGCATTTATGTTGTTTGGAATTTGGGGCAAATCTTATTGTGAGCTCAAAAAAACTATTAATAGCATTGTCATCGGTCATTTTTTACAATAAAGTTGAAGTAGGCTGCCGCTCTAAACTGAATGGGCATAAAGAACATTGGTTGATAAAACTTCAATGAAACCAATTAAGAAAGTTAATTTCCAATATACTGAAAAGCAGCAAAACACAGAGGGGAACAATGTTAATACGATACTGGATAAGATTATACAACTACAAGGTATAGTCAAAAAAGGCATTTCACTGGGTGTAATCCAATAATCCACATGTAGACCTATTATACAATGGCATCCTGACCTGAGAGTAATTTGATCAACAACGGAACTTTTCAGAGTACACGTCCCTTTGGTAAAAAATACTTCGAAATACAATAACTGTAGATAGGATAGTTCGACTTCTCTGCTCTAAAAGTATTTATACACGCAGGCACTCTCTCTATCTCTCTCTCTTTCTCTCTCTCTCTCCACACACACACACACACACACACACACACACACACACACACACACACACACACACACACACACACACACACACACACACACACACACACACACATGCAAGCGGAGAGAGAGAGGGGCAAGCACACACACGCACACACATAGGCAAAGATTGCCTTAACTGGCATAGAGCAAATCACGAATATCCAGAATTGCGATTTAGGCAATTTAAGCAGAACGGAATAAGTAGCATAAAGGTGTATGTGTATCTCAACCAGAGTCCACGAGTGAGTTAACAACAAGCCTTTCTGGACGCTGTGATTCCCAGGGTACGAGCCAGTGGCTGGATCAAATCAATCACGTGACATGCCTTTCTGAGAATGTTCCTGGAAAGCGAAATGCGCTTGCCCTGATCGACTCAACAAAAAACTCGCTATTGAAAAAAACCCCAAAGTAATCGCATTTGACCATGGAATTTCTGTGTCTTGGGAAATACAATTGCCTACGACCAGTGGCAGCTTTAGGGCTTTTGTTTGGAGCAGTTTTGTATTGGTGGGCTACTCTTTAACCCACTTACTTTCCCAAATGTACTAGCCTAAATCACTGCTTTTGAAAGCCATAACCACTCCCGAACCCGATAGCGCGAACAAGCAATAGTCTACTTTCCTGCAGCAATAAGACCTACCCAAAAATCGACGACGCAGGAAAAAAGGTTCGTTTGTAAAGATCAAGAATGCATGCAAGACTCGTTATAATTCTGTATTTTTGGGCCAAACCCTTAATATACAATAATTATTTTAAGAATATGCTGACCACACAATGGTGTAACGTCTTGGAGGTCCTTTTCAGTTTATTCTAACTATATTTTAACATTTTCTTTTAATCTTATATTTATATTTCAGCCCGGATCAATGATCTTAACGACCACCGTTCCCGAAAAATCTCTCGACCCTGTGTCGTTGAAGGACCGAGAGTTATTGGATCCAAATCTATTTGAATCGGGGCAGGATGCCACAGACTTATCAAAAGCCATGTCCCACCTTCATGACTCAGGTTAGAAGGTTACTAAAAATGTACTTGTATAGGTTAAAAGCATAGGCTTCTTCCTTAACCAAGGCTTTTGTGTTGTTAGAGAAATTCTTCATATTTTTGCTACACCCATTGTACATTATGTACTGCAGCTTTCTCTTGCTCTACCTCGCTGTGTGGTAGATACAAATGCATTCTTATTTTAGTGAATGTGTTTCTCCGATATTGATTGCAGTTTAGAGTAAGCCCGTACGATCTGGCTACATGACAAGCAGCTGCAACTTCGGTTACACTGCTGTCGTAACTGAAAACCATGTCCTTAAATGTGACTGACCCCATATATATGTGTGTTTTCCAGGCTGGTACTGGGGCTCCTTAACTGCCGCTCAGGCTAAACAGGTCCTGAGAGAAGCGCCAGAAGGTACATTTCTGTTGAGAGACAGTTCCTACCAGGGCTTTATCCTAACTCTGTCCATGACTACCAGCATGGGCCCCACACACCTCCGCATCCAATACTCTGGTGGCATGTTTGGCTTTGACTCTGTGGGGATGGCACGGCTGCAACTGCAACGGTTTGAGAGTGCGGTGGAGCTTGTGCAGCACTATTACCTGACATATAGACATTTGGCTACCCAGAAAACTGAACTTGAATCTCAAAACGATTCTGTAAGTTCAAGCTGTTTGGCTGCAGAGAATTCTTTGCAGATGAAACTCATCAGGCCACTCCATAAAGTCTCTCCCAGCCTGCAGCACCTTTGCCGAGTGACTATCAACCAGCACTCTCGAAATCACCACTACCTGCCATTACCTGGAAGGCTAAAGAACTTCTTGCTGGAATACCCCTTTGTGCTATAGGATCCATCTTCCTGTCTGTGTTGTTTGGTTGTTATCTGATTTACACTTGCATATTGGAATAATTCGGTACCTTCTGTGAACGTGGTCTTCAAAAGCATTTGTTTCTGCAAAAGTCTTAGCATGTAGAGGTTCATTTTTTAAAATCATTATATAACCCTGTTCACATTCAAACAATTTACATTTTCTGTATTTTTCAGTTTATTTCCAATATAAAAAACATTGTATGATCAGTTTGTTATTATTTAAAAGTTTAAAAAAGATCATCCCAGCTGTTCAAATGTTTTATACATGATACAGGCTTATCATTGATAAACAAGTTGATTGAGACAGAGTTCCGTCAACCGTAAGACACTTGTGAATTATTCATATTATCAAGTCAATTCTATTATGAATAACTATTTGGGGGGAGTGGGGTAAGATTTTACTTAAAGTCTCCTTGACAGTCTAACAAATACATTTACCTATATTTCAGGATACTAACTTTCATTAGAGTTCATAAGAATGCATTTGCACTAATGGTGTATGAAAATATGACTTCCTGAAAAAAGGGATTATGCCTCAGGCTATGGGTAAGTTGAGCCATATGGGGTACAATGACCAATTTACTTTTTACAAGTAAAAACCTGGAAGTAACACTCTCTAAAAAAAAAAAAATCTATCAGGTTTACAAGTCCACATTCTTCCATTTCTAATGTGTTTATTCAAATATTTCTGAAAACATACAGAACATTTCAAGGTTTGAAATTGATGAAACATTGTTCTAAGTAAACATAGTTCAATTCACGTTATTGGACATTTTACAGACATTTAAATAATGAACCGTTTTTACTATTTGGGCTGATTGAGCTTCACATAATAACAATAATATTCTTTAACCAGGTAAGTAAAATAAAAAAATGATATGATCATCAGTCACTCCAAGATAACAATATAAATGACTTGATTCCAGAGTAACAAAACTGAAACATTAATCACTATTTCTATTGTTCATGTATTATAAGTGAAGTTTATTAATTTGTCACATGCCCATCACTATATGGAGATGTAAAAAAAACAACTCCCATTTAAGTCTTTTTGAGGGCTGTTGGTCTTTCAGGCATTTGACAGGGGAGATGGTGGCGTGTAGTGAATCAATCTTGGCCTACAATTGTTTAAAATGTGTTCATTGTATTAGTTTTGCGCAATAATTAATAAGAAGTGCTAATGCTGACAAAAGAATTGGCTTAACAACTAAACCTTAATAGTGGAATTAGTTGAACCAATGGTAAAAAAAAAATAATAATACATACTATTTGTTGCACAGACCATAGCCTAAGCTGTGTCCAAAAATAAGACCGTTTTTTCAAGGATATAAGCCAGACCTATATGAAGTATTTAATTTTGGCCCCGTTTCGCTGAGGCCTGAGCTCTTTCTAGGAAAATAATAGCTATGTTCTTTCTGAGGAAACCACGGCCAGAGGAACAATGGGGAGATTGTGTGTTAGTGGTGAGCGTATCCTTCCAATAACTTTTAAGACTGGCCCTACAATACAGTCGTGCTTGCACTTGCTCTTAATTCAGAAGGTAAACTCTGACATGATGATCAGAGAAAGCAGAATTAAAAGAACGTATGTAGTGTGTATACCTTTTAAGGGTTGTGTGTGTGTGTGTGTGTGTGTGTGTGTGTGTGTGTGTGTGTGTGTGTGTGTGTGTGTGTGTGTGTGTGTTAGGGGAGGGGGTGGGGGGGGGGTGGGGGGTTCACGGCACACACTGATCCTTTTGAGTGACTCATAGTTCCAAGAAAAACTAATTCCTGGAATATGCTGGACTCCTGAATTCCACTGATTATTAAAAAGAGCATCTGCAGCAAGAAAGAAGAAAGCTGTGACAGAGAGAGTAGTTGGTTGAAAATGTTAAAAGAGTCAAGTAAAAGTACCTGGATATGCCAGAGTAAAAGCATTGTCCATCTTGTATTTATTTGTTTGCCTTCCATAGCAGTTATTAGCTACCACTTGTTACTCACATATGATCAAATAGATTGCATTTAACACATGGCTTTTCGATCACTTTATTCAGAGGTAGAACAACATGTGTCAAATTACTAAACGGCATATTGTAGCACCTAAAATCATTTGGATCTCCAAAGAAGAATCCAGGCGAGAAGTCTAACAATAAAAAGATATACTAAAATGTAAACATAACTTGATAGCAGTACATTTACAGAAGAAAATGAGTGTGCCCGCTGAAAGCATACAGTATGCCAGTAAGATTAACTGACAAAATTATGGTTTTCCCCGTATAAATGGTAAATGGTAAATGGTATTGGAAATAAGTTACAACTTCACTGGAAGTCGATATGGGAGGTGCACTTAAACCTAAAAAACTTGAAGGTTATTGGATGTATCAATATGATATTTAGTATGTTGACTAAACTGGCCAAGCTGAGTGACATAAAGTTGGAAAGGTGTTTCTAAAAGCTGACAAGGATTCCCCATTAAGCCTTAGCGGTTATTAGGTAACGGGGGTCAGAAAAAAAACCACGTAAACAGCGATAGTATAGTTAAGTATTTATAGGTATTCCGACGAAGTACAGAATAATAATGCCTATGATTCGGAAGCTTTACATTTATCACTTTGTCTAGCTCTGAGTTATACGGTGTGATACATGCGTTGCTGAAGTCTGTACGTTCTATTTGAATTGGCGACGCCTGGTGACAAAAACAGCGACTGCATCTCAGTCTAAAAATATTACAAGCATTGACGCAGGAACGTCTGACATTGTTTACTCCACGGTTCCTATTAGGAACTTCCTAATTTCTGGGTCTTCCTTAGCTTTGTCACAAACATAGGTTGGTTTTAGAACAAGTCAACTCAAGGTGAGTGAGCTTTAAAATAGTCGACATACCGTTAGTTACAGTTAGAAGAACGATGATGCCTCCGATGGTTACTACTACTAGCTAGGTCGATGAGCCAACAGGCAAAGCTAAGATGACTGGGCGGTGTTAGTTAGCTAATTAGCCAGCTAACTAAGTTTGTAGCGTTAGCCATGACAAGCTACTTTGGGCTAATGTTAGCAGTCATCCTTTTGCTGCTGCAAAGGCCAAGGGAAGCCAGGGCAGGGGGCGCGCACTACATCCTGAACTTGAAATGGTCCTGTGGTTTTTGATGATACTCCACACACAAAAGAAGTAGTGACATGACTTTGTAGATAAACATCAGTTAAAGCCATCTTTTAAGGAAAATTAACTATTGGTTTGCTTCCAACGGGTCTGTTGAGACATTAAGTGGTTGCTCAATTCAAGCTGGCTAGCCGGCTAATGCTAGGTAGGTGGGTCCTCCTTAACGATACATGATTTAACCCAGTAATACGCTGTCGCTAGCTAGCTAGCTACCCGGCCTTACGTTATGAAACAAGCTGAAAGTTCAACTTTAAAGTGAGATTAGGCAAGTGAGCAATGTTGAACACATTTTCATAATATTTAACAATATGTTGTGTTACTGATTGTGATTCGTACATTGTAGGCCATTCAAATAACGATTATTACAAAACATATGAATGAATAAAAATAATTAAGCTGTCACGTTAACGTTAAACCAAAATTGCTTGAAATGCGTTGGGCTAGCTTGCTAATAGCAAAGCTTACACTGACGGGTCGAGCTGTCAATATGGCATTTGTAAGTTCACGACTGATATGATATCTCGCCATAATGAGGAAGTTGACTATCCACCGACAACGTTGGCTAAACAACTGCAACGGCCCTATAATTAAATTAGCATTAGACAAATGTGTTGCAATTGTGGGATGTAATCTTAGTCTTTAACATTTAACGTAAAATGTCCAATGGGAATTAATCGATATGTCGTGAGAGAAGTAGGGCATTGTGGCACTTTCTTGTAAAACGAGGAATTATTTAGGGGCCTAATATTATTTATGTTTTTGTAATGCCCATTTACTTCATGATTTCCCTTGGAGAAATGGCTATGCATAACCATATTGCAAATTATTTTGTCCCTGCCTCCCTCTAGCAGATTTCACAGTGATTAGGGAGGGCAGTGACAGTCACATGAACGAAAAGGATGAGCGTAAACAGCGGGGAAGAAACTCGAGGCAAGGGACTGTTGCCGCTGCCCAGCTTCTACCATCTGCATAGTGGATTTTTTGCTGCATCTGAAGCCCTTACTGGGTTAGCCAGACAGCCCCCCGTGCCACCCTCTTCTTGAACATATGCAATGAGCAACAGCACTGCTGAACCCCCTGGTACCATAGACGGGGATGTGGCAGTCAGCTACGTTCTTGTGCCCTTTTTATTTATCACCTTCATTGCGATAGCTGCAGTTGTGGTGAGTGACAAGCAGGATTGGGAGGAGAGATATACTTGATGTCTTTTCTTTTTCTTTTGCCACAGTACTGGAGGTTACTATGCCCCAAAGTAGTTTTTTAAAGCCCAGGATTTGAACAAACACTGCTATATTTTGTCAAGTTAAAACGACAAGGTATTTTGTAAAAATAAATGGTAAAAGTGGTGTCAAAGTTTTGTACTTTCTGAATTGTAACAGTTCCTTCACAATCATCCGCCTTTTACCAACATAGTTATACTCTCTTTTTTTCCTTCAGGTAATGTATGTGCGCAAGAGGCGAAGGTAAACGATATATCAGTTCTAATCATATCAACATGCTCTGCTATCAACAGATTTTACAACCATTCACTGATGTCACAAGATGTCTTTTATTTTAGCACTGTTCTTTCTGAACGTATTCTCTGGTTATGTGCTTACAGAATCGACAGGCTCAGGCACCAGTTACTGCCAGTATACACTTACGATCCCTCCGAGGAGCTGAATGAGGTGGAACAAGAGATGCTATGGAAAGAGGAGGACACTAAGGTAAGAAGCTCTAGTCCATTATTACACTTAACATTGGTTATCTTAAAGACGTATATGTGTACCGAAACAATTACCGCTACAATGAACACGTTTTAATGGGGTAGCTGCAACAGTGTTAAGGAACGCAACCTTTCAACCTTGCAAATTGACATTTTAATATGACAGTGCAACTCCTTTAGTTAGTCAAATTTAGAGCACTAGGTGGCGACAAAAGCCATACTTTGTTGGGGCTTCAGTCTAACTGATCTTACAGTTAGTAGCCAAGAAGGGAATTAATTTGTCAAGCTTCATGCTATGCTACAGAATGGGGGTAATAATGCATTTCCACTCTATTTTGTTCTTATTTCCTTCAAACTGCCTCAATATCCTTGTATCCTCAGGTGGTGCAGGGATGGGCCAGGGCTTACCAACAGCGACGCCCACTTCTAAATAAAGATGCCCATGCATGAATACATTGGAATATGGCATCAATATTTACAGACCCAACCACTGGTGCAGCTAACCTTTGGCCAGAGATGTCAGTCAATGAAGAAAAGCTTGTCGAAGTGATCTCTATGCCTTCCCTTTATCATCGTCTGCATCACTATCCTCCTTTTCCTCACCGAAACCATCCTCATCTCTGCTCCTCTGTTGAATTTCTGTTGGACAGAAGCGGACTGTCATTATTCTGAACCCTTGATGCCAATCCTGTGTGCCTGACAGTCGCAGCATCTGTGGACATTATTTATTGTAGGTTATTTATTTATTTTTACTGTGTTTTCGTACATCATAACGTGTCTGAATATGCATACATCCACAGACAAAGTTTACAGTAGTCTGGTTTCACTTTTTACCATGACAATCTATGATTGCAGTCGGCAGATTGGGCAATTCCACCCAAGTCTAGGTCAATCAGTTTAGGTCTGTTCAGACCCTCAAACATGTGGAGATTGTTTTACGTCCTGTTTTATCGTCAACGGTTCTTACCTCCCTCAACATGCATTCAGCAAGCTATCCTTTAAGTGCTTTGGGTGTCTGGAAAGCACTAGATAAATTAAATGAATGATTATGATTATTATTATTATTACTATCCTGGGATGCAACCCGAAGCTTTTTTGTCTACAGCAGGTCCAACTGCTGCTGGGCAAGGTCAACTAAACATTTCATAGCACTATTGATTTACACAAGGTCCAATGGACCAATATTCTCACCAGGCAACACGTGAAGGAAAGGTCCCATTAAATGTGTGAGGAAAATGTAACAGTACAAACAATATTTAATAAGGTTAGTCGTAAGCTGTTCAATATGCTTTTTGTCCCTTTCTTAAACCTCAACATTTTATCTGTTAATGGTTTTTAAATTAAAAGCTCCTGTCTTCATAGCGCCCATCTAATGAAAACATACTCTATGAAAAAGTGGATTTCTGCTCTTTTTTTTAACTTTGTTGTCTCCTTTTCTATTCTTTATAAATTAATGTTGGTAATGCCCTGTTTGTACCTACCCTGCTCTCAGACGAGTAAGAGCTGTAGCCAAGCCCTAGGATGAGTCTTTCCTATGGCATGACAAGATCCAGTTCTAGATGTGGGGCTATGCCAACCACCCTTCTCCTCTCCATCATAGAGCTATGACTACCACCTTAAATATGCCCGGTCTGCGAGACATGGCACCAGGATGGATGTGCCTGGAGTAGAAGCCATTGAGTTAAATACCATTGGCCTGACTGTGTGAAGTACTCAGGAAACCAATCAGCAACTCATTATTTTCAATCTGACTTGTAGGTACTCTTCATGGCTCGATGAACATGCTGCTGCTGTTTTTTTTATTATAATTATAATTATTTTTTTTAACTTGTGTTGGTATTAGTCTAAATGTATGAGAATTGTTCAATGCTCCCTTTGACATCAGGTGTGTCATTATATTCATGCCTTGTCCATGTTGGTATCCTCATTATAGGAAGTATTTGCTATGTTTTCAAGCAATACTGCTGGGGGATTCTTCTGTCAGGCAACGTTTTAATGTGAAATCTTATGAAGTGGACATGACCGTGTAATTTTGGTCTGAAGATAGGGTATTGAACATGGAAATTGCACCAGAAGTAAGGTTGATATAAAAACATTTTGCTTTTTAAAATGTATTCTGATTTGTTCGCAACTTTCTATGTACGCTATCTATTGCAATGAGGTGCAGATCTAGTGATGAATACAACTTAGAATGTGACATAGACTGCAAGTATCAAGCTTTATACATTATTAAAACAGTTGGAGTTAACTTTGCTTTCCAACTGATGCACTGATTGAGTAATGCGTGTGTGTGTGTGTACATATATTGACAATGGGGAGGAATATTTTATGAATGGTGTTGGAAGTGCTATCAATGCAATAAAACAAAGTGGAGAAATGTTTTCTGTCTTGTTTTAATGGTAGTTTGACTTCAGAACTCCACTTTGCCCCTCAGTGGAGGAGTGCAGTAAATTACTTACCTAATCAGTAGGTTAATAATAATGTAGAAAAAAAACTGCAATTTTCCGGTCTCCTGGCAACACTGTCGTTATCTTCCAACAGATGGAAGGTTTGAGAGAGAAAAAAGTCCTGCACTAATATCTGAAACCAAATAATTGATTTCCCATGTTACCTCAAATTTACATAACGAAGATACAATCTATTAACACTGAAGTTATGCTGCTCCTGTGCAACGGCCAAATTCAGTTAACAGCTTAATGCTGGCCACGTCGGCCACCACTAGAGCTGACAAACTGATCTTAGCTAATCATTCTATTAAAATCCACTAATGGCTGATGAAAGACCAACTGAGAATAAATTCATCTATTTATTGACCATGGCTGGATACAAATCGTCATAGGGCACCATAGAAATATAGACATTGTACATTTATAGACAGCGTACATTATAAAGAATGACCCCATCCTACTGACCTCATATAAATGGACATCCATGGATGAGCTCGGTAAGAAATTATGCATTGTCAACAAAGTTACAGGTGGATATAAAATGAGCATTAGATGACTATTGAGAGGAGCCTTATGCCAAATGGGTAATAACAAATGAACACCTCAGAAAGAGTGCCCTGTCTCGGACATACAGATACACAAAAAGACATATGTGCCATGAAAATCTACCAGCATTTCAGTGCACCAGAAAGATTTATTAGAAAGATAAAACACAAGTCTACATCTACCACAGTCAGCGAACATAGTTGCCAAGCTGACAGGTCTCCCTGACTTGCTACACACACCTTTTAACAACCTGTTTAAAAAAAAACATGAGAAGCCAAGCGATTTTTGTGTGTGAGCATACACAAGCTAGGCTGTCATCTTTCAGATACCTCAATACAGTCAGATAAAAAAAAAAAAAAAAAAAAAGATAACATACTAAGTAATAAAGACATCTTTCAAAAATCTTGCCAGAGTTTACATTGAATAACAAAGCAGTTTAATGAAATAATCTGGTAACTTAAGCTGTCATCATGTGAGGTATGAAATTCCAGGCTCTGCATGGCCTGCTTGCAGTTGTCCGGGTTTTGAAACTAAGGTTGTAGCAGCTTAGGTTTGTGGAATAAAAAAAAAACAGTAACTGTACTGTAATCAAAATTTCCCTGACACTTAGAAATACACAAACAAAACAACTTATTTTCTTTTTCTGGAGCAGATTGCAAACACAAGAGTCTTAAGAGTATGTCCTCTTCCTCTACAAGCTGATGACCAGGAGAAACTGCATTATTTAAAGTAGAGAGCCCTAAAATGGAATGAAAACATTGGATGGTTATACTGCTTAACCAGTGACACTCTCTGTAACAATTAAACTGACCACAGTTTCCTGTGAACAAATGCTGTAGAAATGTACGGCAATTTGAAGACTAGCCAGTGAAACAGTTTATAAAAGCTCCCTGAAGATGTGAGAGACAGATGCTCCCAGCCTGATTCTTGCCTACCTGCCTACCCTTAAAACCAATAAACTAGTTACAATACATTGTTGAGTGCCAAAGTAACAGCAGCACACTTTCATGTTTTGTGATGGTGTTGTGACCTAAAGAAAAAATTAAAAAAAAACAGTCCCAACACTTAACAGTACATATTCAACGTCCCTAGTAGCACTCAACAGAGGAGGACATGGAGACAAATGGAAACAGTTCTAGTCGGTTTTCCCTTGGGAAAGTTGAAGATGGTGCCAGGGAAGAGGTTGGATGCTTCTCTGTTAATGGAATAATATGGAACAGGTCAGTTACATAGATTACGCACGGATACTAGTTTCATAATACATCTTATTCTCCCTCTATATATGCTGAAGCTCAGCTCCTCCACCAATAGTAAAATGCAAGGGATAAGAATAACCACTGCACACAAACACACAAAACAGCAAGTATAGGTAAAATTCACCTTTGTCCAGTATAAAACATGGATAAAGTCTATGATGTCCTACTATCTCAGATGCAGGTACAAAGAAATAATTAGTAACTTTAAGCAGAGAAAAAAAAAATGTCCTACACACAAACCATCTGTTGGAGAGAAAAAAGGTCCAGGCTCCTCAGAGCATGCTTGTTGTCCAGTATAAAAGACTTGGAATACCACAACATACAGAGAGAGGACTGTCAACTGCCTTGATAGTGAATCTTTGATAGGTGTTATGCTTGAGAAATGTTCTTTGTTTATCCAGTGCTGCTTCAAAAAGAGGTTAGATGAACCATGTGGACCCTTCATTGACTAGAGGGCTCAAAGCGGTGGTGGTTACTGGTTGTGGCTCTGGCGTTGAAAATGCAACCCAGCTCTGATTAGCAGGAAGTTCGTATGTCGAGTGAGGTAGCACAAGCTATAAGTTACTGGTCCTCTTCTTCCTCCTCCACCTCCTCTTCCTCCTCAGATGATTCCTGGGCCGCCTTCTCTTCCTTTTCCTGGAGACAAAAAAACACACAATACAGTCAAAGTCAACCATGCTTTCTGTTAAGTGGTGATGCTCATTGGGGCCAATAGTAAGGCTGGCTGAATTTCCCCACTTCAACCTTCGCCAAGTATTTAAGTGGGGGCATTTTTTCAAATTTTTAGCATAAACAAGGGACAGACAAAACTCCCCTGAGTACCAAGGAGAAAGACAGGTCATCTGTATGGATTCAAAAGTGAGATGAGTCATATTGAGCCCTCATGTCCTGCCCTCAAAGAACTCTTCACAACACCCTCCTGCTCTGGTCTTGAGATGTTCATTCATAAAACCAGGGGCCTGTGGGGGTGGGTGGGTGGTTGGGGGGGGGGGGCTGTGACTAATGCAAGACAGGCTTCTGGAGCTAGTACACCCTTACCACAGGCATGTTGAGGAGGGAATGCTATTACAAGACTTTGGTTTCTTTGATCTCAGCTATCCCCTCATATTTTCTTCAGAGGGAATCAGCAACAGCATTAAAAGGAATGACCGAACGCTGAAGGAATGGACACTGTTAGGGATGCCATTGAGCTTAGACATTTGTGGTATACACATCAGGTTGATACCATGGAATGAATCCCCATCATTACACGTGTATTTGGCCAAGCAGGCTTCCTGTCTGACTAATAACTGTGGTCTACTTTGGCTGCCGTTGAGAGCCACTGCATATTTAAGGAAACCAAATAGCAGCGATAACAAAACAAAAAAAAAAGGAAAATGAATAGCCTTTTATTAAACATTACTACTTAGAAGGTCATATGGTTATAGCAAACCCAAAAGTGTTTGCAGAACTACCTCTTAGGACTGTCTTTAACAACAACACATACACGTAAATAATGGCGCTCTCACAAAGATCTCTTACCTCCTTCTTGGGTCTTCCCCTGCGTTTCGTTCCTGCAGAAGAAGCTGCTGGTGCCTTCTGTCAAAACAGAGAGGATTGATGAACCGAAGAGCGGTTACTGTGCTCTGACAATAGATGGCAGTAGCACCTCCGCTACGAGCCAGATGGTTAGGGGGCACAGGGTTCATTGGCTATTATCTGGGAGGCCGACAGGAACTGCACCCAGGGCACTCCAGTTCGCTGGCCACCTGGTCTGAGGCTCAGAGACAGCTGGTGAGACTGGGCAAGAGACAAACTCACCACTGCAGCGGCTCCATATCTCCTCACACACACACACACACACACACACACACCTCAACCCATCGACATATACATATCTACACTCACAGTCAGACTCAGAGCAGCTAGTACACGAGCACCGAGGGCTGGGGAGAAATCGGCTGTTGCTATGGAAACGACAGGGATAGAAAGAGGGCGAACTAGGACTGTGTGCTGGGGAGGAGGATGGAGGGGGTGCTTGGTGTCAGCTTGGAAACAGACTTGCGGCCTCTGCACCTGCACCACAGTGTGCACGGCAAGCTCTACAGGATGCCTGGAGGACAGGAAGTCCTGATGTGAGTGTGCGTCTCTTTAAAACAGCCAGCACACCCAAGATCATCCTACAAAGGGAAGCCCTGGCCTTACTATTTTTGACACTTGAGGGGGCGAATCTGCCTCTTTTTTTGCAGTTAGCCAATAAATTGTATTGAACAACAGGACATCCGTTAGACAGGATGAGGTTAGCTACCGTTAAGAAAACAAAAAAAGGCCATAAACCGTGGTTTGGTTACTACAATTTCATTACATCCGAGACCGTTTTCTTGCACAGCAACATGCTTCTTTTTTTTAAATTTTTTTTTTTACATATTGGCAAACCCAGATGTGGCTCTCCTTCTTTGAGGATATTACTAGCTTGAAGTCATTCCAAACTAACTTTGACCCGTAGATTTTATTTATTAGCACCTTTGGTTATGCAAGGATGCAAGCACGCCAGAGGGGACACCCAGCCTTATCCACATGTCAAATAGGCCTGTGGTATTGACTTACTTTGCCCTTGGTGGTTGTCTTGTTTTTGCTGCCCTTCGGCCTTCCTCTGGGCCTCTTTGGAGTAGGGGACCCACTGGGTTCCTGAAATGACAGCCAACAGACACATACAATCGTATATTAGCAAAGAGAGGTACTATTGCATCTGAGCACATTTCTTTAAGAAGAAAGCGTTGATGTACACAATTACATGTAATGTGCAGCAACATGTAGCCCTGAAGATGAAAGGCTGTCATGAAACAAAGAGTGCGCTGTTTCAAGGTCAGTGCAACTGACACCCGCTGCTACTTTAAGACTAACAGGTGGTCAAAGCTACAGGTTGCCAAGTTCTATTAACTATAACAAGCTCTATGGAGATACACTGCTGTTCTTTAGATGAGATGAGCCGTTGATAATAGGATACATCTCAAGGGTCAGTTGATATGGAGCTAAATGAGTGACTTTAATATCGTACGCACACACTTTGAGCCCTTCCAAGTTTTGTGTGGTTGTAAAATTGATTCAAACTTGTAGAGAGTTATATCGGTAAATATATATATATATATACACACACACACAATTTGTAATATTATTACATGTGTTTGCAAAAGGGATGTAAGTGCTATCAAGTCCTGTAAATTAGCTCAGGCAAGTTAGAAATCTTCAATTTACACATCCTGATCTTAAAGCTGCTCTATGCAACAATCTGTAGGGGGTCATTTTGGCGCTCTCTACCATTTGCTTGGTGTAATTTTTTCCCCTAACTATCGTAAAGACGACGTGCATTTGTATGCATTCGCTAGCACGATCAACGACTATGAAGCCGCCAAAATAAATCTCTTGCTGATTTAGTGACGCAATTCCTTGTGCTGTAAAGCAATTCATCACATTATTGGCCAGACTAATTCCCAACCGTACCGATTGGTTAAAGGTGCAGTAAGCAAGTCTAGAAAATTGGGCAAAAATGTTCAAGAATTTGAATGACAGGCCAAAAAGCCAACCTCCTAATTCCTCCTATCGCTCTCCTTAGCCCCTCCCTACAAATGTTGTATATACATGCCTGCGTGCCCCCTGACTTGAGTGAGCTTGAGTAATGCTAGGCCAAAATGCTCCCATAGCCTACAGCCGTGCTTTTAATCAGGAATGTACACGCAAGGTGATTAACAGGCAGGTAGCGACGCCTCATTGCACCAGCTGTCCTGATTGGTCAGTGATTGCCGGGCTGGACTGTACCTTTAAAGGATTTGTAACGTTCTATTGTCAAATCAGGTAATAATTAGACTACACCTAGCTAACCCCCACCACCCCCCATTTAGTGCCAGTTTCCAGTGCTACTAGTTGGTTAGCTAGCTGAATAAACTAGTTAAATAACATATTGACCATGCATAATTGGAAAAATAAATTAGTAATTGTTGAATTTCATGATTAGCTAACGTTGGCTTGTTAAAAAGGCAGCAGGTTTTCCTAGGAACAGTAAATTATCTTAAAAGCCTAGTCTGGGAACAGTATACTAGATACATTTTTATTCTCTGAGTGGCCTTATTATTAATGTCTGCCCAATTATTGAGGGAGAATTACATTTGTTTTGAGTGGAGATTATCACTATTACATTTCTATGAAGTCTGATAACATTAAATAACCAGCTAGTACACCAGCATGACCATGGCGTGATTGCTGTTAGCAGCTTAGGTAGCTGTTAGCAGCTTAGCTAGCTAGCAAATTATTTCAGGTAACAACTTCAACATTTCTATTTCACTGGAAACGGTTTCAAATGAGAAATAAAACACAAAGGATAGAGAAAACCTATTCCATAATATAGGAACATGGAAAACATTGTTATACTTCCTCTATGGTAATACCACTTATTCTGACGGTAACATTTATGGTGAATGATACACTTCTACGCTCCTAACAGAACAGTCCCGACTCTCGCAGTGTCAGACAGGCATTCAACTACATAGGAAAATAATGCTTTTTGTTTTGCCCACTTACTGGCTCACCAACAGACATTATCGGCACCATGTGGAAAATGTGGCATGTTCAAGTACTGCCTGTGTGAATAAGGTGTCAAACCAAAACTGCAGATCCAGAGATATAAGTAGGACATATATACCCATTCCAAATGCCAGAAGTTCACTTCAAAGTTAGCTGCTCAACAGTAATTCTTAATAAAGTTAGTTACATTATCCCATGACAGTTGGAAAACATCTTTGTTTTGCAATATCGTGACAGATGATGGTCTTAACTATCTTAGACACTAAATGAATCCAATTAAAACAAATTGTATTCAAGGCTTGCTTTGTCTCCTTTGCATGTACATTTGTGTAGGCACTTTCCCTATTTTTAATGAAACTGCATTTATGTAGGCCCCATTACTTAAATATGTTGAAAATGAACTTGCAAATTGTGACAAAGCAAATTGTGCAGCCAATTTCTTTAATCTTATAAAGTTTGCCAATACCTCATTGAAAGCAATGGCAAGGTTGGTTGGTTTTCCCACAGAAGAGGACACAGCCTAGACAAGGTCATGACCCTCCCATTGATTGGTTAATGTAGTTTGGCTGGCCAGTCCCTGCTCAAATGTTTTTGTACTCATAGGTATGCGAATAACAACAGACAAAATGTGTGCGTGACAAGTGAAGATTTGCATGAGCAGAAGGAAGATGCTTGTATTTGCAGAATTAAGATGTGTGTACGCAGAATGAAGACCTGTATGACTATGCGCAAAGACTTGTAAGTTGCGTGAGACAATCCTACTTGAGAACAATCGCATCATTGTTGCAAACACAAATGATAATCATAGATATCGCAAATGTATTAATCGATACTCTTTCATCTACAATTTTGGATCATTTTGCAACCACTAAACTTGAATGCGCTCAGTTTATTTAATACACGAAATTAAGTCACTGACTGCTAACCAGACTGCTGTTTAATAAACAAACAACTTGTCCTGTAAAGTTACGAGTGGCAGCAATTGTTCAGTTGTGTAAATTTTGTTATACGAGTCATAGTGGGTAGGTTAGATATACTGAATATATTTTTTTTATTAATATTGAAAAAAAGCACTACATTATTTATATATGTGACTGAAACTATGTCATAGCAGTGTCGTCTACTGCTACGTTCCCTGAGTGTTTACAGTTGCAGCTAACAGCAAAGCAATCCAATACCATTATAAGCTCCCTCTTGACTGGCAGCTACATCGGTTAATCACTGTTGTAACTCTGCTGAACTATCCAATCAGGGCTGGGCAGAGGCGGGTATTGAGGATATGAATGGTTTAAAGGGTTCATATTACACATCACTGAACAACTTTTAAAGACCACACAGCAAATGACTACGGCTGTCCTCACAAACACAGATAAGGGGTGAAGAGATGGTCAAAAAGGAGGCCATATCCAATTTCACTCCTATCTTTGTCACTCAAGAGGAAAAACTCAGTAAGAGCAGCAGGTCATCTTGGATTGGATTGGTTGCAGTTCAAAACGGAAATGACCAATGGGTAAGCTAGTTCTATTAACTAGACACTGTAGGATGCTGTATTGCAGCCTACATTTCTTCAATATGGCTGAACTAAGCGTATAATTCGTGTTATGCAAAATTACACTTTTTTAAAACCAGCTCCCTTATAAATTGATGTACTTACGTCAGAACTTTTCACCTGCGGCTGCTTGCGAGGTCTTCCACGCCCCCTCTTCTCGGCCTCCTTAGGGGTATCCACTTTGTCACTCATGATTAGGCTACCTTGTTTACCTAAATACAAGCATAAGACGATTGATGGGTTGAGGGCAGAAACTGACACAACAACACATGAATGTGATAATGACCATTCACCAGAACCTAAATCAATATGACAGGGATAGCACGTAATCCGTGTGTATTTGCGGTCTGCCTCTCCGTTTAATGGGTCAGTAGTAGACGAGCAGGAAGGATTGACATCCACCGGCATGATTGTGTCTGCAGGCTACCGTTTAGGATTGCCAGTGTGGCCCATTATACGCTGCAGACGGATCCGAATAGTTAGGTATCAACAATTTGACGCATGTTTCTTAAAACCAAGATCACAGGGTTGTCTGTCCAATTAGACAGTATCGCTCTACTACTATAAACTGTATCTGCATACGATAGGGTCAGCGTGCCATCATGTGCTCAGCAGGGTTTAAATGCCGACGCGGATGGCGTAAAATTCAAGCGCCTCATGATACCCTCCATACATATACTGTGACAAAATTGGAGCAAAAATACCCTTTATCACACCAATACATGCAATGGACCGCAGTTAGTGACGTTTATGAAAAAACCTTATCACAACACTGTAGGATGCTATTGTTGGATCTCACAATGCTATTCTATCGAAAGAAACCACTATGCAAATTGCAACGTACGTTTTACTCATCCTTGTAACTATTCTACGTTTGCTCTTACCTTTAACCCTTGCGGATATTTGTCAGAGTCCAAATAAAAAAAAAAACAATCCCTCAATCGGGTATCTTATTCAGGCCGGTTTATAAAGCCTCTCACTGCATCGAGGTTCGGCTACTTCTATTTGACGTTGTCTACTGCCCGCCCCTTTAAATCCCAGTTTATGCAGCGAAAGAAAAATACAGAATGGCACTAAACCACTGAAGGACATAAAAATATTTCTTTAAATATTTTTTTTTGTTTACCAGGAATGAAGCAGGTTGCGGAACTAATCCAGTTAGCCTTTTTTTAATAGTCTCTGTGTCTTGTCTCCGCGAGATAAAGAAAAGGCGCCAGCCTCAAGGAGTTTTAGGGCAATTTAAAGAGCCGTCCTCATGGGAGCTATAACATTGGAGGGCGGAGATATGATAAGTGGGCCACCAACGTTACCAAGAGACCCCTACCCCCTCCATGGCTGCCCTTTGTATCCAGCTTTATAGTCTATATTTAAAAAAAATCAAAAATGACTGGTTTATTTAACAAATTATTTTTCTAATAATATTCTAACATTAAAGATGTCATGCGAAGTCAATCACTTGTATAAAAAATAACTTTTCATTTAATTATTTTTAACTTCACAAACGCCACCGACTGATTGGTGCAAACAACCTGACTCTTATGGGACCTCTATATGCAATGCAAACATAGGTGTGTGAGGTAGGACAAACCTGAGAACAGGCACTGAGTGTTATGGAAATATCCCCCACAGATTGGTCTGCAGTGTCCCACTGTGCCCCAAAGTGGCACCAGTGATGCAAATCAACTGCTCTGCTAAACTCGATGGGTGTAAACTGAAACAAGAAGACGACTTTAGATAGAACACCTTAGATTGCCCATCACTTGGTCATTCCAAAGGTAAATAGCTGTACACTGCCATAATAGTATTCCATACCATAGAGGCGACGCGTATTTACATTGTCTACCACCTCCCACCATACACACTGCCCCAACTCACAACAGGACCAACCTGTCTCCCCTTGCCTGTGTTATGAACTGTTTTTCTTTATTATCCAAACTCTGAAAAGATTATCATGCTATGCTACTACTCCGTACGCATCATGCTATTTTACATAATTTTTACACCCATATTAAACTTGATATGAACTTGAAACTTAAAATTATACTTTTGACAAGACCTTGTAGCAGAGAGCAGCCTACTGTACATGATCAGAGAAATCATGAATGAGTGCATTGGGTGAAAGGAAGCTTGGATTGGGCAAAAAATGAAGAGAAGTGCTCTTTTTCTCAATGAATCCAATGTTCTGCTCAGCATGTGCTCGCCTGGCATGCCAGACCCCAGCCCCGCCCCCACCTCTTTTCTTACTCTATTCACTTCCTTCCTCTCTCTCCCACTCTCCTCATCTACTTGTGCCCCATCCCCCACCCCCTGACACATCTCTGCCATACTCAGCCCTCTATAGTGGGATGAAGACAGGGCACTGAGCCCAGAGTGGGTGTTAGCCTGAGGAATGTCGTCCTCCTAAAGATGGGATGAGCCTGGCTGAACTTCTGGCACAACCTGGAGCCTGACAGTGGGATTGAATTGGACGGGTGACAATGATACACTTTTGTAGGACAACATACAACATGTGCACTACCCCTATGATAATTTGTTTTTCAAAATGAAATATATTTCAATATACATTTATGACACTTTATATAAATGTAAAACTCATGTGCCCAGCATAAGCTGACTGTAGTACAGTTTATTTAAATTTACACTTTAATTGGATGAAGATAATAGTATATGCACACACACACACACACACACACACACACACACACACACACACACACACACACACACACACACACATACACACACACACACACACACAAAATATATATATACTCTAAATATTATTTTACTCTATTTTGGATTACTCCTACAGAAGGCAGATACAAAATTGCCTTTAATGTAAACACAAAATAATGCTTAATTTTTCAGAAGGTTGAATGATTAACTTAAAAAGTATTGTCTTCATATTGGTGAGATTATCCTATTAAACCAAACCAGAATTCGATTATTTCCTTTCAGTATTTACAGAGAAAAAAATTCTGTGTAGACCTTTATAAACGAAATAAACAGTGAGCTCAATTAGTCTGCTTTCTACGTCTACTAAAATCTAATATGGGCAATGCACTTCCAAAGCAGACCCTGATCCATACGGTCTGGAGAGGCTAGTCTGCTCAACTCTAGGCTGAGTGAATCCTATTAAATATCGGAGGGGGGTCTTGGCCCACTTTGGCATGCCTTCCACTATCTCTGTCCTTCCTAGGCTCATCAGCTCTCTCACCCCCAACACATTCTCCAGTCCATGCCATTTTTAGGCCATGGCAAACCGCAGCGTTCTTCAGCCAAACCGACTAACAGATGTGGACAAAAACATCCTATTCCTGCCTGGGTTTCCCCCTGCTTTTGCTGCTATTGGCATGGATTTAGTTGGGATATGACTAATACACACACGTGCACGGAAACACATACTCTCATCTTCTTAGAGGGAGAAGAGGAAGGAGGGGCATAGTAGTTGAAAGTGTGTGTGTGTGTGTGTGTGTTGGAGAAAGAGAGAAAGGGGGGGGAACTGGCTTGGAGGGAAGAGGGAGAATGAGGGAGTAGTTGCAAGGCAAAGTGGGCGGGGATGGGAGTATGTGTGTGTGTGTGTGTGTGTGCGTGTGTGTGTTAGAGGGGGCGTCAAGAGGTGAGGGGGTGGGGGATGGGGCCAGGCCTGGCTGATTCACTGGGCTCATGAGTAGTGTCTGACTCACACAAACACAGGAAGTAGCGCGTGCTGCTCATTTAGTGGGTACACAACATAGTATTTATATGCAACTTAAATACACAAGGAACAGTGCACTAATTTCACCCCAATGCATCAGCCACTGAGTCAGAGCTTCACTATTGCCTTGACATAACTGAACTTCCACATCCCAAATCCTGTGGATTGACTGGTTCTTTGGGTGTACCCTTCACACAGTGACTCAAGCTTAAAAAATAATAATTGTTGCATTTGAGACAGATTTTAAACAACCATAACTCCAAAATCTGACCAATTTATATGTGCTTTGAGGAAATAATGTCCTCCCCTCAGGGCCGTTCAAAGGAATAGCTTCATGACATATTATTCACAAAAAGAAGAAAATACCGTTTTGATTCATACATTTTTCATTTCAGATCCATCTTGAATACTATCAACCATCAAATGACTTAACAGTTTATTTTCATTCAATTTTGAGTTCCATGTAGTTATTCTAAATGCTGATAGACGTTGTTCATCTGTGCAATTCACTACATGGTATGTCCCAGACTATATTGGGCATGTAGCTAAAAACAACCTATGGCACCATCTTGTGGACATCTTGGAGATCATAATTCTGATCATAATTGGTTGTGGACATACTGAGTAATTGAACAATTTAACTTTAATAAGTTCAATTTAAATTGAACTTATTAAACATGACAATGACGCCAAGAATAGAAAGTCACAAGGCCAAATTGTAAATATTGCATATTCCGAGAAATCTACATAGGATTTATCTACATATTTATAAAAATTATAAATCTGTTACGAAAATGTTTAACTTCATGAGTTCTCTGAATTACACTCGATTAATGAAAAACATTTCTCAGGTAAAAACAGTTTCCTGCTGTTATACGGCCAGTTGTGGACAGGAGAGAAACTCCTCAAATTATCTGGGGTTGCCAAGGGAACGCTCTTCCTAAACTACCAGAATGCATTATAAATCCATACACAGACTTTTGGTGCCTTCTACACTACCCCCAGCAGAGGGTAGTCTAACATAGACACAGACCTTCCAAAGGCAGCATCAAAACCAAACGGCATCAAATGTTAAATAGTCTTTTTAAAACTACAGTACTAATCTCCACCAAGAATATGTCTGCTACAACTACACATAAAATTGCTGTTGATGATGAACCCGCTAAATATAGCTGACTTGTGTTTGAGTTTGCACTTGTAACTTGATGATAAAAAGGATGAACTAGGGATCAATTTTTTGATGAATATACTCTGAAATTGTAAGTCAGATGAGCCTAATTTAAGTACCTACCTGCTACAGATTGACCGAAATATCAAACTAGAGGGCCAGATGGCAACAGAGCCACATCCCTTTTGCTGACCGATGAGCTGAGGTCCAGTTCTAGAGTGGGAGGGAAGCTAAGGGGGTAATGGATGAGAGTCATCTTGGTTACTGTGCATCTGGAGTTTTTTAATTCCTCCTATCCCTCTCTGTCTCATCTGATTAATCAAAAGGGGAATGGGGGCCCACCTGCCCATTTTGGGAATGGCACTATCATCTCGTGGCCCTTTTGGCAGCAATCTCACCCCCCGGAAAAAAAGCTGGTGCTTGACTGGGCTGCATCTGGCCAGGTTACTTATGGAGACGCTATGTGTTCAGGTTTACTGTTGCTGTTATTTCCATGGGGACTGGACTGCAGGATATCTCTGCTGACGGGCTGATACCACTACGGCAGCAAGCAATATCCAGGCTTGATGGCGGTAAAGACTAAGAGAGAAAAAGCCTCTGCAGACAGTGAGGCTTTACTCAGCTGCAGACCTCTGCCACTTTTGCTTTATTGATTACATATTGACTGACATTTCCTGGCAGATGAAATGAGAGTTGAGCCCTACAAAGGTGGAATACATGGTTTTTAAGTTTTAGGATTCAATTCAGAGAGAATGTATACTGCCAATATTCATGATCGAAAGTAACCCAAGTTTGCCTCCTTTTGTGGGAACCATAAAAATGTACAGCATCTCCTAGAATTAGGGAAATTGAAAGAGGAGGATGACTGTTCTCACATCGATAACAGCCCTCCCTCCCTCCTCCAACACCATGGCTGACGTGTCTACTGTTTAATCTTGCTGCACTCCAGCTGTTGAAGCCAAGAACACGGTAATGGGTGCCTGGAGTGATATCAGTTGACAGGGTCTGCTTTTTCTAACACCAGGATGTCCGTCTCCGGCCTGGACCACACCACGATGCTCAATGTTCTACCCATCCTCTCCGATCTGGTATCAGGTAGCCGGCCTATTGATGAATGTTTAGAATTGCAGAGGAGCGAGGGCGTTGATGCAGCCTGCAGGGTTCAGTGGGGAGGCCCGAGACAGATGGGTCCATTTGTAATTCAGTGGGGCCCCCACAGCTGCATTAACTATTAAACTGTGGTTATCTCTGGGTAATGGTACCCCGGCAGCTCAAAGAGAAAGCCCTGCCACAGAGAGTGTAATCCAAACGGTGATGTATGGGGCCATCTTTGTTTCATTGTGGCCTCCTCTCTGCTCCTTGCATAGACTGTAAGTAACAATGACATGTGGGGTGTCGTAGAGAAGATAGAAAACAGCCACTCGCAGCAACACTGTGGCTGGTGGGCTGAATTTACAGTCAACACTATATGTGACAGGTCGTATATATTACATCGTCGAAATTTAGAATTTTTATGAGCTACGCCCCCCCAAAAAACGCAGTAACTTACTGCTCTAGAACAACTATTATGAGATGTCATAGATTTTTTTGTCCTGTAAGAATTGTACCATATTTGCATAGGAGTGCTTTCATTATGCTGTTTGTTAAGTGCTTTCATCACATAAAAAAAAATCAAATTCAACCTCTTTCAACCAACAATTTTGACTCCATTTGCAATTTTACATAGATATGACTGCACAAAAAAAGGCTCAAAAAGTCGTCTTGTAGACCAATGATCATAGAACATTTTTACATGATCTCAGTTATTCTCAGTTAAGTCCCAAGACCCATATCCCCACATGCACACAGTGGCTATAATGTTAAAAGGCCAGCATAGCCCTCTCCGATATACCTTGTTGGAGTTTTAGCCAAACCTGTTGTTGCAGAGTTCCATAGATAAACATGTCTCACTTTGTCATGTCGAGGAGTTCCTTAGGGTAGAGTGCCCTTAAAGTGGATTGGCCTGAGGGGATAGAGGAGCACTGGGAGTTGCATGGGTGCAGAAACAGAACCATCCATCCAGTTCTGGGCACCTGAGGGTGTGTGTGTGTGTGAGAGAGAGAGAGAGAGAGAGAGAGAGAGAGAGAGAGAGAGAGAGAGAGAGAGAGAGAGAGAGAGAGAGAGAGAGAGAGAGAGAGAGAGAGAGAGAGAGAGAGAGAGAGAGAGAGAGAGAGAGAGAGAGAGAGAGAGAGAGAGAGAGAGAGAGAGAGAGAGAGAGAGAGAGAGAGAGAGAGAGAGAGAGAGAGAGAGAGTGTGTGTGTCTGTGTGGGTGCAGGGTGGCATTGTACCTGCTTGGTGAATAAATCATCACATTATTTCCTTCTACAGCTGCATTCCAATTAACCAAAGGGGACCCTGTGAATGCTGTTGGTGGCTATGATTAATTACACCGCACTGACAACACAGACCAGAGCTCGCACTCGCCCAAAAGGGCAGCAGGAGCAAACCATACTGTTAGACATTTTTTAGTCTCTCAATGAAGGGCTGTGCAGTTGCAATGTGTCAGGGGTTTTCCTCCGTTTCCTGAGCTGTAATGTAGCTGATGTATGACCTGATCAGCAACGAAAAGGAACGTGGGTGGGAATTTATCATTATTTATAATTATTATTAATTATCAGCATAATAACAGATACAGGGCACAGGTTTTGAAAGTGACATTTGTTTTTTAAAGAAAATGTGTTCACTCTCCAAACTTTCCCCTTTTTCACAAACAACCAATCCCACGTTCAATCAAAGCGAAGCAGCCCCACAACTAATTCAAATTCAAGTCTCATCAGATATAGATATTAAAGTCGCAATTATTTCCTTTTACACAGCCCATGGCAAAACCCTGGGTCTCCTGGTTGCGGCTCATTTGAATAGTGCCTGTAATTGAGCATAAGAAGGCGGAGGATGAGGTGGCAGGGAAAGGTTAATGGAACTGGCACAAAGGGCAGCCGACAGAGGAGGACTAGCCTTACCTGTCAGAGCCAGCTCACGTCACACAAGGCTCCTGACTTGAGGAGCCAATTAGTGCTTGGTCAATAATTAAGTTGGTTCTGGTGGCCGTATCCTGGCTCTTGGTTGTCTGTTAGATTACAACCGATTCTCAGAAGCTGGTAATGACCCTCTTTCTTTCTGTCAATGATACGCTCAGCCAGAGTCAAGTTTGACTGCCGCCACATCAAATAGAAAGGTCACGAATGATGTAACAAATGAGCAGAGAGGAAGCAAGGAGCAGGCTCAGGGAATTAATATGAGCGTCTGTTTGAATGGTTTTTCAACGGCCGGCCATTGTTGTCTTTTGAAGAATACAGCCGTTTTAATTTGAAGTTGTAAGGAGATGAAATTATGTTAGTTAAATCAATGCACCTTGAAACAAACCAAAATGTACCATTTGAAGGTTTTTGTCCAACCTAATTTGAAATGTACGTTGTAGCACAAGAAACAAGTCCACTGAGTCTTTAAACTGGTACATGATTTGTAGATTTGAGCAAACATGCTACTGTTCCTGCTTCTAAGTACGATATAGAATTTTATATTTTCTTAGCCCTTCAAAGCTTCCTTGCTGATCATTGATAAACCTAACAATATGTGGGTTCATTCCGTGTTGTGGTCCGCTCTTTTGTCACATCTCTCATCCAGAAAATATAAAATGTATTGTGGTTCGGTTTTGACTCGAGCTCTCTGAATGGAGATTAAAAGCCAACATGAATCATAGCTGATCCTGCTCGCTGCAATTGTAAAGAGGGTTTGGGTTGCCAGATAGGGTGTTGCAGCGTACAACAATGGCTTGAGCTGTAACAGCAAACCTATCTATAAATTAGCTTACATTCACACAATGTGTGGAAGCGAAGGAAAACGACCCCCTCCCAGATAAACTGTGCCAACGAATGAAGGAGTAGAGTGAGAAAACATATGTGCACCAAAACCACCCTTCCTTTAAAAAAAATAGTTCTGCCAAATATTACAGTGTGTGATCTAAATGTTAACAGAGTATACATGAAGTTAAAAAGGAGTAGACATAGATCAGGTTGTAAATATTTGCCTGCTTCCTGTGTCATTGTCAGAAAATATTTGTTAAATATAGAAAGAACAATTTACAAAGTACCCCTGAAGCAGAACTAATCTTTTGTAGTACATTATGAAGGTATGAATCCAATTGAGTCTCAATCTATCTGTAATTAAACCCAATACAGTGTTTAATTAAATTAGAATATCCTTACACAGACCACTGTGACTGCTGCTGTCAAACTCATTGAATTCACACATTGTGAATGCAGTGCATTGCTTCTTCCTCCAAGGTGAACAGACACACTCATCGAAAGGACTCAAGATAGTCCTCCTGATCACTTGAATTTGCTTCAGTAAGTTCCTTGCCACCTCTCTATCCCATTTTCTCGGAAAGGGATTTCAAACAGGATTTATCATTAATCCACATCTTAAATTAGATACAGGTGTGCATGATTGATAATGGAGTGCCCGTAATAATACATGTATAAAATCAGATCGAATCAAAAGAATGCTGATGGTGAGACCTGCAGTATCCGTATGAGCATGCTCTTCTTGATCTGCCAATTCTTGCCCAATGTCTCGTCAAGGGGCGCTTAGGAGACACACATGCAGTCACCTTGGCACCTCTGAGCATCTGTAGTGTGTACTGCTGCCAGGGCATTGGGCTCCCAGACGGGGCTCCAAGGACTTCCAGACAGTCTGTCATATCCATGGCCATGAGCCCAAATCCCCTGTCTCTGTCTGGTTGAGGGACACAATCACCCAGTCCTATTCTGGTGGGCTATAGCCTTGCTTCGAAAACATATTTGTTTCCTGGGCGTAGGAGTTGTTTGTTTGTGTGTGTGTGTGTGTGTGTGTGTGTGTGTGTGTGTGTGTGTGTGTGGGTGCGTCTGTATGCATGTATTTGTTTGTGTGAGTGTGTGTTTATCTGTGAGTCTTAACAGTCCAAGTAAACCCCAAGATGTGCAAGGTTTCAAAAAACTGAATTTGATGTGAGATAATGAAAGTATTTATAATTGTTTATAAATATAAACAAACGCAACAGAAACTAAAATTGTATTTACTGAATTTATATTTATATATTGTGAGCCTACAAAACATCTATGCGCTCTGGGATGTTCTGGGTGGCTGATTAGATTGTGTCAATAGCCAGCGTCAGTTTAACTTTTCCCTGGGGTACCTCTCTGCTCAGTTATTCTCAACCAACTGACTTGCCAAAACACAACACCGATATGTTTACCTTGATTGAAATCCATTCTTTCAGACTTTCTTGCACTGAGCAAGCTGTGTTCTCGTATTGACTTAATACTGCGTGCCAGGGGATACGAAAATACCTCATGTATCTAGCAACTGTCAAACCATCCCAAAACGAACAGTTGGCTTCATAAATAATGAAGGCAATCTTAGGATCAGTTGAATTTAGGCTAGGGTCCAGCTTCTAGGTCTAATAGAGGAGGACATCTTGAACCCCTTGCCCATGTCCTCTCTTTGAGGAAGGATGGGCTCGGGATCCTTGCTGACCGACTCTCTCCCCTTCAGACCCTATCTCTGAAGACTTGCACTAGTAGTTCTTTTCTGAAACTCAACCATAATCTACTTTTCAACCGCAGGGCTTCATATTGATTTAACTGACTGATTGATGACTATGTCTAACACATGAAATGGGGACCGGCTGTCATTAAAATAGATCCTTCCATTAGGTGCTTTTTATGCTCTGTGTTTTCCCGATAATAACAGAGAGGAGATATCTAGAACTCACTTAAAGCCCGGCAAAAGAAATCAAACACTTAAGAGATTCAGTCCGTATTTGGCTCCATCACATAGTCTGCTAGTAATAACCTGTTTCACACAAAGGGCCTCTCAGAGTGCATTCTTTGTTAGCTTTGTTAGTGTGTTACTTTCTGTCTGTGGAGGTTTATTTTTCTCTCATTTCAGAGACTGGTCAGGCTCCATGGCTGTCAGTAAAAAGGCAGTGAAGGATAACTCACAACCCTGCAGTCACTGTGCTAGTGTTTTTCATCATGTGGAGAGCAGAATCATTTATGGACTCTAGCCAGACCATAATAGCCAAGATGGTACACAAGGGAGCAGTATTGTTGATTACTGACCTGGTTAATTTTGTATGTGGCCTATAGAAGGATGAATTCAATAATCAAAGTGATTGAATCTCTTTCAGAGGCAATGTATTTTTGGGGAAATGTAGACATTATCTTTAGCTTATTTTTGTCCTAAACTCTACAGGTTAATTAGCAAGACAGGTCTGAAGGAAACTGATAGATTATAATAAACTTGTTTTGTAAGATGGTTAGGTTTTATAGCGAATTACCTAATTTCATGTTTCATTAACATTATTTCCATGACATGGGTTTAGTATTGTGCACCCTGAACAAAAACAATCAAATTATTTAGGATGTGCTATTCTGATGTGCACATGTTTGAAGGAGATTGAATTAATTAATTTACTATGCCAAGCATGAGTGTTTGTGTCTGTCTGCGTACATTTAAGCATGAAAGGTGTGCGGGTGTGGATAGTTTGCTTTTGTTGAAAGTTAAGGCATTAACGTGCAAACTTCTCTAGTATGTAGAATTGATTTGACATGATTTAAATGTGTGCTTGGGACCGTATAACAGGTTAGAGAAGTCCAAAGGCAGCTCTTGATTTCTTTTTTATTAATGAAAAATTCGCAATGGCGTTACTTTAAACATAGCACCAATACGTGGAGATGGAGCAATGGATACAAAGGGACACTAGACGGCGCCTTGAGAATGAAATATAATGTGTCCGTGCATGCATAAGGAAATTCTCCCACCCTTTACCCGCTGCTGTTTTTTAGGAACAGAAAAACCTTTAGAATCAATGATCATATTGTCCAGGCACTTGCAGTTGGGGCCACCGCTTTCCACCAGCCACGTGGTTGGCCCTAAACTGTCTGCATAATGTCTGTCTACAAATATTTTATTACTAACAAACGTTCAATTAATAGCAGTTTTTTTTAAATTTTATTTTCTATGTCAAAAGAGGTATGCTAGTCTTAAAGTATTTAACCATGTCATATGCACTCAAAGACGAATGAAGGTTTGCACATAGCGGCTGTAACCCTACCACTAGTTGCAGTGAATCGTGCATTACTGTGGCACATGCGTTAGCTGGGAAAAAATGACAGACGACAACGTGTCCTAAATAGAAGAAAGACTTTGCAGTTCATAAAAAGTGTTACATATTTTCTAAACTAAAGCTTTACATTTTTTGGGACTCATTTTAGAAAAATCCTATCAGGATATTAAGCTTTGCCGTGCAAAGGGAAATGAAAGTGTGACCGAAGTGGTGGTAAGTAACACCAGTAGCCTATAATTAGAAGTGAAGGCAACATAATTTTTCACCCAAAATTGTCTTCCTCCTTTAAGTCGCTACCAAGTAGACTTCCATTACTTTAAGGCGGAGATTCACTTCAGAGATGAACTATTGATTTGTTTTAAGGCGACAGGTTTCGTCATTATGTTTTTATTTCATTGATTTTGCTCAGCCCCTCGTCTTTGAGGGGAAATGCCAATATCAGCCGCTTCCCGTGTCAATATGCAGTAAACCTCGCCATACGTTGGGAACAATTTTTAACCCATAAAAAACATTCGTTTGTAGTGAGGGAGGGAAGATTTGTTCAATTAGATAAAGTCGGGAAATCTCAGTACCCCGCTTCAGCGCCACTCGCTTCTGGACAGCTTTTCTGTGAGCAGAGTTATCTGACAGTTGCTGTCGCGAGCAGGCATTTGTGTCAGACTGCAAAGAGAAGCAGCTAGAGCAGAGTTGCCTTCACCGGACCGGAGAATCAAAGCAGGTTCTGGATATGTCACATCCTGAACTGACATTCTAAGAAGACAACTGTAAGTGCAGAACATAGGGTTTTACGCGCGCGCATTTGTTTCAGGCAGAGGTTCAAACAAAACAGCTGCATCCTGGACAGTCTGCACGACTGGCTGTGGAACAAAGGCACTGGTATTAAGACATTTGGACTCTAGCCTTTTAAAATACGTTGTCCCATCTCTGCCTTATTCCCTAGCTTCTATATCCTTGTTCCAAGGTAAGATACACATTTATTTTGTATGCGATTGATATCCGTATGTTGTCACATTGAATCTTAAGTTGTAACCTAGCTAATGAATTGTCTGTTTGGCGTAATGAAAATACGTTGTGCATTAAGAACTCCGAAAGTTACTGGAACACATTTTTTTAATGCTGATATAAAAGCTGCACCACATCATTTGTTTGTGCGCGTGCGTACATGAATTATATGTCTGGGTTAATTTTATATCTATGTGTGAGTAATTTGGTGCATGATATTAAATCTACTCAATGTTCTTACTGAGTCTGGGAGCTTAGCTATGTGCGCGTTTGTTTCTGTGCCCGAGTGTGTACGTGTTTTTGCTTGTGTCGTTCCTTATGTGTTTCTATGCGTCTCTCCCTCTCTTTTCTTCTTCTTAATCTTTGGGTTGCCCACTGGTCAGAGACTCAACAGATGAATCACATTCTGAAAGCCTGTGAGGCAAGAACTGGGCTTTCATTTGAGTTAGGTTTGTGGATAAGCCACATTATACAAAGAACCCCTTGATGGTCTGTAGCTGTATTAACAAGGGCCCCTCAGCTAGCCCCTTTCTCTTTTCCGTCCCATTTAGCATTGGTTCAGATGAGAACATTTCACTAATCTATTGACTGACAGTCATGAGTCATATATTGAGGGATTCTATATAGCTATTGTCCTATTATGTCTTGATTGATTGAACAGCCTCTTAGCAATTCCAAGTGTAAGCTAGAATGCACTTGAAAATCACACTTGAGTGCAGTTCATTGAATCTTGCTTATGTACATGGTAATCGTATAGCCTGAGTATCTTCCATACGTTGAGTCAACTTTGAGAAAATCTTGGTTGAGATGGCTGTAAAAAACAAATGAGGCATTAATTTCCTGGTTGCCTGTTGCATGCCATATAACTGTTTCTTAGTTTGACCCAATAAATAACCTTCTAGAAGCTAAGAAGGGAAAACGGATGCACAGATCGTGGATGGAAAGAGAATAACAGCTCGGATGAACCAATCACAAACCAACCCACAAACAATGCAAATGCAATTGCTCTAATAGACATAATTTGCTCATGAGCTTGTTGAATGGAATAGTGTGTGTGTCTTTGTAGTTGGGGAAGGTGTGTGTGTGTGTGTGTGTGTGTGTGTGTGTGTGTGTGTGTGTGTGTGTGTGTTCGTTCGCGTGCGTGCGAGAAAGAGATTAGGCATGCATGTGTGTATACTTAATATAATTAATGGTCCTTTAAGGTCCGTTCCTATATATTCAGTCCACTTCTTCTCTGTCTCTATGTTGTGTAAAGATCTTCATGTGTGCTTTTTTATGGCTGCAAATCCACATTACATTTCTCTGTAAGTTTTATATACAGAGTTAATAACAATTACTTCAAACCTTAACGTAATTGGCTAGTGAATTAAGGAATGTACAATTTAACACTCTGAACTGACGCATTGTGGAGCGGTGCAGAGTGGTTGGATGGGTCTTTCGAGTAATCCTCTAGCATGACTTTATGAGTAGGAGGTTTTGGGTGAAACAACACGTTGCTAGGGTGGTTTATCAGATGCCACGCTGACCGATTGAGCCAGGGCGCGTTGGATGAGTTTTGGAACGGGAAGTTCTTTCCCCAGCAGTTCCTCGTCATCACCCCATGATTGTCGAGCAGCCCACGTTCTGGTTGACCTCCTCTGCTTCTCCTCCTGGCTCTCCAGCCATCTGTTTGTCAAAAGGGGGCCGTCTGCGACGTTGCACCATGTTGATCTCACTGTCTGATGCTCTCCCGGCTACAAATCATCAAGGCACTCCAACAAGAGAGGAATACGCTGTCGAAACAACCCAAAATATAGCCAGAAATCATGTTTGCTCTGATATGGAGCAGTTGGCTTTAACACAAATATTGTATAGTGCTGAAGGCAATGTAGGGTTGTCTGACTTCATAGCTTGGAGCTAATTCTACTTTTGCCTCATGCGTAATGTGTAGGACATCAGTGTCCCACTAATAACATTTCCTTTTCAGTTACCCCAGGCACAGTTACGGTTAGAAAAAAAGGATTTGTGAGAAATTATCTGTGTGAAAGCAGAGGCCAGCCAACTACACTCTCTGTTGACACTGACTTTAGATTCTAATCTGCTCACATGCATGTTTACAGTTTAAACAATGAACATGATCTTTTCATCCATGTAATGTTATTCCTCTACCATACTCATGAGGGACACATATTTCACATTTATATATCTGTTGTGTGTTGTGTGTGTGTGTGTGTGTGTGTGTGTGTGTGCGCATGTGTGGGCATGTTGCATTTTTATTCACTCAACTACACGTTTTCCATTAAAGCATTTTAGTGAAACATACCCAGCATATCCACAGTGCCAAGTGCTTAACTGCATGCGTCCATGCAAACAAGATCAGAGCTGGATTCATAGAGGGAGAGTGCTCAGGCAAGAAAACATAGATAGATTATATCACAGATAGATTTTGTCCAACCTAAATATAAGCCTGCCAATAATAATACTTTCATTGAGGAAGCAACAGAGACGGCTACCTCTTTGGTTAGAATGGTAACTTTATTTAAACAGTCACTATTGTAATGAGATACAAAACCAGAACCATCCACCAAGTCAAAGAACAATCAGTCTTTCGAACCAATGGTAATATGATTTCTTACAGTTTACATTAACTTATTTTATTCAAATAAATTAATATTTCTAACCCTAATCCTATTTACAATAACAGCACGGACTAATGTATACCGTTTTAATGGCCTTAATACTAGCAACAACAAAAAAAGTAATGCTGACAGTTATTGCATTCATTGTTAGGATTTATTTTGATTTAATCAAAATGGTGTCTTGAACCTTGGGAACGTCAGCTGAGAGACAACAAAGCCATCTATCTATCTATCTATCTATCTATCTATCTATCTATCTATCTATCTATCTATCTATCTATCTATCTATCTATCTATCTATCTATCTATCTATCTATCTATCTATCTATCTATCTATCTATCTATCTATCTATCTATCTATCTATCTATCTATCTATCTATCTATCTATCTATCTATCTATCTATCTATCTATCTATCTATCTATCTATCTATCTATCTTCTCTTTTTCTTGCTCCCACATATCAGAATATACATCAGGCAATTCATGCTACATCTTACTCTCACTGTGGCTCCCAGCATTGGCTCAGCTCCAACAGAGACATGACAGACCAATCCAGATTACTTCTTGTTCTGCACGTTGGAGACCGACAGAACTGGGCTTCCAGTGGCATTGGAAAGACCCAGCAGAACCCTTCAATCCTGCCATTGAAAATCCTCCTGCTGGCAGTGCACGACCTCCAGCCCTGATTTCCTTTCATGGGTCACATTGTAGGTACCTGACAACACAAGGCTAGGGTGAGGAAATCAACATAAATTGTATCGGGCCACAGGGAATTTCCCACAGATTGAGGCAGAAATCAGTGTAAACGGCTGAATTTCTTTTTAAAGGATCCTGTTAAACCTTGTCTGTAGTCCTTAAATGAATTTTTATAAGACCCCTTTAGGATGTTGATGTGTTTTCTTGAGATATTTTGAATTACTGTGGGCTTTCCAATATGTTCAATTTTTTTTATCCATCTGACCTTCAATGTAAGCTTCCAACCCATGACAGACTTACCTGACAAGAATTACCCTCAAAACCTATGCCCGTAAACAATGACTTATACGTTATTTCCTATCAACAGCGAAGAATAAATACACATATTTTTTTCCACATGGAATCACTTATGATTTTGTTGAAACTACCAAGTCCACTTGAAGTTGTGGTCTTGTCTGGCTACCCATTGGACCTTAAACACATATAGATCCACTGTTTGGATCCATGTTTCTTATTACTCTGCCAGTGCCATGTAGAAAGATGAATGCAATTGCAGACCAATATAGGGCTCACTGTCAGCTCACACTGGGCAGGAATAATTACATCGCAATGCTCCTAGCGTCTTCCCATCTCCACCATCGAATGTGAACAGAGCAAGAGGAAGCTTGTGATACCAATGCCAGGAAACACAGCAGACCCAAAGGTAATAACTCCTGGACTGGGCGTAGATGTCTCTTGCCCTGTAAGGTGTGTCCAAAACAACAGGTGGTTGTTAGTTGTCCGACATAATGATAATATTATTAGTGTGGATTTATGAGACAGTCCTGATTCAGGTGACCGAATCAGCAGACCGCCTGCGCATAGTGAGTTTTTGATGCAGACCTGCACAGGCTTATCAATCACATGGTCCGTCTATTGCGTCAATCAAATTGTTCCCCGTACTGAACATAATGACAGTTAATATTTGTGCGGCGAAACATCCCCAGGCTAATGGTCATTAAGACTGACCATTATTAGGGACTCCCTCACTCATTCAATACGTTATTTTTGGGTCCGTCATAATTGGCTTGTCATTGCTCTGTGTACCACAGGTCCTCCTAATGGCTAGGAGATGTCTGGGAGCTCATTACTCTGAGGACCCCTGTCATTGCCCTTGCCCTTACTCAGTCTCCATCCACCGTTCAGTAATAATGAGTGTTCTGTTTACAGCGAGCCCTGATTACCAATGCCCAGGCTGGGACATTGAGGACTGTGTCTACCAGCCCCACTATCTATACGCCTTAGTCACCCATCCTGGGTAATCAAACAATGTGATAAAGCTGTCTATACAGTTGTGTGAATTATTTGCTGATTGATTTACATTGGGCACCATGTGGAGCCACCATGGGGTATACATACATCATTTGGTTCTTCAAACCATTCGTGTATGAAGAACATTCATGCTTTGCCTGAAATGTGAACTGTGGAAGAGATGGTGTTTTCCAAGTCCCCTCCAAGTACCCTGTGTTTGTTTCATGAATCAAGACCCTCGAAAAGACACATGCTTTGGTCCCCGGTGTGCACTGTACTGTTTGCTGCGTCTGCTTCCCATTGTTTACCCTGCTAACACAACCATAATAGAAGCTCTGTAGACTTTCCCCAATCAATACTAACACCATTCAATGAGAGCAGACCCAGGCCACTTCATAACACGGCAGCATTAAAGCCCCTACACGTTCTCCTCTTCCAAAAGGCCACCGCTATACATTATGGATGTGAACATACATTCTTTAAGGGGTTGGACTAGCATTTTGCAGCGTTTGCTAGGTTTCAAGTGGTCATACAAAGACACCCTTGCGTCAAATTCTCTATCAGCACATGTTGTAGTGAAAACAGCAACAACTAAAACCTCACACCAGTCTTAAGGTGTCATTGTTGTTTCTTATATGGAAGAATGAACCTGCTGTAAGCACCTACACTGGTGCCAGCCCATAAATGCGCACACACACACACACACACACACACACACACACACACACACACACACACAAACTGCACCACGGCTGAAACGCCTGAGGCTCATCATCCTTGAGTGTTTGATCCATGTCCAGGCAATATTAGTACATGCATTTTATTTCATTTGATGCAACCATTGGCAAAAACAGGAATCTAACCTGCCTGTGTCTTTTTTTTAACAAGTTTGGACGGAAATGCTGCAAAACTGCCATGAGGTAAATGTTTGAAGTGTTTTTGTAAACATGCTTCTGCAATAGTTTGTAACAGGCCAGATAAGGATAGTTGACTGGGACCCGTGTGAATATGAAGATCAGATGAATAAAAAGGCTAGGCTTTCAAGCGTGGTGGGTGTGTGGGCACTCTAGCAGCCGGTCTCTCATCAGAGTGTGTTAGTGAGGCGCAGCGGCCCTCATGTTCAGACTCAGCTCAGGGTTTTCTAATGAAAAGCTCCATCTTTGTCATCAGCGAAGAGTGCCATTTTTTCCGATCTATTAAACATCATCCATACCTCCCGATGCAATGTATTCTGTCACATAGATTCTGGAAATCCTGATGCATTATTTCCATTCTGCTTGAAAAGGTGGTGGGTGGGTGGGTGGCTGGGGGCAGCTATCACAAACTGCACTTATAGATTATATCCTGTGTGTATTACATCATTTTGTGAAATGAGCATGGCATCTGTAAACTGTAACATAGTAAAGATGGATTCCGGTTTTAGGACCATTTATTAGCAATTAGAAACAATGAAGGGAGGGATCATGTTATCTTTTCAGCGTGTAATTTCCAAAGTTACACATTATCCAAATTATAATTGGGACTTGTTTTTCAAAAGCCTATTGTGCTATAAATATAACTCTGCTTTAAGGGGGATAGTTATTTAACTTGAAACTATGTATGTACAAAACCTGTTAGAATAAAAATGTTTCTACTTCAACAAAGAGTAGGGTTGCCAGTCTAAACAGAAGGATAAATAAAGACGTGGCTAGCAGAGTGAGAGTGAAGCTGTGTAAGTCAACACAAATACTGCTGGAATGTGGTAGCTGGAGGGTGGTAAATTACTAGTTTCTCGTTTGATGTTAGGTAAGCAGAATTAGTAGAAAATAGTGACAAAATAATAGTTCCACTACAGAACTGAAGGTGTAAGCATTGTTTAGGTATATGGAAACACCAATGAGAGCAGGAGTTTTCTTAGGAGCTTATAGGTTCAGCCAGGAAACTGCCCCACTGAGTGCTTCTAACAGTTGATATTTGGCGACATGTTCTCACCTTTGATAAGTCACAGAAGGGGGGGGGGGGATAATAAAAAAAACGTATAAAACTTAGTGGATTTCTCTCTCTCTCTCTCTCTCTCTCTCTCTCTATATATATATATATATATATATATATATATATATATATGTTTTTGGATCGAAAAATCCATACATTAAAAGAATACAGGAAATAAAATACAACACAACTTCAAAGTCATATTATACATAATTTATTTATTGAATACTCAATTTCGATTTTGATGTCTCATGCTTCTTTTTCAGAAAGCATCTTGAGATTGCTTATCCAGCAAATCTTAAAAACGAAAACGACATCTACACTTCTGCCCATACCCATTAGTTCCAAACGCTACTGAAAGCTCCTCTCATAACCTTAGTCCCTGGAGGTCAAGCTTATAGCTTTGTGCTGCACCTTGATTCAGCTTAAAAGCCAAACAAAGCCGGGAGGCCCTGTTAAAAAGGGCTTCCCAGTAATCATGCCCCTGTAAAATGTCGTTGGTAATTATTTCAATACACTTGCTCCCTTCTTCCTCTTGCTTGTCACATGGAACATGCCTAATCTCCCCGAGACACGTTGATAGAGGGGTTATACAAATGAGATTGCATGGCCATCTGAGGATCCGTCTTCATTAGGACTGAATCGGAGAATAGCTTCTATTAGCTGCTATCAAGATGGGAGGGTTGCGTGCAAGGAAATTACGTGTGTCACAAGACAAAAGCGCGGGCGGCCCAGAGCTGCGCCCAATGGAGGATGAAAAGCCTTAATCAACGACGAGTACAACCGGTGACAGGGCACCATGATCTCCCCATGTGTCACAATATAGAAGATTATAGCAGGGCAATGACTTCCTCTGTGAGCCCTGGGATGAAGGGGGAAAGAGGGGACGAAGGATTGCCTTCTCCCTCCCTTTATTAGTTTTTTTTATGTCAAACATCTTTTTTTAATGTTTAGGTCATTTCATTCCTTGTTTTCTTATCTGTGGAGGTCAGAAAGACATCCCGTTCTCCTAGAGATGGCACAAGCAGAGCAACCCCCAAAGGACAGCATGCCTAATTGGCCAAGGCTGATTTTAAACAGATTATGATTATAATTAGCTTCAACACTTTATTTTACAGTATTGTGAGTATGTTTATAAATGAATTAGCTAATTTACATTGCGAGAAGAGGCATAATTGTGCACGAAAAATCATCCATATGGAAAAACAGCCCAAATGCATTACATGCGTTTTTATTTTTTCAGCTCTCCACTGCTATCTTCTCTTCATTCCACTGTGTTCATTTGTATGCTGTCTGTTTTTTCTCACGCTCAGAAATGAATTAGTCAGCTGCCATTTATGAGGGGGGAAAATCTAAACATTTTGTCAAGATTGCTTATCTGCTGCAGCTAAAAATGGTTCCTACCGAGAAAAACGGATCCTCATATCGTTTCTGACTCGATTATCTGGGACAGTTAGAATTTGGAACATCAGAGGAATAGCACTATCATTGGTGTCTGTAGCCCTGGCTCCATTTGGAGAGTATGAGAATAGCAAAACCAATGGTATAATTTAGTCCTTTTTTTACTGCAGGGTGATTCCTTACATAATAGCTAATGTCATCTCTGTGTTGTGTTGACGCAGAATCTTACCCTTATCCCATAGAAGAGGGTGTATGTGTGGTATGACTGTATATCAGTATGCTAGGCCATGGTCGCACCACAACAGTTCACCCAGCTGTTGAGACACACTTGGCTGGGGCTCCCATCCAGGGGCCGGGTCGCCGGTCGTGCCCTGTGGCTCCACTGCCAACTCCCTCTTCGATGGGGCACAGGCAGATAATTAACTTGATTAATGGGCCGGTCCATGGTGGCAGCAGAGCTAATTAACCAAACAAGTGGGTAAATATTTTGCATCTTGCTTTTAAATGAGAAGGATGCTAATTGGTCAATACGTGAGCGTGTGGGGAAGATTCTTGTCCAGATAGTTGAAACAAGGCCAATGCGGAATCCTTTTCCCCTTTAATGTTATTAAAATAAACATAGATATCGTTAGAGATTAATTCATTAAAATCTATGGAATAATAACATTAGACACATTTCATATACATTATGACAGAAAAAAGGTATATGGTTTTGAAATACAAATGTTATTAACATAAGACTGTAATCACAGCAGCTATTGAACAATTGTCATATCGTTAAGCTACTGAAAAATATGGTTGTTTCCAGCTCAGAATGAATTGACATACTTGTGGTTCTCTGAAATTACATTTGCTTCTGTTTAGCCATTGGCTACCAACAGGCGACCGTGTGGAACATAGTGTACTAAGGCTACAAGGCCAAGGCTAATGTAGTGCAGTGAGGCACAACAAGGTACTATGCCTAAAATATCCATGATTAAATGTCAATCCTGTCCTTTCCTCTACGTGTGTGGCAAACCAAAGGCAAGCCTGCATACAGTGGGATCTTCCTCGTAGCTATTGCTGATTTATTGCATATTTCAGCTGCTGCTCGTGGTTATGCAATGAAGGCTGCCGCCTGGGCTTGTGCTGAGGCAAGGGACCCAGCGCTGTCTTCTGATTAAGTGCCAAGAAAGAAGGCCTAGGGTTACAGAGAGTGTGCACAGAGACAGTGTGAATGTCTCGGGCTCCAAATCTCCACAGCCCAACAAAATTGACACACACACACACACACACACACACACCTGCAATATGTGTGATCTAAGGGGCTGGCCTAGGGATTATCCAAATTGGATCACTGTCGACGGGTCTCACTTGAAATTGTACACACTTTTTAATAGGGCTCTCGAGAAGCTGTACAGACCACAGCATTGGGGACTTTCGATGTATGCCAAAAAAATGACTAAGAAAATGATCAGAATGGTCGATGTGGGATGAGCTTTTTCCAATAGGTGGTGGTGTTGTGGTTCCTGGGAGAATTGCTAGCACTGTGACATGTGTTTTCCTGACTTGCTGGACGGGAGAAGTGACAAGGCTATTCTAGCCAAAACTGCTCGCACGCCGCCTGTGTGAATCTCACCACCACGTCTAATTAAAAATGACAAAGCAGTGACACTCTTTAACACCATGAGATTAGCATAGAGAAAATGCAGCAAAAAGGTCAAAACGGGCTTTATTGCTCTTGGAGTGCATGTGCCAACAAGCCTTTTCTTTGTAGTTCACCATATTTTCACTGATAACAACAACATAGTTCTCTGTTGTTGATGCCTGAAGGGATTTTCCTAGTATAGCTGTCCATGGGTTGCCAGAGCATGTCAATGAATTCACCATGTATTATTAAGAAACATTAGCTTTTCATTCAGCTGGTTAGTCCCTGCATTTCGTCCATGCCAACCTCTGCACTTTGTGCTAGCAGAGGATTTGAACACCCAGCCTGTCCCTCTGTGGTCACGTCTCCAGTTTGCCTGAGGTTCTGGTGGGTAAGCGGCAGCTCGGTGCATCAGGACTGAGATCAGAGCCTGGCTGTGAGCGCCAGGATATATCCTCTGCTTTGAAGCTCTGAGGGCTGGGCAAAGTTCACTCCACTGCCAGTTTAATGGATTGGGTCTGGCTTTTCAGAGAGGCCGTCGCTATTTCCTGGACTAGGCTGTAAGTTGAGCGAGTAAAAAGGTGACGTTTTTTTTCTTCTTTTTTCTACCTCCACCGTGCTTTCTCAGCTCTATGACTGTTCCGTTCTCCCTGTCCTCCCGGCTTTGTAAACTCACGTATTCTCCACCTCGTCGTGGAACTCTGGGAGGGCCGAGGTAAAGTCAGAGCTACTGAGTTTCACACCGACTCCCGTCACAACATCCAGGAATCCCGAGACAAGGATTAAAACGGAAGTAACTACCTGGGAGGAGATAATCTGTCATTCGTTTGTAACACTCCTACGAGAGTGTGAAGTCCAACTGTACGTAGGATCATTGAGAACAGCCTGTCTCTTCTAATGGGATCTCATCTTGAGTTGTCAAAAGCCTGCCTCCCACACTTGGTCAAATGAAGTTGCTTGATATAGAAAATGAAGCTGCCTCATGTGGCAGATAATGATAAATGCTTAATCTGTGAAACTTCTCCTGTTATCTTTTTAGAAGGTCACCGAACAGCCAAATTGGACCCACAGCAGATAGGCGATAAAAAGGCCTTAATGTTTTACCTAAGCGCTTCCAATTGAAATCCAAAATGATAGAAAAGAGGCCTGTGAACTGAAATGAGTTGTCTGCATGGGGTCATGGGGCAATGAATCATCCCCCCTTTGCTAGGACTTTGAACATGCAATCTGTCTACATTTCTTTGGTTTTGTTTGGCTCTCTCCAATACTCTCTCTATAGCCTTCTTTCAGTCTTTATTCTTTATCTTCTGCTAACCACTTTCTATTAAGTGGAAACATTCCCAAGGCCAACGTTCCCCACTCATCTATTCATCAAATATTTCTGAATTTTCAGGCTTTTAATTTAGTAGCCTTGAAACAACTAAAAATAAATTACTTTCAAACATGTCCTGTTATACATTTTTTGGCCTGTGTGTCTGTGCAGGTGTGTTTTAAGATATATACTAGATTTATATATATGTATAAATGGAATGGAAAATATGTATTAATCCCAAGGGAAATTGTAAATATATATTATATTAATATTATATTATTGTATATGATTTTATATATATATATATATATATATATATATATATATATAATGTTTGTTGTGTATGTATATCTATATATTTTTTTTTTACATTATAAAATATTATGAATAAGTGTCAGCTCAGAGCCAACCCCTCTACCCCCCACGCCCTTCGAGAGAGAGAGAGAGAGAGAGAGAGAGAGAGAGAGAGAGAGAGAGAGAGAGAGAGAGAGAGAGAGAGAGAGAGAGAGAGAGAGAGAGAGAGAGAGAGAGAGAGAGAGAGAGAGAGAGAGAGAGAGAGAGAGAGAGAGAGAGAGAGAGAGAGAGAGAGAGAGAGAGAGATATGCAAGATGCAAGGCACAGGGGTAAGCAGACAGGGTTATTAAGGGCCAGCGGGCAGCTCTACCTGGTCTTCTCCTAGGTCAATATGCTAATAGCCCGGAGTCCACTTTTGTGACATTTTTCAAAATGTGACATGACCAGAGAGTTGCAGTGTTTATAGAATGCTAATGTGCTTTCTGTGCATTGACATATCCCTCTGTCTTATCTGTATCTATATAAAACTTTCCTCAGAGTGCATGCCAGAGAAGAGGATTCCATGAAACATTTAAGCTACAGCAGTAGAGTATGGAGGTCCCTGTGGAGGGAGAGCAGATGCTGCATACATGTTTCCTGGTTTTAATCACATTTGGAAACCCCTTGGGCTTGCTCAAGTGAGGAAATTGTGCAATTTGTGGACTGAATCATGGGGATGATGCAGTATTAATATATAGCGGCAATATATAATAAAGTGTAAGTATATAGATAAACTGCTTAATACACAGCCCTTTTTACCATGTACAACTCTAAGGTTCATTTGGTTGTCATGATAGGGGTCAACTATTTAGGCTCCCATGTTCTGATAGATTCCTCAGCAAAGTGGGTAATATCTGTTCCTATAGCACATGCTGTTGGCAGGCAGTTCTGAATGGAAGTCTAAAAGAAGCTGATTTTGATCAGCTACATTTTGGAGACATCTCATGCAGGCATTTAATGCCAAACACACAGACACAGACACACACACACACACACACACACACACACACGCACGCACATTTTGGAATGTGTCCTATAATGCTGAGGCTCATTATTGAGTGGGCTGGATGACTGGGCAAACGGTGTGTTTGTGTTTGACTCAGTTTGGTGGGCCATCTGCTCCACTCACAGACTGATGGAGGAGATCCCACTGCCCTGCTCACACACACAGCAGTGAGAGGAAATATAGCTGTGGTACATATGCTAGGGGGAAATAATTCTAAAATAGCCACTTCAGAGAGGGATGTCTGTGCAAGTAGCATACTTGGAGGGTTGTGTCTTTTGTCATCTTGCCAGTTTTTATTAAACTAGTTTCTATAACGATATTAGCATAGGAAGACAAGTTTATGAGAGCTAATTATTATTGTCCATAAACCAAAAATAAAAAGGTGACAATATATTCAGACACACAAGGAGCTCACTTGTTGCATCCATTTTCTATCTTTTGTTAGTCCAAGCGAATCTGTGCTTCTTTTTGAAGGATTTAACTTTTCTCTCTGTATTCAATTGACATGTTAGCGATGATGCATGACCCGCGTAGACCATTAAATATAGTCCCTTTGAATGATTCAAAAACACCTCGGTCGTAAGAGGTCCAGGGAACACTACCATGCCATACCCAAGAATGATGATTACGTTGATTATGGAGGGTCATTTAAGAGATGACTGTAATATGGAGAAGACTTTTGCCCCTCATGGGATCTAACAACATCACAGCCACCTAATGGGAGTACCACAGCTAAAGTTCTTTTATCTCATGTAGCAATTAGAGTTGTTCAAAGATTTGGTCTTGCAGGAAAATGTTCCTTAATTGCTACCTTTGTTGCGGTGCTACTGTCGTCTGAGAGGATAATAGCAGCTGGTCAGCGTAATTGTTTGCTTTGTGAATTCGTTTGGTGAATCGCGCTGCTGAAACCTTCCCCCGAGGATGGGCCGGCTACTGCTCCTTGTTAGAAAGGCTCTGAGAGTCTTATTACTTACCCCAATAGCAACACGCAGCCGTTATCATGTAATGTATCATGTAATTTCCTAATTTTACAGTGCATAGACATTTCACAAGTGTTGGTCATGACAATGAAAGACAAGCATGTCACAGTGATCCAAAATGACCATGCAAAGCTCTTGGGGGAGTTGTAATTAAAGGTGTTCTCTGTGCTATATCACAGATGCACAGTGGCTGTTTAACCGAATGTGTCCTTTCATCTCATCTATGGACATAAATAGCCTTTTAGTTGACTCTGGGCACGTACAAGTGGAGAGCGTCCTGTTCTCTGCTGCTATTGATGTGCTGGTTAATGGCTGTGATGACTAGGCCTGTGTTTCTCACTCCTACACACTTGCTGGCAGAGTCACAGAGATAATGACACAGCCAGTGTTATTTGGCCTGACTGTGATCGTGTTGTATTAACCCGAAATAAGTTTGGGATCATTTTTTTATTTTGGTGGAAATATGCTTGATGATCCTTGTGTCTGTGGCCCACATATCGTCACTTATGTAACCGACAGAATATGTGTATGCTGAAACCAAAGTATATAAATACATACATCTCAACGGTTTGACAGTATTTTGTGGCCAATGTTGCATAGTGGGCAAAGGGAAAAGCAATGGAAGTATCATAGGTTTGTTGATGATATAGTCATGAAGCAATTTTTTCGGCTAACAAGCCAATATAAGAATTGACAAATTGGGAAAGTAACTTCTTAAGTTTGTGTTTGTTTACCAAACTGCCGCAGGTTCCAATCACATTAATTTATCCACATAAATAAAATCAAGGCTATTTATCACTGTCAGTTTTCTCTGAAAGAAAACATTTCACTATGCCCACACATTTTCTTTTCATAACAATAATAATTCAACATTTTGATTTATATAATTTCTGTATAATAAACTGCAAACTCGTTGGAAAGGTTGAGACCACTGCATGTCTGGTTCACATTCACTGAGCCAAAGTTCTGGCTCATTAATGGAGCTCTTTGTTTTTGCGTTAATAATGCAGGGCCAACACGAGAATGCTGATGTTCTCAAAGACCTGCCATCTTGTTAATGCGCCATTAATCACACAGGTTAAGACAACAGACTGAGGGGGCACTTGACCCGCCTCCATTTCCATACGGTGGGGTCAGAAAGCTGTGCTCTCCCTGTACCTCTGTCCCAGACCCGGGCTAATCGACCAAGCAGACAGAATGGGTCATGTTTAGTGGCCCCCAAAAAACGGAGGCTATGTTTGGGTTCTGCTATTTACTTTGAGTTGATTTCCGATGGTGACTGTTACGTAGAAATGACAGCAACGCAGTGTTGAGGTAACATATTCATTGTTCACAATCGAAACATTTGGACTTGCAGGATGATTCTGCAGATTTAAAAGGGTCACAAAAGGACCAACAATAGCATATGCCATTTTTGTCATGTTGACGGTACTACATTAACACTGTTGTACTCTGTGCTCTACTGGTAAATAGGAGATTTACTGGAGTTGACTAAGTTCCACCTGCTGCTCATCATGCAAAAATCACATTTCCCATGCTTTGTGCGGCTGCAGAAGTTGCTTTCAGGGATTAAGTCAGAGCCAAATGGGATTTAGTTGAGGTTAATCCATACGACTCCCATAGTGCCCTGGTTTCAGATTAGTATAGCACAATAGATGTATTGAATAACGTTACAAGTTTAGGAGCCATTAAATGTCCTAGAATTCTTCCAGGCAAGCGTCACAGAAATCTCAAAAGTGACTTTAATCACCCACATTTGACTGAACAATTTCCTCGTATCCACCTGGGTTTTGCCACACTTTATCAGACTACATTTCACTCAGCTGGGGATAGACTACTACTTTCCGACGTGTTCCCATTCCCTCTTTTTTCTTTTTACTCACTCCTGTCTCCTGAACTGAAATCAATGCCCTAGCACTTTCATCCTCCCAGCGGACATATTCTGTCAGGACTCTGTGCAGTCTGACACTTTCCTCCAGCTCTCCCTAGCTATAGGGCATCTTGTCTATGACTCCAACCCCTTAGGGCAGGATGATCCTGGGGTAAAAGGAACCCCCTTTCCCCCATGAACTCCCTTTAACGACCCTTGTTCTCCCTCTGATGCCTCACGTCAAGTCCAGGGAGCGCAGCAGAGGAGCTGGGGGCCTTTGCAACTGTGCACTGGCATGGCCCTCCTCCCTCCCCTTCGCCCTCGAAACAGAGAGTGAAAGGCAGAACTTGTATTAGCCAACAGATGTTTCTCACACACACCACACACACACACACACACACACAGACATACACACACACACACACACACACACACACACACACACACACACACACACACACACACTCAAACACTCAAATAAGTTGATGTCCTGTAATCAACTTCAATGGGTTACCTGGGAGTGCTGTGGAGAAAAACCTACATCCGAGTCCAAAGTAATTTCTTGCCAAATATACATGAGGTTTCCAGCTGGAGCTGAGTGTCAATATCGGTTAAACAACACATTGCAGGTTTGTTTTGAGATGGACCAACATGTCCTTAGATTGTAAAGTAGGTGAGCAACATTTTTGTTTCCCTCAAACTAGTTCTCTTGGGTTTTCCAATCACAGCAGCTGAGAGGTATCCTAACGTTCTGTAAGGCCCTAAGGCTTCCTAACTTCAGGTGACCTACGCAGATATTAAGGATAAAGTTAAGGGCATTCATTATTTTCCAGGGGACTTTACTCCGACGCTTAACTCTGATGAGGTGCTACAAGTTGATTACCTTATTTTTCACCCCACCCCAGCGTTTCACCCTGTTCTTCTGGGTGAATTATTTTTCTTTGGGCTGAGGTGTCAGCAGATGATGAATAGCAGCAGAAGACCGTGTATCAAAACCTGCATATATTATTAAGGACAATTCCATGCCAAAATGTTCACTAATTGGAAGCTTCAAGATAGCAGCAGTAACTGTAGCATATTCAGAAAACTGTCAAATTTGAGACAACTGGGTCTTCACAAACACAAGTTGGCCTTTTCACTGTAGCCTTGATCAGCATAATTAAATAGGATTAACTTCAAAACAGTATCTGCAGGCATGTTAGACACACGGCGATTTAAAAAAAAGAAATCGTTTTCACAGTAATTCTTTCCCCTCTCTTTTTACACTACAACAGGTGCACAATCGATGTAGCACTCAAGTGACTCATTAATTTAACTTAATTTCTACTTCAGCACAGGTGGCTAAATTCTTGGCTGCTTATCTATCTATCTTTCAGCATGCAAATTGCAGTGTCCCATTTGTGGCTTGCCTCGTCTTGTTTGATCTGAGATTTAACAAGGCGGATGAAAGGACCAATTATAAGGTCCCAAACGCCACTTAAAGCTCTGCCTCACACAAAATTGTGTGGAATATATGCCAAGATTGGGTACAAAGAGAGGTTCCCTATCTATCTTGCTCTCTATTTCACTCTGTCTCTCTCATACGAAAGTACTGTTCTACTATGGATAAGTCAGCAAAAGAGGCAGAAGGGAGGGAAAGAGAGAGAGAAAAAAAAAACTTGAGATGAAGTAGAAAGGTAAATAATGAATGCGTAGTGTTTAGTTGGGAAAACCTTGGATGCACACAAACAACCTGTAAGAGAGTGTCACCAGAAGGAGAGCAATAATGAAGGGTAGAGACTTAGAGATATCTTTTAAATTGTTTTATTTTTTAAACGAGCAGTTTTAAGGTCACAAGAAGGGCAACCGCAATGAATCAGCCAAGGCAATAGCCATACAGGCAGTAGCCAAACGGGCCCAAAAATCCACCATCCGTTCCTTTCGTTTTTGTCTCCCTCCAGTGAAAATCTAGTTTTTAACTTCGTTAACATGTCCTTGTGGTGTTTTTCATGTGCTGAAAGACAAATCAGGAGCAAAATTGGCAGCCACCGCCATGGCTGAGCATTTCTGCTTTGAAACTGCAGTGCACCAAGGACAGTCTCAAACAGGCGAGTTCATACAAGCCATTTTTGTGACGTCCCAAATGTTTCAGTTTGAGCAGAGTCAATGGTGAGCAAGTATGCGCTGCATCAGAGGAGGGTCTGGGGTCTGGGCGGGTATTCGTATAAAGGGGGGATAGCGCGACTCAGATTCAGGAAGGTAATTGAACCTATTTTGCCCAAAAAAACATAACAAACATGATTGATACGTTTAAGCAGAAATATTTTAAATGTTTTAGAAAATGACTGGAGGGGTACTTTTTGGGCTGTGTATTCTGTAAATCCCTGCAGATTGATGCCACAGGGCCAGGCCCTTATGTTAGCAATAGAGCTCTGCAGACTGATCTACTGCTGGACTGCCCCATCATGGCCTCTCATTAGCAAATCCTAAATCCCTCGCAACCATTGGCTCTCTGTGAGCACGGCTTTTTGACAAGCGTGAGTATCAAGCACCTCCTTAAGGGCTCGGTCGCCCTCTCTCAAACAGGACAGGTCAGAGGGGCTTGGCCAGGCAGCAACGGCAGTGCTCCTCCTCCATGCAGTAGGCAACTGTATCACAGGAGGATGTCCTCCAGCTAGGCTCAAGGCCAGTGTCAGAGGATGACGAGCTGAATGGGTTCTGTGAGGAAACCCTTCAGGGGGAAGGGATTTATCTTGCATCTCGAGATTTTTTGAAAACTTCTGTTTGGTGATGGGTTATGTATCAGGGTCACATAGCTACGTATATGGAGATACAGTTGCAGTCCCAAGTAGAGTAGTAGTTCTTATATTGTGTTCGGTTGAAGTGAAAATACCCCCTTATCTTTGATCATGCATCGTGTACTCAAAAAATCTCAAACCAAAGTTTAGGAATAGGATTTTGAACAACTGCAAAAGCATTTCATCTGTATGAAAGGGAGCAGATTGGCGACCCAATTAACAGTGGTACAAAACTTGCACACCAAAATCCCTTTGAATTACTATTTGTATTCCTGTACATAACCCGGGTTCCACTCTACTTGGCAGTTTCATAACGCTGTGTTTGCGTCTTTTCCCAGTTTCCCAGCATGCTACACATATTCACATTTTACAAGCAAAGAAAGAGCTGTGCTCTAAAACCTTTAGTTTAGGGATTACATCCATGTCATCAGACCAAAGGCTGCTCCAGTTCACTTTGAAGCAAGTTAGATCCCACTAAGAAGAGCTGAATCGCTAAACACAAGAAGGAGAGAGAAAGAGAAGGAGAGAGACTCCAGCCTTGACAGACAGTATTAGCAAACAGGGCCTGCTGCGATCCGGTCCTGATACGACATCGTCAATACTTAAGTAATGATAGCATGAAAGTGAAGGGTGAAAGTAAGAAAAGAGGGGGAAACACGTGGAAACATGACAGTGGCAGGAACGGCAGTGCGTGCTTGAAAGGGACTCCAAATCTGTCGGTGATGTTGACAGGGACCTCTCCTACCAGCTCAGGAGTGCAGAGGAGCGTGCAGCCTCCGACGCTCCAGCTGAGCGTCAACCAGCCAGCGCTTAATGTACCGTGGAGTTGCCACAGCGCCACGGCATCCGTGAGAACATTGTTCAGGTTCCACAGCCTGAGCGAAATGCCACGACTGCAATAGTGATGAGGAGAAGTCTCACTAATTGGAGGGTTTATTTACTTCCCTTGTATTCCTCTGGTAATACCTATCATCTTGTTGTATTGTGAGATGTGCCAAAGCCATGCATCTTTTTTTTTTTCGCGATAGCAAATTAATAAGCCTACCATTTAACGGTTAATGCAGGGGGTGGGAAATGCTATTGGAAAGAATTACCCGCAACTCATCTAATCATAGTGAGAGAAATCACACATAAACTTTGTAGCCTCTTTTTGTTTTTTATAAATCCAATTTTAAGCACGCTCACAGAACAAAGCCCAGGGAGTCTTGACTTTTAGTCATTCAGAACGGTTCCCTGGGCCCCTCCCCATTGCTGGCGTGCAGGTGTTAGGAGGCACAAGAGGCAAGTGGGAGTGCTCTCATGATAAGGATCCCGTATTATTCATTCAGGCGTGCCTCGACATTAAAACCCTCTTCAAGGAGTGGCAGGAAACTGAGGGGGGATGCAGTATTTATGGATGCAGTTTTCAGCCCTCTCCAGCTAAACCCAGTCTATATTTTAAATCCTTCCGAGGGATTCCCAGGCACTTCGGATCGACCCTACCCCATCTCACCCCCTTGCTCTCTCTCTCTCCCCTCTACCACACCAGCTCCTCTGCACTTAGCCCTTATCCCCTCGCCGATCTCTTCTCACCCCTCACCTGCGTGTGTGTGCGGAGAGCGGCATTGATGCCTGGGACACCTTCACCTGCCCCGGATCCCGGCCTCTGAATTCCTGGTGTGCACGCCAGTGGTATCTGCCCATTAACTGCACTGGAGGAGAGAGATTTCTCCGTATTTGGTTGACAGACTGGGCTCTGTAGGGTAGCTGCCACAGCAGGCTCCTCATTTGGTTCCAGTAGAGAGGACATGACAAAACTGTGATTGCTGTAATCAAGCTTGTGTGGGATACAGACACATTCATTCTCTGTTTCTCCAGCGGAAGCCTTTATTTTTTTTTCTCCCTGTAATGGCAGGTGGGGACATAAAACAGTTGTGTTTCTCCTGACAACCACAACTTTTAATTGCGCTTCAAATATCCCTTTTTTCACCAGCTCCAATTTGAACATGTTTTTTAAAGTCTATTTAATGTGTTCCTTTGTACGTGTTGTGTAGGTTTTAAATCCTCACCATTCGTTCGTCAGGAGAGAGGGAAGTCATTTAATGTTTTCAGGATTGCTGTGCTCTACCTTTCTTACTTGGTTGTCTCTGACACACAGTAGCAAATATTTATTGTAATGAAAAATTGTCACTAACAAGATTAGGTTTGCTAATGACACTCGCATACGGGGAATTAACTGGTAAGCTTAGTCGCAGCCTCCCTCTTGTTTTCTCTCAGTGAGTCATAGCTCTCCGTCTTTACCCGTCTCTTTCTCTTTGACACTGCCTATTGATTAAGCAGAGAGCACATGCCAGCACCAGACTGGCCTGCCCAGAGTATCAATTAGAATTCACACCGGTCTGAAACCCTATGTCTCAGAGCATCTCTCATAAGGTAGAACAAGACGCATTTCATAACGAGAAATGTATCCCGTGAGGAACGTACCGATCTCAAACTATAACATTGTTTTGTCTAAGAAGGTAATTTCCGATTGTACGGTTTCCTTCCCCTTAGCCATTGTTTGGCATTTAGGCAGTCATCATGTCTGAGCTGTTCTGCAAGCCTTGCAGATTATGAGACTGCACTTAGACAATGAGCCTAAGTGATAATATCGAGTTGCACAGAATTTCATGTAAAAAATCATAAAACAGAACGAATTGCCTTGAGGGGTGTAATTGGAGCTGGAGCCTTACTGTCAGAGTAGAAAGCAACACAGCAAGGCCAGCATACTGCGGTGGTAAATTCCATCTCATGTAGATAGCACATTCAGGCCACATCTCCTCCAGGGTTAATCGCCAGCCCCGCTCAAAAGAGGCCTTTATGCGTGTTGATGTTGTTAGCTGTAGAGCAACATGAACAATTTGTCCAAGCTAAGTGGGACACTCAGAAAACCTCTGCCCGTGTCTCGCGCTCATGGCTCCACAGCCTCCACAAGTCCCATGCCACACATGCCCAACTATTCTACGCATGTTCTCTTACAATGGCTCAGGGCGCAAAGACGTTCCTTTAAATGAAGGGGGGGAAAAATGGAAAAATACATTCAGCGCAAAAGCAGGATTTCCCCTCAACCCCTTAACTCCCAACCAGTATGCATTGTACATTGGCTGGCTGAGTCTCATGGGCTGTGATCATGAATAATTCCCCCTCAAACCCCCATTTATAGCAGAGGGAAGGAGACACTGTGAGGAAGTGCCCTGATCCAATGGCCCAAAGTATGTGCAGGGAACACGTTGCCTTGCGTGGTCCAAGAGTCAATTGAATTGAATGAATTACTGTCTGCATCATACAGCCAACTGTGTGTTTTGCTGTATATTGACGATATAGTGGCGATGCAAGGCTTCTAACAAGGTTTGGTCAGGCTGGTGAGGGGGTGTGAAGGGTTATTGGTTAAGGTTATTCTTTTTCCCAAAAAGAGACACGATCAGTCCAAGAACGCTTTTGGCAAACGTGCGCCAACCAACATTGATGTAACATTATGGGCCAGTCACCTTTTAAATCAATACACTAGAGAGGAACATAGAACAAATATTGCTTTGTTTGTTTTCCTGCACTTCCCACACACCCGGTGTTGACAGACAGCAAGGTTTATTCACACTTAATGTATTTTTCTGCTCATGTATCAGACTCACAAGGGATCAAAGTTGTTGTAATTTCATGCCGATAATAACACAGGAAATTGAGATAGATTCATCCCAACAAGCTGTCAATTGAAGTGTTTGGATAAGGTATATTTTTTTTAGCTGCCATTATTATCCTAATCCCCACAAAAAGATTTGAGTGGTCGTGTTGTTTGCTTTAGACTGTGACAGCACAGTGAGACGTCCCACGCAGCGATGTCGCATCAGTTTTCTCCTCCATTTTGGAAGCAGCTTGGACTTTTGTTTGCTAGTGAATATTGCTTTTTGCATGAAGAAACTGTTAATAAGTTAATGAGCCTCTCCCCAGCCTCTTCTGTGGAAGTGATGAGAGGGAGTCTCTGAGTGGGGAAAAGGGTAATGGAGGCTTGGGGGAAATAGCTTTGAGCAGAGTGTCTGATGTCTGCTATAGAGGTGCGATGAATGGAGGATAGGATAATATGGAGTTACAATGCATGTAATGAACCCTGGGCATACTCCATGGGGCTTTCCAGCTCATTCTCGCTCTCTTTAATTCCCCTACAATTGTGTGTGTCCCCCCCCCCCCCCCCCCCCCCTCCTCACAGAAGTGCACCCCACTTCCTTTATGCCCAGCCACCTTGCCTCTGAATCATTTGCCATGGCACATTTCACTCTGAGTTAATGTGATACTTACCTACATTATAATGCATGTATGAAGCAATTGTGTGTACGATTTCCTCCCTCTGTCGTCATTGTCCTAAAAGAGGAGTCTGTCTGCCTTTTAGATCATGCCCGCTAGCACCTTGAAGGTTCATACTTAATAGGCAATATGTTAGGGAAGATATACATCTGGTTACGGTTGCTGCAAGCTCTACACTTACACACATATATATATATATATATATATATATATATATATGTGTAAATACAGGAACGTATACGTACATATATATAGTATATATACATATCATTAAACTTTACTCAATCTTTTGTTTGGGTTACTCTTTCTCTTCTAGCTCTTTCTCTGTTCCCTGTTCCATCTTCTGCCTCTCTAGAGAGTGCTCATCCACACACATGCACGCATAAAAACAAACATAGCGTGTACACACAGACAGCTTTTCTAATCCAAGTTAAATATAAAACAGGCGAGCAATTAACTATTCATTCCTTTTTTTTTCTGAAATGAGACCCTTTTTCAAGGCACGGCATAACAATCGAGTGGATCCCTGCTTTCCACAAGATACTGAATAACTTGTAAACTTGTGGGATTCTCAATAATGTATGATCCTATCCTATCTTTGCAAAAACACACCACGCAGGTGAATTCTTTACAGACTCTTCTCAAAAAGCCTGCACTTCTTCGGAATCTGTCGCTACTAGTTACACCAGAACGAACGATGCGTTGATCTTTCGAAACATAATAGTCACAAACGGTACCAATTCCATTGGTGATTGAAATCTTGCTAATCTCGGATCATTTCAGTAGGCTCAGATAAAGCATCTTTACCCACAGCTATTTACTGGTAATATGTTTTCCTTCCAGTGCTTGCAGATCTTAGGAAATTCAGAATGATTGAAAATTTTTGCGTGAGGGTTTGGTTTAATCCTGCATGGAGTACCTTCCGTATCCTCATGACGCCAAAGGAGAAACGGCACTTAATCGACACAGAAGACGGTCGTTGTTTTGTTACAGGAAGCAGCCAGAGTGACGATGTAGTGTTCTTTTTTTTTAACCAGGTACAGACACAGATAGACTGGTGGTGCAGCGGTCCTTGTGACGTGAAGACTTAATCTCCGCTCCCCGCTGGGCTCCTATTGGCCGTCTGGGGCCTCGCCATCGGCGGGGCTGATGAAGCATAACGTCCAGACAGCGGCCTCCTGTCAGATTAGGACGTCACCGTCAGACGCACGGCTGCCCTGCCTCCCTCTTGACGGCCCCATTAGTTCAGTGCATGGCATTAGGAGGCTTTGTGGAAAGTCCCCTCCGCTGCTGGTGGTATTGGTTAGTGGGTCTTGCGAGCCTTTTAAAGCGGATGTAGTAGTAGCCACTGTGTGAGCCTGTGTAAATGCCAGCCATCAAGATTAATTTAATGGCACAGACTGTGCTGATAGGCCCATTCGTTATTCACATACAGCGAATTGGGAGCGCTGTTCCTGGGTTATGGAGGGAGCAATGAGAGTGTGTGTGTGTGTGTGTGTGTGTGTGTGTGTGTGTGTGTGTGTGTGTGTGTGTGAGAGTCTTTAGTGGCTGTATTTTATCAATGCCACACTGTTATGTTCACAATAAATGAATGCTGCTTTTGCCAGGCATAGGTTATCATGGGTACCATCAGTCTACAAGGTTAAAATCAGCAGGGGGCCGCTGACGAGGACAAATTAAGCTTTGGAAGTTGTAAAGTGTGTCTATATTTGTGTGTGTGTGTGTGTGTGTGTGTGTGTGTGTGGAGGAAGAGAGAGAGAGGGTGGGTTGTCTAACTGCAGGTAGTCGATCCAAAAGGATCCATTTTGTGGACCCCAAAGTTCCGCTTACCTCGCCCATACTGTACCTCCCACTCTCTGTCGACAGCTGATGTTTGTCTACGCACCCATCTGGATCCTGTGGAATAACATCTGGAGGAGATGGATGCTATCGTTCCGGTAGTGTCTCATGCGATAGCCAGGTGAAGCGCTCTTCCCCTGGCTGTTCCATTGACCGGGAGAGGAGGGAGGGCTGATATAGTGCAAGAGAAGAGGCCATTCAGCCTAAAGATAGAAAAGGGGTGTTCTAACACCCCAGCCCTCCATCCCTTTGTGTCAGAACTTGTGATTTTCTTTGTGTCAGAACTTGTTTTCCATTAATTTCACTTGAGAGTTGTCCAGCACCGAGGCAATTTATTGGTCTACTTTCTTCAGTGCCTGTGTGTAATTACCATCCTTGTCGCTTTATTAGCTTCGTAATTTTCACAATGTGGGGTGAGGAGATTTGGAAATGAGCAACTGTTTTGCTTTGCCCGTAGCTTAAACGCACTCGCAGGCTTATTCTATGATCTCACACGGAATTATCAGATTAAACCTTAGTACCGGCGGCATGATGTCAAATAAATTCTTCATTTAAAATTCTGTTTCCAGACCACCCACATAAGGCGGAACATGCCCGGACGATCACCAGCTTGCCAGTCTGAATTTGGACAATTATATCTTTTCTTTCTGCAGCGCTCCGTGGCAAGGATCCATCTTCCACGGTCTTTAAAATGTGGATGAGGCCACCTCATCCTTAGCCTCTTCCCCGTTACGCTTCACCGAGCCTTTGTATCGGCTTCCCTCGCTCGATCCTTCTCCCTCTCCTTTGACAAAAGGATGGTCCACTGTACCCCCCGCCCCCTCTCCCCGCCCCCTCCTTCCTCCATTTTACTTCCCTGAACGAGATGTTTTGCTTCAGCTGATGGAGCCTTCATCCATAATGGATGCAGTGTTTTAGGAGGATGATCTGAGCGCGCCTACGATATAAATATCTCCTCTTGGTTCCCAGCAGGGTGAGGAGCAGCCAGTGCAAAGTTAGGCTGCCGTACAGTAGAGCAGTGGGGGATCTTTACTATTTGATTTGATGGCCAAAATAAAAAAGAAAGCAGAGACGTGCACATGTGCCTGGCACACTACATTGCCGTCTATAATTCATGAGGCTCTGCTGGTGTCTTGGCCCTCCTGTATCGCTGAGCTACAGCTCTACCCATGTATCCGAGTTGGGTTTCGAAATTGGTACCCAGTTCAAAAGGCAGGGTCCCTTCCTCTTATGTCTCGGCGTCCTTGCTCTTTTTTATCATGAAAATACAGGCTCAGTGCTTTCCTTGCCTTTAAAAGTGCTGGAGTATTGTTCCATTGTTCGACTCGCTTTTTCCAACCATAGTTGCCCCTGGGCTCCTTCCTTTCTGCAGGCCACATCTTGGGCACTGACTGTGGCTTCGCGCATTGTGGGCCTTACGCGGAGGTGTCCTCAGTCCGTGGCATTCACTGTGTATAGTGTGGTCATTTGAAAGGATAGACCAGAAAGCGGGGTAGGAGAGAGACAGCTGCAGAGAGAGAGAGAGAGAGAGAGAGAGAGAGAGAGAGAGAGAGAGAGAGAGAGAGAGAGAGAGAGAGAGAGAGAGAGAGAGAGAGAGAGAGAGAGAGAGAGAGAGAGAGAGAGAGAGAGAGAGAGAGAGAGAGAGAGAGAGAGAGAGAGAGAGAGAGAGAGAGAGAGAGAGAGAGAGAGAGAGAAGGAAGGTGAGAAAGGAAGGTGAGAGAGTGGGAAGAAGGAAGTGAGAGAGAGAGAGTGAGACTGCTGAAGACCTCTCCTACTGGGCACACATCCACCACTCTATTAGCCTGGCACAGTGGAAGAGGAAAGTCTGCTGTGACGGTACAACATTGGCCCCCTGTAAACACACAGACACGCTCGCTCTGTCCATCACAACGGTTGATTTATGAAGAGGATGAAATGAATAAAAAAAAGACATTTTAGAAACAAGCAGATGCTCATCATTTGTCAAGGAGTTTTCCATCTGTGTATGTTTGAGTCTTGGGCTCTTAATTTGGTGCAGGATTTTTCACAACGCTTAGGTAGAACATCCAGGAACAAGTTTCTAGACAACAATTTCAACGGGGGGGGGGGGGGGCAGAAGCAGCCATCTTATCTAGCCGTCTAGCACTGAATCTGTGATGCTTAAGGCATGTCAGAATAATTCATAGGAGCTGTAGCCTGAAAGCAGTAGTTCGGGTTCGAGATAGAAAACAGCTTTTTTTCTTCTGTGAAGTACTCAGGCTGTATTCAATTCAGTGATTTATTTCTAGGTGAAGATTTAGGTATGCTGAATGCATGGTCTTTCCAATGGCGTTGTGTGCTGAGTCCACCTGCTGTTGTCGGAAGCGGAAGGGGAAAGGCTTTTTCGAAGATCTAGCTCGAAAAGTTTGTCCCCTCTTCCCAGTCATGAATACCCATACAGGGGCAAGGCAGGGTAGCTTTGCCAGATGTCTCCGATTCGGGTACTTACAATAATTGAGATGGAACCTTGGTAATTGTTGGCAACCTTTTGTGAAACTAATGCAAGCTGTGCACACAGAGCGGAATCCATTGTTGATCAGATCAATGAAATCCTGTATTATCTCGATCAGTTTCTTTCCCAAACACAGTCTTTCCCCCGTGCATTATTTCAAAGTGTCTCATTTTGCTACCCCTACATCTCTCTACTCCTTTCTGAGTGCCTTATCCCTTTCTTCTCTTTTTCCTTTTAGGATTGAGTTGGAGAGCTCAGGGATGCCATGTTTGTGTACCTGTGGGCCTGCATGGGCTGACTGAAGTCTGTCTACCAGCTTAAGGGTGCGTGAGGGAATGCTGATAGCCTCCGGAGGGGCCCAGGAGAGAGGATTATCACCCAACTTTGTTCCTCATCATTTTTCTTCCTGAGATGTCTATCCTCAGACCCAGCCCCAGCTCACCCGCCTCTGTTTAGAAGCTACATTTCTTCGTCACTATTGTCTGCCCCAAGCAGTAAAACACCACAAAGAGAGGCGAGAGAGAAGAAACTAATTAGTATTACTGAGGTTGGGTAAAAGCTGACAGACTTCTGAAGGAGACTTCTGAAGAGTTCTCTGCTCCAAAGTAGATTGTGACAAAACCTCCAGGACATTATTGTGCATATGTGTGTGTGTGTCTGTGAGTAAGCGAGTGTGTCCTTCTTCTCATTTAATTTTCAAAGGAACTCTATTTATTTGGATGTGGGCTTAGCCTTTCATTATGACGGTGCTAGGGGGCTGTGAGAGGGGATTGACTGGCCACGGCCACAGAGTTAGCCCTTGCTGGGTGCTTATGCTGTTGGCCTCCCACTTGCTGGTGGTCCTGACGGCCAAGCCAAAGACGCCGGGCCACACACACCTCAACTCTATCCGCATCGATGGAGACATCTCCCTGGGGGGGCTGTTCCCGGTGCACGCCAGGGGGAACGACGGCAAGGCCTGCGGGGAGCTGAAGAAGGAGAAGGGCATCCACCGGCTGGAGGCCATGTTGTTTGCTCTGGACCGCATCAACAACGACAATGAGCTGCTGCCCAACATCACGCTGGGGGCCCGGATCCTGGACACCTGCTCCAGGGACACCCACGCGCTGGAGCAGTCGCTCACCTTTGTCCAGGCGCTGATCGAGAAGGACTCCACGGATGTCAAGTGTCTGAGCGGCGGGCCGCCCATCATCACCAAGCCCGAGAGGGTGGTGGGGGTCATCGGAGCGTCGGCCAGCTCCGTGTCCATCATGGTGGCCAACATTCTGCGCCTTTTCAGGGTGAGTGTCACGTTTCGATTGATACAGAAAACCCTGGCCGGCAGATAGGCCTATCAGTGGATTGTAATGCTGAAACCATGCCAGTGCTTTTGCTGTTTTCATTCATTTCTTCTGTGTGATCTCTCTACTGAATTGCACACTTTACATGGAATTAATATTAATGATATATATTCTAGACCCAAATCAGACTCCTCAATGTTAGCCTTTTGTTTTCCTCAGATGAATCAGTCTCATTATGTCCAATTAAGGGCGGAAGCTTATCGTTACTTCATAGCTCTCCCCATTAATGACATTCATTTGCCAAGAGTCCTTTGCTATGCTTTCCCCTTAGCTAATTCAGGGAAGCCAGGCGTGTGACCACGCAGGCTCTGTACCATTCCAAAAGATCTGAAATTAGCCCTGGTTTTATTTTAACTGTCAAACAAGACGCAAAAACAATGCGGAAATTTACTACGAAAAATGAAACCTGACGTAAAATGTCTATCAGAATGCCTTCACGCTACTACCACGCAAAGAGCACTATGAGCAAACTAATGAGCTCTAGAATTCCCTTTGTTGTGGCTGATTTCCATGAGGCATGTGGGCAGGAGAAATACATCCTAATACATTGGGTATAATCTTTCTAGATCAGATCATAGATTGACTTAAAAAAAAAATATATATATATATTTTACTAGAATCACATGTAGTGTAGCGTTGTGTAGCGTTACCAAAATACTTGTCTGGAACTGGCTTTGCAGAAATTAACTTGGGGGATCAGTTCTGCTGTCCCCGCATTTGATTCTGTGAGTCAATGACAAGAGTTGATGTATAGAGGGCGTGCGGAACATAAGCCAGAAGGCTTAAGGCTGAATGATCAGGGGTTTTGGAAGACAGGTCACCGCGGTGAGTGTGTAATCTCCTCCAGCTCAAAGCGTGGTATTTGTAGTTCCCATTCAGCCGGCTAAAATTGCCAGCCTCCCTGCGACTGTAATACAACACTTCTCGCTTTGGTTGCTGCGGCTATGGCCCTTAGATAAGTACCTTCTCTGAGCTTAGAGCAAACACCATTTGAATTTCATACCGCCGAGCACCCGGAGCACAAGAGTCAACAGGGCCGTCAGACAACGAAGGAGGCACTTCACCGCAGTAGCTGGCCCAGTAGTCCTCATGCTCTGGCAGTAAGGAGGCCAGAACTGGAGTTCACACGCCTGCTATGGCTCTGGCAGTCCATCGCTCCGTCATTAAACCCACATAAAGCCATTAGGGTGGAATCGCCCTAATCAACGTAACCAAGAGACATACACTCCATGTGTTTACAATGGCCTTCAATGACACTGACTTCAGACCCTTTCACCCGCTAACCTGTGGATCTTAGCCTCAGCTACTGGGTTGAGCTTGTCCTTGAGATGATAGTGGCTGTGGGAACATTTATCAAAGCACGGAGGTGTGCGATCATCAGTAAAGTGACCTTCTCATTACTTGGCTATAACAAAAATGGATATATGCTGGTCACTATATGGCTGAAAAAAAAACGTTCTTGGTGCATGAGTGTGTGTTTGTGTGTGTGTGTGTGTGTGCGTATGTCTTTCTGTCTGTTTGTGTGTGTGTGTGTGTGTGTGTGTGTGTGTGTGCGTGTGTGCGTGTGTGCGTGCGTGCGTGCGTGCGTGCGTGCGTGCGTATGTAAGCACGGTGACTCTGACAATTTTTACTCCTTCTCGGTTCACAAATTACTATCTAAGTTGCAAATATGCTTACTGTGCTGCTTGCCTTCTTGGCCACGAAGTCTTGCATTCTGTCTGCAAAACGTTGCAAGCTCAGTGCCCTGTAGTTTGTAAGCTCGTATCTTTCCCAATCCTTCTTACGGTCTTAGAGTGGCTGGCTCAGGGCAAAGTGTTTGCTCAGCACTCACCGAAGCAGGCAGGAGTCTGTCCCCATTGTGCGGCATGCATTTTTTACTACACCCTTACGTAACTTCCGCCTGCGGAACAGGGGGGTTGAAAGCTCCTCTCCTTTCTCTTCCCCTCATACTTATTTTTCTTTGGCCACTAACTCTGCCCCTGTAATGTGCTCATCAGTCGTTCCTTTAGTACAGCTACATAAGCAGGATCTGAGAGTGCTAGTGCCCGGGCTAATTAGCTGTAGGGCTGGTTATGACACTATCCCACTGTGTTTGATTAGCCACTCAAGACAACCTGCCAGTAATGAGTACTGTGGGCTTTTTTTGAACGTGTCTCTCTCTCCCATGGAGAAATGCTGTTACCCCTTCTCCTGTCTGTCTTGGGGAGTGTGTTATCACTGGCAAACGGCTTTGGGCATTGGGGGAAATATTCTGAGGCAGTCATGTGTTTTTTCTTTTCTTTGTGGGCAGAGGCTAGTGTGGTAACTTGGTCCAGTGGAGACTCAATTAGCCACCAACCGGCACAGTCAGGACACTTCTCCGGGGAATGTACTGGCATAGGGGACAGAGAGACAGAGGATAACAGAGAACTGGAGAGGCCAGGCTGTAAATATATGTGTTTGTGGTGGGAAGCCAGGGACGAATAGGGTTAACAAGCTGTCTGTTGTGCCGTCGGAGAGACCTGGTGGCTCCCTCTCTTCTCCCCTCATTAGAGAAAGAGGCAGAGGCCCCCCAGGCACATCCTACCTTCCCTCATCTGCCCCTTCAGCAGCAACATCTCGTGGTGTATTCAGACAGCCTTCTCATTGGATTACCGCTGGAGCTGTCCCTCGCAGTGAAAGCAGCAAGACTCGAAACACTCAAGTTCACCCCACTCAGAGACTATGATAAAAAGATGGCATTTGCCGTTTTTTTTCTACCTCACTCGAGAGGAGAGGCTAAAGTTTAGCTGGATTGATCCATCAAATTGGTTGTAATTGAGTTTGAAATCTGCTTTACATTTTTGCAATTTAGCCGTGTTGGGAAAACACATGATTGTACAGTCGATGCCTTGGTATTGATTTGTGATACTATTACTCTTGACTCATTGTAACTGTTAGGGAAACATGAATGATGGGGCTACGGTTCCAGGGATACAGGCTGCTCCAGTGAGTGGTTTTCCTGGCTGCAACACTTTTCAGCAGCGGACTTCAAGTTGTTAGTGCAGGCTCTCTTTATCACCTGCTGACAGAGCCTTCCCAAGGTGCACCCTGTCACCTTCACGGATCCTCAGCACTGGAGCTCGGCTGGTAATTGAGGCGAGAGGCCCAGGTAGGAGAATTGATTCTGACTAAGTGGACTCCCGTTCTGTGCTAAGTGTACTATGGTGCAGCCACACTATATCAGGCCAGTGAAGCCCCCGCTTTTCCAGCCTGATGGCCACCCATCCATGCCCAATAAATCCCATGCGCTCAGTGGAATCTCGGCACCCACCACTGCCTTTGAAAGCCCCCCACGTAACCCGAACAGGAAAGCAGACCAAATAAATATGCCTGCGTGCAATTGTTTTCAGTCTGTTTACAGCCCAGTAGGTTTTTATTTTCCGTGGGTTTTATTCCTGCCACTCAACTCGATTTTTTACAGCGGAGCGGACCGCCATATTTCTTCACCCTCCACTGCGGACATTGCCATCCGCCGCCCGCATGGGCCGCATTGGAGCCGCCTGCTTTTAGTCCGGGATTAGTTCCGACTCGAGTCACTTACCCCGCTCCTGGCCCTGGGGGTCAATTCCCAAGACAGCCTTGAGTGAAGGCTGCCCAGAAGCATGCCAGCCCTGTTATTCTCCTTCTTTCTCCTCCCCGGGTCTCCTAGTGTGTGCAAATCCCCCTCTCCGGGAGCTGAACTGAACCAGCAGCTGGTAATCACCAAGCCCGGTGTCCAAGGGCCACAGTGTGCTGGTGGTCGGCTCTCCCTTCACTTCTGCTGGCCCGGCTCCTTGGCACGCAGCGTGAGGAACTTGAGCGTCGCTCCTCAAGATAATTTCTAATTTGTTGTTCATTTTGCACGCTCCACAGGTCCTCAGAGGAAACGCTGCAGTGCAAGGAGAGGGCGGGATAATTGCATAGTTTCAATTACGTCGGTTCGTTCTATTTCCTGAGAGAGCCAGCTTCTCCAGGACAACTGGGGGAGGACTACTGTAAGACCACCTGGTCATGATCATGACAAAAAAATATGCACGGATGAAATACCACCCCATCCACACCCACTGCCTTAGCAATGTTGAATAAATTTGGTATTTTCCAGGCCTTTTCTCCACAGCTGCCAGTCATAATGAGTTGCTGTACCAAACAGTACTCGTCTTCCCTTTGACGCTCTATGATTAGAAAGGAGTCCACTTGGGTCCTTACCACTCCATTCAGTTCTCTCCAGTAACAATGCCACATGTTTGGCTGGCAGACCCTCTGAACTAACAGCTCTTACTCAACAACAAGAACGCTGCCGTCTGAGGTGGCACATGTCCCTGTTGGAGTGCCTGTAGCAGTCGGTTGTTGTCTCTTAATCTCTCTAAGCTCAGGTGTTCCACCAGTGCCCTGTTAAGGCTTTTCCTATAAATCTTTAAACAGCCGCATCACCAAAAGAGAATCCAACCGGCGATGCACAGCCATCGCACAAGTTCCCTGGGAAAGAGCCAGGGATTAGTGGATCCTAGCAGTAGCTGTCTTCCACCCTCCTGCACGTCTTCCCATAATACAGAACATTGTGGCGGTAAGTTGAGGAGCAGCCTCGAGAGAGAGACAAAGTAGACAGTCTGCGAGTGGCTGAGCTACATTTAAATTAATGTTATCGACAAAGGCGTGACAGCTATGGATTCCCAGAGAGAGATTTCATATGAAAAAAAAAGCGACAAGTCACATATCAGCGTGGAACACTGTCAGCTGGCGAGACGATAACATGAACTGACTGAAGGAATTCATGAACAATAGTTTATCGTAAAAAAAATAAAATAAAATAAAAATAACTGCGTCCGACATGGAACTTTTCGAACATCCGAGAGAGTCAACCATACCTAACGCGTGGTGTCGTTAGTATATTGAGTGTCAAGTTGCTTAGATCTCCAAATGAACACTGTATCAAGTTTTCGTGCCATCCCACATCCTTTCCTCTCCCCTGAAGCGATGGCAAAGAGAGGTGGGCATCCCTCGGGCTGAGCTGCTTGGCCATCACCCAGACTACATTAGACAACATAGTATCTCCTGCGACACACCCACGCATCACGCAAAGGAATTCGCTCTCCCCCCGTGAGGCAGTCACGATTCCCTTTGAAAAATGGCCACATATAGCTTTGCCATGTTTTCAAAGTTGAAATATTACAATTTTAGTATATCTACATGTACCCACATGCTCTTGCGCGATAACTCTGATGCAGTTTCTAACAATTTCTCGTTAAGATAGTGTAAGCTCTCAGCATGTGGCGTTATAATGGAATGGGAATTGGACAAGATATGCAAAGGCACATTGGAGGCTACATGACCAATCCCATCAATGAACAAGGTAACAAGGCACACACATGCACTAAACATACATATTACTAGCCAACACAGTGGGATCAATTCTCATTTACAGGCTAATTATCTTCTCCAGACTTCCCTCGCTCAGTAAAAGAGACAACACTTCTGATTAATCCCTAAACACAGCAAAGACTAGGCGCTTGTTTATCTTAGCTCTATCACCTTTCTATCCTCTACCCTGATGATGATTAAGCAATCAAGCTTTGAAAACGAGCAGCCAGACGGACGGAAACCCACGCAAACCAAAACACACACGTCGTGGGTTGTGCTTCTGTGTGTGGTTATTGACCCTGAGCCGTGAAGCCCAGTTGACGACACGCTTTGTTTCCTGCCACTTTCGTTCCCTCCTCTCCTTCCCCAGGTGGAAAGGCCCCCGATGTTGGAATTCGCAGCATGGAGCCGTATTGGTATCGATCTTGCACAAGGTTGTGGAGCTGCTGGTGAAATTAAGATAAATTGACAAAACAGAACAGAGACTGAGACACCAATCCCCACCACCACCAAAAAAGAAAGAAGTATTTGTCACAGACAATAGGGTGACAGACAGCAGGGTGAGAGACCGGCGATTAAATGGGATGCTCTTTGGAAACACTTGTGAGCAGCCATTAACGCGATGCCATCTAATTTTCCCCAAGATGTCACAGCGAGAATGGTCTAGAACAAATCCGCTTAGCTGAAAATACCTTTGACACATTTTGGCACTGAGTGTGTTGCGGGTGTTTGAATAGGACACAGACAAGTATTCAGTACAATTTGACGTAATTTATTCATGAAACTTACCTGGTAGTTTTTCCTGATTAAATTAGACTGCAGAACTTGTCTAGCCAGACTGTTGGTGGCAAAGGAATCCAAGGATGAAACAAATGTCTCTTACTAGACATGCTAGGTCATGTGTGAAGTCTTGTTCCTCAGAAACTGTGTTTAGTGTTTTTCAGTGTTGACCCTGTAGCGTGGCAAGCCCAGGGGCCATTTATCTTTGTCACTGCTACTCCTCTATCCCCACTTTCACAGGAGTGTTCCCCTAAAATGTATTGTAACATGTTTTATAGACCATTTGATACTATTGTGTCCCAATATGGCCTTGCTCTCAGTCTTTCAATGAAAAACACTTTGCCGGATTCAGTGAAAAGACTAGGACTATTTGCCGTGCACTTCTGAATGGCAGGGACCTTTCTCTCAATATAAGCACTCAGTTTGAACCGTACCGGCGTCCTCTCGAGGATGATACTACCAGGCAAACTTCAATAAGCACACTGTCTAACCTGTGAGGCTGTGGGCAGTAGGCTGAGAGGCCTCTTCTTCTGGAGCCTCTTTAAAGGTACTTTGGAGCTGGCTGGATATGTCAGTCCATAAGTCTTATAGGGTCAACCTCAAGGACACTGCTGCTCTCGTGTTTTTTGTATTTGATATTCCTTGTCAAAAGGTTGGCCTCGGGGGGTTCTCAACCCTTCGCACCCCTCTACACGTGTTCTCCTCCTTTCGTCCAGCAGACCTGAGCACATTTCAGAGCGCTGAACCATTGTTCCGTTGGTAGCATTAACTAACCCGCCTGATACAAAAACCTTGAGGAAACCTTTTGGACATTTAGTTTGACTGCGGATTTACTATTCAGTGTCTTTTGATTACATGGCAGGGTCGTCACGGCATTGCAGACTGAGCACAATTTACTCATCGAGTTTTGTTGTAACATATAAAACGAACATAGGATACAGGGATAAAGTGCACTCTATGGGCAATAATACAGTTTCTACGAGGCCTACACTGTGCCATAAGCTACTGAACGTAATCCTTAAAAGTGGGAACATTGCGAGCACACAGTGTATTACAGTACCAAGATTACTAAATGTTTCAAAAAATGCAATTCCACGAGTTTGGCTTGGCTGTTCAGTGTTATATTTTCTATTTCTGTCCTGTACTGAGTCAGACATTGTCACCAGCTGCTGGTTTCTTATTCATGTTCTTAAGTTCATTGTGGAAGATAATGTGTTCAAATATGTCTCAAAGGGTATTTATCTACTGACATATTTATAATGAAAACTGAATGAATAGTTCACTAATAAAGCTAGTGTTTAATCATATCCAGGCTGCCATTGGGTTAAACTGAACAGTACAGGACAGTGGAGTGTATGGACGCGGGTCTCCTATACTATGACATGCCAGGTCTCCCATGGATTGTGACACAGTGCAAGCCAGTTGACCGTACTGTGTCACACCTCCGCTGTACCGTGTTACTTCCAGAGGACAGGGTAACGCATGTCCCAAAACTCCCCTCTTCAGCACTTCATCGATTGTTCGACGGTTTTGATAGCCTGGAGCCTAATTACTTAATTTCAAATTATATAGCCTCAGGTTTCCACACCACATGTAGATGGCTCAGCAGATGTGTTGAGGTAATGACACCCATTACATTCATTATACCTACGTGAGGCCTCAATAAGCCTGGCTAAATAACCTGTGTTTATTGAGCAAGATTGTCCATCCATAATTCCCCTGGACGTGAAAGCAGGCTTCATCTCTTAACGAGGCCGACGTGAGTCAGCCAATCACTTGTCCTCCTCTATGAACACATCAATCTGGAGATCCTCCAAAACCAATTACAGCCGTGCCGCTGTAGAAGGGGCAGCCCACATTGACTCGCTGAATACATTACCTGCCTTTGCACTGCTCTCACAGTTTATCAATTACTGAGACCAAATGGAAGCATCAGATCTTGACACGGATGCCATCAATGGGGACAGGTGGGTTTGCCGCCTGCACAGCGCAAACCACGAGTGAAGCGGAGGGCTTCGTACCGCTGTGGAAGTCATCTCGCACTCCTATCGATTTACCGCAAAGCCCGAGAAAAGGGATATCCATCAAAATTGCAGCCCGATGTTGTTGAGTATGTGAAAAGGGACGGAAAATGTGTGTAGTCAGCTAGTCCTACGGCAAGGTCAGATGGCTCAGAGAGCGCTCGCTGAGGTTATCAGCAGGGGTTTAATTGGCAAACAATGAAACATGAATGGATCGATTATCATCTGCCAGTCAGAGTTCTCAGGGACAGCTCACATTCTTGTGCAGAGGCGTCATGCACCCAATTTTTCTGAGGGGCCACGGTTTCACAACTCCATTTACTACATGCTGCTTTAGCGTGTATACATAATTCGACGGATTTGATGTCGAGCCATTGTCTCGATGAAACAATTGAGGGGGCACGTCTGCGCATTATTGTCTTATTCTTTTTCTGTAAAGAGTCTTTGGGTCTTAGAAAAGCACTATATAAATAAAATGAATTATTATTATTACTGTACTGTTCATGATCAAAATGAACAAGTTGAACTGAATGCATTTACTGCTGGTTTCCAACCCCTTTCCTCCATCTCACACTATACCCTGTAAGCACCCATATCTAAATAAACGTTGAAACTTATCAACTAATTAGGCATATGATGTATAAACAGTTTCACACAAATCTAATTTGACTGAGCCATAGTATTGATTACCCGTCATGAGCCGTCAGACTGAGGATGCTGTTCGACATGTGCCACTACTATTAAAGGAAATGTGATTTGATATGACCCTGTTGGGCACCAGCAATGGTCTTATGCAACGGGAGGCTGGAAAAGACGTTTATGTAACTGTATTACGCTCATTGAAACTTGAAGGGCTTTGAAGGAAGCCACTTTTTTTTGGAAAACAACGGTTGATAGCTAATGTTTCTGCCAAATTATAATAATGATCTCAGGATGGCAAGTGCGTCACAGTACAGGCAACAAAGACTGACCACTCATGGTTAATTCGATGGCAAATGGGTAAAAACAAAATTGCAAGCATTAAATCATCTACATTTTATGTCCTCAGGAGATTTAGAAAATATGGAAACTCTATTGAGACTTTGAGTCGCTTTGCCGAGAAACAGATTACAAACTTTTCTGCCACAAAATGGGAATGCTTAGACACGGAGAAGTGATCTGTCGGTTAACATCACCGCTCAATACTTAGATGGGAGCATGCAGAACACAAAAATGCTCAGCCAATCTGCCTGCATACTGGAGCTCAAAGAGGTAAGCTGTCTCAGTGTCATTTTCAACTAGGAGACTTCAGGCACACCCAGCCCACTCTGTTGTGTTTAACCGCTGCAGACGGTCTGTGTGCAATCGGTGCTTTTCCTGGCCCCACTTCTCTGTTTTTGCGTGTTAAGCTAAAAGAATGGGGGAATTAAATATTTCATTTTCAGCTTTGACGGGGGGTTCTGTAAAGTGCCTTTTCTTGCAGTCGATGAGGCTCAGCAAGGCACAATTCCTGGATGTTACAGTACAGCTAGGCTCTCAGGAGGAACATACAGCATATCTACTTTAGAATTACATTTTAGATGCAAGGATGAACTCTAATAATGTACTCCATTTCCTGGTTCTAAGGTTCGTGTCTGCTTTGCCAACTGGACTGTTCTTATAAGACACAGTGCAGCATCATCTTAAATGTGGTGTAAGATCACTGAAGGCCCCGAGAAACTAGTTAAATCTGAAGAGTTGAGAAATCCGATCTAGTTTGGTAGTTATTCATGAAGGTCACTCAAGTTAGATTAGAGAAAATGGCTCTCGTAATACAACTTAATTGTGTGTCACTTTTGATTTGTTGTAGTTAAATTAAATATGTTTCAATATCCCGTGGAGAGATTTAGGAGTAAATAAAAAATGTGTTATACATAGTTTACCTGGTAGTTCGGGGCTACTTTAATTGTGTTAAAAGCAATTAAAAATGGGACAAAACGTAGATATTCATTAGTGTTTTGCAGTAAGGGTTTCTAATTGCTTTTTAATATATTATTAAATGATGGTAATCGGTCACCCTGGAGTATTTAAAGGGTATTCAACATGGATTTAAATCCCATGTTAAGAGAACCAATAAAGTCGCAATTGCATTTATTTTGGGATATCACGATGCCCTATAAAACAGACCCATTTCTTTGACAGGCATCAGTTCTTGGTGTGTTGGCCAAAGAAGCATCCCCACAAAATGCACTTTTATTTTATTTTTTCCAGCGCTGCAACAACAAATGTTTACATGTCTGCCCAAATGAAATAGAAACAGAAAGATGTGTCTATTTCTGCCCTGAAATGTAATTCATTGTGTGTTCCGCAGCCAAAGAACACGGATCAATAGTGCCAACAAAGGCTTTTAAAGCAGGCTGGAGGAATGAATAGGTCGCGGAGCGCATTGAATTATTTAATGTTATTCTGCATTTGTCAGTTTCTTTTCCCACGTCACATTGTGCCACACTATAGCCACATTAAGTTTGATAGAGGCTGTGGAAACTGTAGACCATTAACTTTGACAATATCAACTGTGACAAATGCATGCAACCTGAACCTAGTACATCGGTATGCCTAAAAAGTAGTAGACTGTGTATTTAATGAAGGGGTGAGGTGGTTTTATCAGAGCGTTCTATAATACTTTCCTATTCCTAATACGCCAGGTATGTACAGTATGTAGGACACTACTTCTATTCTGATGGGTTAAATGCAAAGATGCATCTGAGAGTTCCCAGTCTGGATACGGATTGGCAACAGTACACTGACAGTTCTATATCACACCATTCAAGGTGTTCTTTGAGTTCAGCCTACTAGGCCTACAGTTAATATGTGATTGTCCTGAATTGTATGTTATATTGATTTCTACATACATTGTTTGCTGGGCAGGTTTTTTTGTTTATTTGTTGTTTTTAGTTATTAGTTGTCTAATAACAAGAAGTTGCTATAGTGATTCAAAAAGAAAAAAACTTAAACAATAAAAAAAAGCGAGAATGAGTGAAAAGCTAAATATATTAAGAACTTAAAAGACATGTTTGCGTCATGTTCATTAATTGAATTTCGTGCAGATATTATGTAGCAGTTGTGTCTTACTTTAAATCGACAAACTGTTTCCTAGTAGTGTTTGTGGTGCAGTTGTGATGCGCGGAGACATAGAAATTCCGCGACACAGTTTACCAAGAAATTGAGCCATTCAGAACCACAACATATGACGTTACTAACTACTGTACATCAGGACTGTTAACCGCATTGTCTTTGCATTTGAGTGTGTTTGTCCATCCTACTTGTTCAATTACGAATCACCGATGTGGGGAACTGCTCACTGGTAATCCCATTTCCATCATCATCTGGTGGACAAAAGTGTTTCTAAGTGGGAGTGACAAAGTCCTCCAAAGCGTTCTCTTCCACTCCAGCACCTGGCTGAAACCATTACTTCATGATGGCTGAGGCCCAGGAGCTGGAAGGAAACTAAATCTAATGAATTTTTACCCCATGGCTGGCAGCTGCATTCCCTGCAGTTTCCTGACAATAGGTTTTCTTCCATATGCGACTGCGTTCTACTATCCTCCATTCCCAGATGCTGTGTAGAATATTCATTATCAACTACTTTTTGCTAGATATCTTTAATGGCTCTTCACAAATTATAAAGTGGTAGTATAATTAGTTGCCTTGGTGAATGAGTAGGCTATAAATTGTTTGTGCTTGAGGGAGTATTGGCAGAACGGTGTGTCAGAGAGAGGCGACAAAGAACAGAAAAAGAGAGAAAAAGTGAGGTAGAGCCCTGCGGTCCATCAGACCGCACACTCACTAAGAGCCACCTGAAGTTCCCCAACTCCATGAAATAGTTTCATGAGGTCATGTACCCCATTTGTTGAGCGCGAGCTGGAGAGAGAATGAGGTTGAACATAACGACGATGGCGTCTGCCCACGTCATCCTAAACCTCTGAGCGATCATGGCGGGGAAGACACGAATGTGGGCAGAGTCTTACGGCTTTGTTTCTGTTTGTGTTTATCAGGCGCCCGCAGATCCCCTGCAGTGTGGGCGTCTAGGGTAATGGATTAGAGGGCTGCTGCCAGTGATAGCATGCCTGAGAAAGAACTGCATATTTCAGGGTCTCTTTGTCCCTGTGTGAGGCCTGCCTATCTCACACACGGGTTAGACTGCCAGTGATATGCCCACGGGCATGACAGTCCGGAGTGGGTGCGATGAGGAGGACTTCCACTGTGAAGCCATGGGGTGTCAATGAGTGTTGCCAGAGAACGCATTCTAGGGGGTTGGGGATTGGGTTTAGTTGTGAGTGGCTGACAGAAAAGGGAAGGAGGCTTGTACTATTTTGCATACACAGAGGTACTGTAGCAGAGCAATGCTAACGGATTATGCCAAAAATGGATCAGAGACACAGTTGTGACCTGCAGCATTTTGGACAGACTAAAATGTGTTGTTCTCACTCAAGCTGTAAGGAGAAAAACAACCTCTGCCAAACTAGTGTTTTTGGAATATTAAATTCAAGGGTCAAGATACTTTGGCTTGCTGTGAGGGTGTTGGGAGTCACTAAGTTGCTGATTGTTAGCCTGTCCCTGGATAAAGATTTACCCAGGCTCTGATTCCAAAACCCAGTAAAGTTTCCAGCTGTCTTACAGACAGAGATCCTTATAGCAAGTTATCAAATGAACCTTTGGGGATTTAAGTCTATCAATATTGTTCCTGGGGATGCTTTCACAAGCAGAACACATCTATGTGCAAACAGATCACGCTTTCAAATGGTTTAAAGATGAAAAAGGGCCATACGTGACACTACTCTCGTCATTATTACCTGGAACACAGGAACTCCCACACTCTGCCGGCGTGTGGAAATCTACCGTCTTTCCGGGGCGCTTATGTGACGCCAAGCACCCAGATGGATAAAACACAGAGAGCGGCTTCACCTCGTCAATATTGACCTGGTGCCGTGCCGCAGAGCTGGAAGGATGTAAGAGCGTGGAGCCTGGGTTTTTATTCTCACGCACTCGGAGGTTGGGTCTTTCTTTCTTGTTCCCCCCTGGATCTCCTGAGCCTACAGTATACACCACCGGGAGGCAGGAGGCAAAGGGCGTCGGGAGGGGAGGGGGGGGGGAATGGCGGGGTGGCTTCGTAGTCTGACATAATTTGATCATGTGTCAGAAGGAACCGATTTAGTTGCTGCCAAGAGAACATCTCTCAGGGCTAACAGTATGATGCTTTTTACTCTCTTCACTGGCCAACACTTAGAGGATTATATTCCCCTATAGGTCCACTTACTTGTATCATTCCCTGATAATCACATGATTACTTTCAGATTTTTTTACCATTATGCAATTTACTCACAGTAATACCCTGGAATTGTCAATATGTCACCGCCGTTCTCGCCAATTCAATTCTAAGGGAAGGGGGTCCGGATCTAGCGTCCATGTTGTGTGCCTTCATCTGACTGAAGCTAATAGAGTATGACATCCGTGCGTTTAAGCTCCTCTTCCAGTCTTTCAATGAATACTATAGCTGTGAAGGCACACAGCAGAAACAGAACAAAAGCAAACCCCTCTCTCTTTTTTTTTCGTCAAGCGTACAGTTCGTGTTGTTCGAGCGAGCGGAAGCGCATGGTTCTATTCAGCGCTGCCATAAACACGGTTATCTCGACACCCCCGAGCTCATTATGGACGCAGCGAGGGGATTCTACTCATTTATTCACTAAAGCTTTAGATAACCCAATCAGCTTCTGTCTGTCAGTCACTGTGTCTTCACAGGCACTGACTGACTTCGTTGTGCGCCGGGCCTTGCACAGGAGCGGTGGAATGCCATTACCGAACGGCCGAGGTGACTGTGGTAACATAACGAGGCACGGCCCTCCTAAGTATCCAGATAGGACCCGTAAAGTGATAGCGCGCCATTTATTTACCATGTTTTGCATGCGCGGGATGCCTCTTCCTGTTAATGGACTTGTGTTTGCTTTTAATAGCGTGCCAGGGAGAAATGTAAAGGCTGTTATGAGACTGTCGCCGCATTGGCAATAATCCTTGGTCCGTGCGTAGTAAGATTACAAGCTCATTTACTTGCTTGCCCATGCAACTTACACCAGACGTATACATGTTTGCCACTTTGTAGGAAAATCATCTCTGAGGGAGGTGATCTATTATCAGGTTCATTCATTTGCCAATGTAGAGACAAATAACTTTTACCTGGGAGCGCACAGAGTTGGTATGGTATTCAGGGTGTGTTGTGCATCTCAAGAGGGCAAAGCTTGAAGAGGTTCAGGAGGTGGTTTGGGATTAGAATGCAGGGAGGCTGAGCTGGGTTCCCGCTGACAGCAGTCGGTAGCGTTCATCCAATCAAAAGGAAGGTGTATATTCAATATGACAAATGAGATTGGCAAACCACAGTAAGAATGCATTGAAAGCTGTGTTGTGCCTACCATGCAAAGTTGCTGTGAAGTGCTTGCTTCTCTTAAAAACCTAACCATGGAACGAAACGGTCTCGCTCATATTTTGTTATTATTTCAGAGGGAAAGATGAAATGAAATAGTCTGAACAAACGTTTTGGGGGGTTTTGATAGATCTAATTTAAAAAATGTGTAACTTCAAATATTCTTTGAATACAAACCCCTACTGGTTGCCTGCCGGAGGAGTTGCAGGACTGTGCTTGCAGCTTCCTCATGTAAGTGTGTGTGTGTGTGTGTGTGTGTGTGTGAGAGAGAGAGAGAGAGAGAGAGAGAGAGAGAGAGAGAGAGAGAGAGAGAGAGAGAGAGAGAGAGAGAGAGAGAGAGAGAGAGAGAGAGAGAGAGAGAGAGAGAGAGAGAGAGAGAGAGAGAAACAAAGGAAGGTGAGAAAGAGAGAGAGAGAAGTGTGTGCCACTTTTCTTGGAATTCATTCTACCCAAACTGTAATTTAAAATAAGAACTTTTTCATGACTGACCAGTCTGGAATGAAAGACAAAGTTCCTTGACATCAAAGATCCACAGTCTTTTATAATAGCAAAACCATGTAAAAGCTCCAGCAACTCCCCTGGTGACTGACTAATGGGTCATGTGAATATACTTTTGTGAGCATGTTTGCGTTCTCTTGGGTCAATGCATCACATCCCTAAGAACACATCCCACAGTCAATTCATTGGAATTGATACAGACAAAGAGAAATGTCTGGAGGAACGCCGCTGCCAGAATGATGTTGAAGTACGTGAAGTATTTGACAGTCACAGGAAGTTCCCTGTGACTGAGAATCAGGTTGCGCCAAATATAAAAAGACACGAGAGTGGGGCATGATTGATGGTGTTGAAAGACATCTTTGTGACAGGCGGACATTTATGATCCACTGCCGTACCTACAGTGAGGGATGAGAGAGACGGCTAGAAAGTACAATAGGATGGATGATTTTCTTTTCTCCGCTTCCTGATACCTGTCACGCCTGCCGTATCTGAACAGATGGTGGAGGAGGGCGTGAGAAGATGGATGACTCGGTGTTGGGGAGGTTGGTGGATTTTGGAGCTTCCGCGATGACTGGTAGGAACAGGACGACGATGGTCAAGAGACTTGGCAACATTCTTCTCAGTCTGTTTAGGACTGGAAGACCTATAGTAGGTTGGGAGTTGTTTATTTCCCGGTTATGTTCTCGAAACATTTTTACAGTTTCACACAGTTTGACACAACTTAAAGATCGTAGCCCTGTTAAACTGTGAGAGAGCTCTGTGGGCTCTATAAAGTTAATCGACTTTAGATTTACCAAATGGGCATTTCGACACTGGCCATAAACCTATAGCAACTTAAAATGGTCCCTTCAATGGAGGCTAAAACCTAGAGAGTTCAAATATACTACACCATCAGAGAGAAAGATTTGATCTGTTATGTGTGATATGTTGAAATTAAATACAGTATATTATTCATTATATTCAGTTTCAGATTTGGTGTTCTCGCACTTTAAATATGAAAATATCTGAAAGGCAACCTACCTTTCCAGACTTTGTTGTAGAAATACTATAGTATAGTATTAGTAAATGTCCAGAAATTGGGTCAATGATATACATTCCCTGAACATTTCACAGTATATTATATTTACCATAGCTTGACCTTTAAATGATAGCCTATTATTCTAAACTTATTTCAGTTTTTGGCATTGACATACCAACGTCTATCTTTAATTCTTTAATGTCAAAACTAAATTCTGACTCAAAGAATATGTTTAATTTGATTGCATCTAGAGTAGGGTCTGGGTCCTTGACGCAAACATTTCCAGCCAGGTTAGAGAAATCTGTGTGCAAAGTTTACCCAAGATTCCATTATGAGAGCACAATAATGACTGGTTCCTACACAGATAATCAGCTCATTTCCATAAGCTAATGTTTCCTTAGCATTACTGATGAGAGCAGGGCAGTGTTTAAAAAATGTAAGCAGCACTGAGTTATGATTTTGAATAAATGGGTAGTCATGCATTCCTGGGAAAGGATTAATATTCCCTCTTCTTCAGCAGAAATGTCAGCAGTGCTAAGGTTTGTCTTTCTCGCCTCCCCAGTGAGCCATTTACTAGCCGAGGGGACGGTAAATCACCTTTACTAAGTCAATTAATCAGATAACACAGTATAGTGTAGTAACACCACCTACACATGACAGTGAGAAAGATGGATAAAGGAAATGCTCCAGTTTAGTACTGGAGGACTACAGAATTTGTTATGCTCTGTTTAAATTATGGTACTGCCCAGATCTTCCGTCCTCTACAAAACTTTCTCACCAACCAGAGCCTAAGCAAGGCATGTAATGTGACCTTCACTCCGGAGTACATGTTTTGAAACACTTTAATGTTTTGACTGACTTTAAAATAGAACCGAAATAGTTTTCAATTAGGTCCCCGCAGGCTTTCATTATCGGGGTCTCCATTGTGCCTGATGCCAAAACACACGTATGCCTATGGTTTAGAAGAGTAAAAACTGTAACATCTCTGCTCTGAATTGGTTACATTTCAGTTTAATAACCAAGGAACACAAAGACTTTCAATCCCTCTGTTATTTCATGTCGATTTACATCCCTTCAAAAAATGGGGGTGCTTCAAGTTGAAGGAGTACTTCGTGTTAATTTTGAATTTGCTGCAGGGAATTTCACGTCAGGCGGGTGTATCAATTCCCCCGTTGCCATCCATGGCCTCTTACAACTCGAGGATATGTCGTTCGGATAGCCCTCTGATGAGATATAAAAATGCACGGATTTCAGTTTATCTCCCCTCGGGGGTCTCCTATCTGAAGAACTTGCTGTAAGAGCATTTCTAAAAAAAAAATGTAAAGAAAAAAATATCTATGTGTGAAGATACATTTTCTGCTAGTCACAGGGGCATAACTATAGTTCAGATAACGGCAACCACTACTCAGCCAAGGCATTGGCTCAGCGTGCTATTGGAAATTAAATCTCATGGGAAGCGGAGACCTTTGAAACCTTTTCAGACAGTTGAGCAGCGGTCCTGCTACAGTGATCATTTACAGGTTTTCAAACTCACATTAGTCTATCTGGGAGGTCCCATTAGCTTGGCAATGCCGGGTGGAATATGTGGGTGATGAGATTAATGTCATGCGGCACAGTTTAATACTGCTTTGTAGCTGTTTTGGATCCAGCATCCTCCCTCCACCCCAAGATGGCATTTGAGTTATGACTTCCTTGTTGAGCTGCTGGAAGGCTGGGCTGGCTGCAGTGATGCTAGCATCAGTGCCCCATGGCTCACCGTTGCTCTCAGCATGGAGGTAGAAGGCTTTAGAGGTTAGCTCAGTTTTACCCCGGGGCAAAACCCACCTCTATTTTGCTCGACTGTTCCGCCATTTTGACTTTCATTATCTGTATGCTACCTTACCCCGTCTCCATGAGATTTATTTGTAAAATGTGTCAATCCTCACTTCCCACCCTCTTTCCTCAAAGCTTTGTAGGCCTTTTGTTTCCCTCTGCCTTTATCAATTATTTAGCAAGTGTTGTTAGGTCTTGAGAACCCCTCCCAAAGGGATTTCTCCGCTTACTTTGTGCAGACGAGACATTTGCTGATTAAGTGAGTATCCATATATTACAATGGAAGTTGCTTGTACAGTAAATTGCTGCCCCTGTTGTCTTTGTTTGCGCTGGTAAATGGAATATATATGAGGGTGTGCATTTCTAAAATGAACGCTAACAGCACATCCGGCACTTATGCCGCTGGCCAGATAAAAACCTGCCGTTTGTACATCTGTTTTTCTTCCCCCCTCTTCAGTATTGGGCTCAATATATTCTCTTGCCTCCTCTCCCCTCGTCTAATGGCTTTGAAACAGGCCTCTGTAAGCGTTGCAGTTAAATGTGCTGAGCGCAAGAAATACCCTTTAAACCTAGGGAGAGAAGCCGACTACTTTTTTGGGCACTGGTAAGAACGGGAACGAGAAATTAAGTGATAAATCCTTGCACCGCTTTTCAGGGTGCATCTAATGAGAGAGGTGGCCTAGTTTTACAAAGAGACACTGCAGCTGTTTCAGTTAGTGCTTAGGAAGAACCGACAAGACAAATATAGATATGGTAATTAAATCAAACAATGTAAGAAATAGGAGGGCAGAGGAGTATTTCAAAATGGTGAACTGGATAGCGAATGATAGAAAAGCCCTTGGGACATTGCAGACACGCACTGTCAGGAGGAATTCTGGGTAATGAAGGGGAGTTATTTCCATACTCTATAGTAAGTAGCTGTGATGGCTCAGAGGAAATCAAAACATAGTTTTGACGTAAACGTGTTAATTAACTGTTGAGCTTCATAAATAGGGTGGTAAGCTCAAGGGAGATTGTGTCCAGATCAACAAATGTTTTGAGCTTCAGCTTTTGTCTACTGCCTTACTTTGCTTTACTCCAACAGAGGCTATTAATTAATTAATTAATTAATTAATTAATTAATTAATTAATTAATTGATGGTAGTGATAAAATGCTGTATGGTTTACTCTGTTTGCAAAGCATGGCACTGGAAGTTGTTGTGACTTTAACTTGGCTTTTGTTTCTTTATTAATACAATTCATCTTTATTCGTTTATCTTCCTCCGTCAGTTGTTTGTTGAACATGTTCGGCGGCCTGGCAGCTCAGTTTGTCAACAATGCAATAGTTTCTCAATGGCGCAGTCTTTACTCAGGTCTTTTTCGCTTTTTTCCCCCCATTTGTGTGCTGACAAAAAAATGGTGTATACTACGAGCGTGTACATCTGCTACAGATCAATATGTAATTTTCATGCACACTTATCTGCCTCTCATCCTCATTCATCAACACCCCAGCAATTGGCTTTTTATAATATTCATCATTACTCCACATTACCAGTGCAGCTGGACAAGCATGGGGTGAAAAAAAACCTTTCTTTAACACCGGTTCACTGTCTTCTCCAATGTGATGGTAGACTCTTATATATATATGCATCTTTTCCACCCTCAGTCTCTGGAACAGAGATGAAGAAGTGCCCCTTTACACCCTAACCCCAATCTCAGTATCTCTGAAGCTAGTACCGCCACAGCTATTATTAATACTCCCTCCGACGGCCAGTGCCTGTCCATGTTAGAGAAACTTCAAACTGTTTGATCAGTTCAGACTAATGGCCTCCATTTGGATCCGACGGCTCGGTATTTCCAGGGCCTCTCTCGCCTTGACGGATCTCTTAATTTTGAGTCATTTGTTTACCCAGATGCCGCGGCCTGGCCTGTCTACTGGGTGGGCCCATTTTACATGTCACTCCGGCTGAAAAATAACTGTGCGTGGTCAGGGGCAGTCTGCAGCTGAATATGATTAATAGGGTGAATTATAGTGTAAAGGCTGAAGAGTGTGAATTAATATTCTACCTGATATATGCATTTGGGCGCACATACTGTTCGTTCGCTTCATATTGTTTTCTCTACAAAGTGTGACTTCTCTCTTGCAAGCTTGAATGAATGTGCCTATGTGTCAAGTGTCATGTTATGGTTAAACAAAACAACGTTTCCGCACCATATTTGGTCGGAATCTAGTACTAGGCGCGGTGGTAAAAAAAAACACAACAGGAACAACAACAATAGCTTATCATGTTAATCATATCTGATTCCTGGTCGTCGACGTCAGGTAATGTTGACTTGACGACTGACCCAGGGCTGTTGTTGTGCGCTGGCATTATCACCCCAGCACACACTTGGGTCTCCGCACACACGATGAGCTAGATCTAATCCTCTGGTTGTCCCAATAATCCCGACAGGGGACTTAGTATGCTCTGACAGCCTGCAAGCCGCCATGGCATCACGAGCTGGGAGCCAAGGAGCCTCCACTGAGACGCGATCAAAGGATCCACAGTGTCGCTCAGGGGCTGTGCCAGAGCTCCAGAGCTCAACTCATCAGGAGCAGAAAGCCCAACAGCAATCAACTTTGCTGATATGATGATGCCTATTTGAGAGATAACCTCCACCTGTCCTACACCAAGTTCAGGTGGGGAGAGGAAATATAGTTTCAGAGACAAGCGTGCACTGAATAAGGATTACGCTCCCCTTGCTTTTTTGTTTGCCCCGCTTAAAGACTATACGTAAACCCACACCGAGTTAAGATTCAGTAAAGGTGAAGGGAGTCTTAGCCATGAATCGATTGATCGACAGTGATACTGTGAGGCTGGCATATTGACTGATTCAAGTTCATGCCGTGACTGCTAATAACAAGCAGCTCCTGAGGCTTCACTCTCGCCTGTTGGTTGATTTTTGTTGTTGTCCAAGTTGCTTATATACGTTTTAAAGCCACATGCTTGAAGTGAATACTTATTTCATTATTGAATGTCCTTATAGCTGCAGTATTTTTCTCGCATTGCGTGGGAGAAGTCTTTTCTTCTGTGCATGTCTAAATCATCCCCAGACTGCCTGTGGAGGCCGACAGATCAGAAACCCATAACCCAAGACTAATGTGCTTTTTTATGTTACGTCCTTCATGTCAAGGCGACCAAGAACATCCGAGTTTATGGGTTGAGGGAAATACATGGGGTTCGGGGAGGGTGTGTGTGGGGTTTGTGTGTGTGGAGAATAGACTGGAGGATGGTGGTGACAGGGCACAGGGTACGTGTCATTGCTTCCACTCTGGGAGCTATCAATTATTTTTCCTCCTGATACAGGGTCGTGATAACACAACTGTTCTCAGGCTCCGTTCTGATCTGTACACATGCAATACATGTGATGCAATCAAAGGCAATATATGTTTTTCGGGTGAGTGGGGGGCTGGGGGTATGCGAGTCCTTTTCCCAACACAACAAACTAGAATAACGCTGAAAAAGTACAACAGATTGACATCGATGCGAGTTTAAAATCAATCTCCTTCCCCCTATCTACTTAGCATGCTTTTACTTCCTTGTAGCGACAGATGAGTGGCGTGTGGTATTTTCCGCCATTTGTCAGGTATGGTTTGTCATATTTCAATGGCGACGCGTTGTCAAAACTAAAGCTGAAGTAAATGTATTATGGGAGCAAAGGAGCCGCAGGCCTGACTTTTCCCACGACAAAACAGTCTCTCATCAGAAAATAAAAAACATGCAACCTTCTAAATTATTTGTATATGTATATTTCTGCATTAGGTATTTTAGAAATGTAAAAAAAATAATGACTATATGACGTACAGCACATTGGCTGGAGCCTCCTTCTCCAGTGAAGCCATGTTTTGAGTTTGATATGGCTCTGGTGGCTTGCAGTTGTCAGGGCTGTGTATGTGAGAAGGCGTTAAGGTGAAGAAAGCCTGACGGGCTCTGTGAAATTGGCAAAGTGCTAAAATACGTCTATAGGCCCCTGATGGATGTGGTGGAATTGTTATATTTTGGAATGAGAGGAAATCTCATTTTCCTCATGCTAGCTTGAGGGAGCACTAAATTTGATCAAACATAAATGTAATCAAAGAAGCCATCGCTCTTTGTAGTCGCTAAGGGGTCGTCACCACTGCTGCAGTACTGACTTCATGGCCAAGACAAAAAGGCTGACCTTCCCTTTTCCGCTCCACTACTCCTTTTTACCTGGACCTCTTCCCTCTCCATTTCTCTGTGTCTTTGTTACCTACTAACGTATCTTTATCTTTGTACATCTCCCTCGTTGTTTTCTTTGATAAACAAGGGATTCTGTGTGAATAAGGTGTCCACCCGTGCAGGGTCAAAGTGAGGTATATTGCGGTGGGAATGTAGGTAAGGCTGAAGGCAGTGTATTGCCCTCCTTCCTTTGCCTCTGCATAATAAATCTGTTAAATCTTCCTGACTCAAGCTGACATTAAGGTGGAGCAAGAGGCCAGATTAGAACTACAGAGGTGGTGGGAGAAGAATTCTCGAGTACTACTGACTCATTGATCGAGCATTTATGAAGTAGATGTCAGATGAAGTCTCCGCTTGTTGTTTCATATATATTTTTTGTAAACTTTATAGATTTTTTTTCATAATGGCAGACAACTAAAACAGCATTTCCAACATTTCGTTTTTTCAATTATTTAATTCCTTGTGGCACGTTAAACACCATTCAGCATGCGGGCAGAGAGAAAATCATATTGAATATATTGAATATTTCAATAAATTGTATTACCACAATTGTGTAAATGTCACAGAAGTGAGAGATATATAATCTTGTGCATCTTGTGCTGTCATGTAACATTATATATGTCTGGATGTAAACCAGAACATCAAGTTTTCACCATTGCAATATTTAAGACATTTGCAGACCAGGCCCTTAAGCGGTGTTATGCTATACATGTGTTGCTCTCCTCCTACTGCTTATGAATATAGCTCTGTAGCCTTTTGTGCCGACTCATTTGGAGGGCACAAAGCTGGGGCGGTCATCTCACCCTTTCCAGGTCATCGTCGGTGAGCCCTGGCAAACAATGTTACATTTCCCCTGCTTACACTGAGCCTAGCTTTTTGTGGCTCTGCCTGTAAACACCCTCCACTTCAATACTCTCTTCAAACTACTCAATTACCCACACCACCCCTCCAACTCAGCCCTGGTTAAAAAAGCAACGGCAACCCCTCTCTCCTCCAGACCTCCTTCATCACTTTGCTCTGCTGTGGGCCTGTAATGAGTGTTGAAGTCCTGGTGCTAGCTGCCTGTCTGCCTGGCGGGTAGGGGTGTAAGGACAGAGATCACAGTGTGTCACTGCCAAGGCATAGACCTTTCTCTTCTGAAGCTGCCTTAAGGGCTCATGTTTCTTAGAGTGGTTCTGGTGTAGCCGTCCTTACTGCTTTATTTACAATCGGGGGGGGGGGGGGTTCAGTACGAATGGTTTCGCTGGAACCATAGATATCATTACATTTAATTTGGAAGTGTGGGGAATCGAATATGTTTGTCAGATTTAGTTAACTCTTGTTTTTCTATTAGATGTGTTAATTCCACATACAGAAGCACACTTAGTAATGTACAAGAACAAGATTTGGAACTGCATATTGGATAACATACTGTGCTGTGTATTTCTAGGAATTAAATTATATGGAACTTCTGAGGATTGTGGAGCACATGCAAAATAAATTTTGACCTTGTGTTAAGTCTGCATGCCATATTCTTATTATATTGGAAAATGATTTGTTTGCGCAGTAGATTGCTCGGTACATGGGAAGGTATCTTTACCTTAAAGTTCCACAGTCTTTCCAATATCTGACCTGCTCTTCAAAAAATATATAAAGTAGCCTAGTGTTCTTTTAGACTGTACTTTCAGATATTTGACCTTTACCTTCCATTTGATAGGAAACAGATGACTCCTGGGCCAGAGCTTCAGTCTTGGAGCTGCTGACCTATTTTATAAAATCAAAACTTTGCAGGTATTAAACCACTCAACACTTTACCGTAACTTGTATAACTTTTCTGCAAATACAGCTGTTGTTATTTTTGACTATGTTCCAGGTTTTATGGCGACAAATTGTTCAAGTATACAAAAAGGTATCACGTATACACTGACTTGTCGTGACGTATGTCATAGCATCTAGCGATTTTTTGCACATTTCCTACCTGCTTTATGGTTTTGAAGAGCCTAGATCCTCTTGGTTCTGATGAACTTTACTGCCCGTGTACAGTAAGCAGGTTTGATAACTTTACTGTTTGAGTTAGGGGATTTTTGCAACAGACATGTTATGGCCAAAGAGAGAAAACGTTATCTCGGTATCTGCGTCACAGCCACTTGCATTTAAAAAAGGAATCCTATTATGTAAGCCTTCTCGATTGCTCAGAGCAAACGTTCTTCCATTCATATCAGGGCTGTGACTCAGGGTTCTTTTAGTGCCGTTGAATAATCATTTTGGAATTTGACAGGTCTTCCCGGGGATCTGAAGAGTTACATTTCTAACAGCAGAGGGGCGACCAAAACTGGATTAAGCAGGGGGAGGGGCTTTGTCTCAAACATTTTTTCCTACCACAGTGTATTCAACCTCTCTCTCAAGCACAGCCATTGTTATTTTACATTTTAATGCCATCACATTAGTTTATATAATGAACAGGAATTCATTCAAGTTGCAATTTTCCAGGGCAGCTGCATGGTAAATAATGTTTATTAACAGCGTATGGCCGCATAAGAAACACAAAGCTGGGTTCACGCAAAGTTTAGCGCGATTTTGAATCACTAAGCTAGATTGGCAAGTCAGACATAACGTTTCCCATGGTGCTCCGAAAGACCTGACAGGGACAGATAATAGATGCTGAGGCTGCAGCCTCTTTCAGCTCTGTAACCTTGATATTGACATGGCCTTTGTAATTACCTTGGCTACATGAAATGTCTGTGACATTCCATGGAACATGTATGCTTGTTCCTAACCTCAGGTGTTAACGTAATCCCTCACATTGTTTGAAGACTCTATCTCAGGCACTGTGTTTGAGACTACTTGGTTTGAACAGTTGCAAAGTCAAGTGTTTTGTTTATAAATCATCATATTTAAATAATAATCTGGCAAACCTCCCTTATTAGTGTGTAAAATAGCCAAGTAGTCAATATGAGTATGTTGACCAGACAATGGTTTGAATAAATGATGGTCATTGACAGCATGTCTTGCACCACAAGAGGACCTGCCTGGTTGGCATTTCCTTCAGCCATTCCGACCGGTGCACCAACCCTCTCCCTTTCCCTCCTTTGTTTTACCAGCATCCATCGTCTTTTGTTACATTGTGAAACAATGTAAGACATTTATGTAAATTGCCTTTCTTTGTTTAGGATAGCGAATCATAGACCGCGTGTGCCTTTGCCTGCCATGGTAAATTCAATTGGTAGTGTGTCAATAAGGCTGGGCTGTGACTTTAAAGGGATTGATTTTGAATGAACAAAAAGGTTATCTTTATTGACTTACAAGTGCTTTATGCCAACATTGCTACTTTTAGACAGATTTGTTACACGATCAAAGAGAGAATAATTCTAAGACGTCTGATAATGACAGCTGTCATGTATTTATGTTTCAATGACTGTACATTGTTTTTGATACAATTCATTGAAGGTATACCATTATATTATATGTAGCCGCCTTTCATTGCTCGAAGAGAATCCTAATAGCTGTTATAAACCCTAACTTGCAATACAGAGTGTGCTTGAGAATTTGAAGAGGTTTCTTTTAGTGAGCTATGTGTGTGTGTTTGTGTGTGTGTGTGTGTGTGTGTGTGTGTGTGTGTGTGTGTGTGTGTGTGTGTGTTAGTTTGAACTGCAGATGTCTTTTTCTAAAAGTGTATGTGTGCTTTTAAATGAGTCATGTAGACAGCGGAAGCTCTCTTAGTTGAACTCTGGGTAATACTACTAATTGCCATAGTACCTTGTACTCTTCCGTCAGCGCTGAACTCAGCTTCCCTCTTGCAGACAATGCCAACAACACTGATGTGGCTAAAGGGCAAGTAGGTTCCTCAACTGCTGACAGAACCACAGAGCAGCCTTTCCTTTTTCTTTTCACTAAGCTCCTTGGTTCCTGGTCTGCTAACTGATGGACATGAAAAGGAATCATTCAGAAATAAACCCGATGGATTGCATGCTTGTGATGGAATTACCAAGATGCAAATAAAGTCCTGGAGTAATGAAGAACATAATCCCCCAAGAAAATCCCATTCCTTTGGTAAACAGCCAGAACTGAAATAAACGTCAACTAATGTGGGCTATCAATCAACGACTCCACGGCTAGCTCGCCCCATTATGCAATTTCACTCTGAATGAGGCCGAGGCTGCAAACTTACAAGCACACACACACACACTCACATGAACACACATACACACACACACACATTCACAGAATATGGAAGTTGCGATGCTGTTAAGCAGTGTATTTGGCCTTCATTTAACTTCAAGTTTCACAAAGGGACTCACCTCACTTACCATGTAATTGAAGTTAACTTGGGCACATGAGCAGATGGAGAGGTTCTTTGAGTTCAACTGTCTGGGAAGCTGTTAAGAGTATTGGTCAGCACTGTTGTTGTAAGCATGGCTGTTGTTCACAAAGTCCAACCGGACCAGGGAAAACAAACATTAATAATTGATAGCCTGGAACATAATTTATTCATTTGCTTAATGCATCAGAAAAGAGCTGGTATAAGCTGGTATTGAACAAATCTCTTAAAACTTTAATTTCCAGAATTACATTTAGTTCACATGATGTAATTAGAACCAAGATAAACCATATCACAGCCATCCTCCAATAGATGTGCATAAATATAAACATCAAGCATGCATACCCCCCTTTCCATACTACATTGATATGAGATTAACAGCTTATCCTGCTCGCTACTCCACAAAATGCAGTGCCTTTGAATGAAGCCCGGCCCAAGAAGACCCATTACTCGGAGGCACCGCGATAAACAAATCAAATGCTGTTCCCAAAACGGTATGCATGATAAACTGATTCACGGTGATCAGTCGAAATGGAGGCACTTGATATGATTGGTTGGTGGCATGGGGATCGCGACGAGAGCTCTCAAGCTGCCGGCCGCCATGGACGATCGGCGTAGACAGGATAACCTTTCTTGAGCGGCCACTTCAGGCCTGATGGGCTTGGATGCGTGATACGGACGTACTTACAGAGACTCTCCCTTGACTTTCCCGTTCATTTCTGATCTGACGGCGGCTCGCTCCCTCTCTGTTGGTCCTCTCCCTTCCTCTCCCTCCGTCTGTTGTATGGATTTGGCGGTCTTCCCCTGGCGTGGGTATCGGAACGTTGCTTAAGCCAATCAGATGAAGATTTGCTGCGCGTCGTTAAATCTGAGAGTACATTTGTGGACACCTTTGCCGCTTGACCTTGCCACGAACGTCTTGCAGAAGGCTTTGGAAATGTCTGCTTGCAGATTTGAATGTTAGTTGCACATTGAATGCACACTAATTGGTATTCGCGAGCAATTTTTGGGGGACAAAATTTACTGGGTAGCCCGGGGTCCGTTTGTAAATAACTAATACTACTCAATATACTGTATCACTCCCTTTTCCACAAAATATATACTGAAAGTCAGAGAAAGGAAAGAGATACTTGAAGTTTCTATGAGTTTTTCAAGTCTCTCCTGGGTCAGCCTAAACCAGTGGGAGACACACACACAGAGACACATTCACACACACACACATACTGATAACACACACACCACCCTCCCAGTGCTCTATTTATAAGTCTCCCTGCACGCTACAGAAACTCTCCTGGGAGGTCATTAATTTGCGTCTCGGTCAGCCATATGCCCCACAAAAAAGTAAAAAAAAAAACGATCAGTCTGCCCATCTTTTGGCTAGCAGCTTTCCTACCCACGTTACTGCCTTACTTCACAAATAGATATAATTTCCACTATGTTCTAATCACTTTTCCTTTTTGTAGATCGTACCAAATGTGTTTCTCCCATTTCTCCTTGGTCGAAGGAGAAAGACAAAGGCTTTGTTCTAATCTCATACACTTAGCTACAGTAGATGTCTTCGCCCCATTCCAGGAACATAGCATTAGCCCACCTTAATTAGTGGCTCAGTCTCCTTCTTAGGTGCATAACCTCAAGGTGTGATTGGAAGGAATACACTCGAATCCACCCTCTCTCTCTCTCCATCTCTCTCTTTCCTTGTCTCTAAAGCAAAAGACAATGCGCTGTGCCTACGTACCCTGGACAACTAAGTGTTTTCCATCAGAGATAACCCGCTATCTGGATGGATATGCTTTGACCTTGTGACTCCCATGGCTCCCCGTGGTGGAGTTGCGAGTGGCTGATCGCCAACGGCCCCCTCCCCGTCTTAGTATTTATCGGACGACTTCTGAACCCACAATCAACTGCTTAAATCTTACTTTTCACCCAGGGCATGATGCTGGGCTAGTGGTGAAGGCGGTGAGGGTGGGATGGGGGTGGGGGTGGGGGTGGTGATGGTGTGGAGGGGTGGGGGTTAATGAACTGTCTCACGGGCAGAGGAGATACAGGGAGGAGAGACACAGAGAAAGGAGGCTGGAGGGGGCTCTCCCATCACCAGGCGTCCACCCTTCTTGTTCCTGCGTCGCTTCCCCGTTAACAGTCATATTTCAGCACATTCCTGCTGAGCCACGGAGTTTTCACCCACATGGAATGCCTCCGAGGTGTACATCTTGAGGGGGTTCACGTGATTGCAAGGGTGTAGAAACCACAGGGAGGTTTTGTAACTTTTAAATGGTTGCACAAAAAGCATAATAGTTTTCCTGTGTTATGTGCGTGCGTGTGTGTACTTTGTTTTGGATGTGAATGTATAGGTGTGCCTTTTGCAGGGGTCACATTGCGTGAGAACTACCTTATTACTGGCTCTCTCTTTGGGGTCCCAGCTCCAACCACTACTCAATAGTTCTTAGAAGCCTCGGCTACAAATGAGACGGCAGCCATCACTGATCGATCCGCCTGATAACTCAAGTGAAGAAAATGATGCGGGTTTTCTAAGGATGCCGCTTTGACGGATCTTGCGCGCCAAGTCTGTTTTTATGTCATGGTATAATTGTGTCTGAGCTTCCTCATTACCTCCATCCCAACAAATCACACCCTTCTCTTCACACTAAATGGGCTCCATGTCCAAAATATAAGCATTTGTAAAAGCATGACCTGAGCTGGGATAGCTCATTACTTTCTTTTTAAATGCTCTGTTGACGGAGGCAATGCCCCAGACTCTGCTTTCTCTACTGGCTCTGTGACATTTATGGTGTCTAATAATATGATCATTATTGGGGTCAGGATTATTCCAGTAGCTTTGATTTCTCTCGGGCCTTTTAAAATATGTAAAACGGGTGCACCTGGCCATGATGTCACTCCAGGGACATCAACATTGACTTATGGAAGGTATATTTCCATGTTTACTTTAACTGTAGGGTTTTTTAAATTACGTCATGATCATGCCTAACCTTTGTCACGGTAGTTTTCACTTAACTAAATAACGAATTAAAACGAGAGGGAGACACCAGGGACTGATCAAGTGCAATTTTGTTAACGAGTGCAGAGAGCTGGTCTGTACACACAGAGAAGTAACTGCAGTCAGTTCTGTCGAAGGACATACTAAGTTGTGATTTGTTTGTTGAGAAGGTTGCAATGAGTGTATCGGTCTAAACTACATCAACCATTTTGTCGGTCAGGCGGGAACACATGTGTTGCCTCCCAGTATGGAAAAGACACGTACGCGTACAAGGACACGTGTGTCTACTCCTTTTATGCTATATGGCTAAGAACACAAAACACTAGCCTTCGGTGTCTCAGAGAAGCACATGTCATCTCCTTGGTGTCATGGCCTTATAACCCTTCCCTTCACATCTGAGCCACAGCTCAGATTTGAACATCTGTTAAGATGTCCAAATTTGGCTACCACGCACACCATCCAAAAGCCTATGTACATGTTATGTTTTATTGGATACACTTCACTATAAATAAGTTCCCCGCTCACCTGTACTGAAAATAAATAAAGCAACACTTGTGTTAGGCAAATCATATGTATTTAATGACCGTAGTAGGATCTGATGTCGTCTGCAGAGAATGGACAGGCGGGCTGCTCTGGGGTCAAGTCTCACATAGCCATCGTCCCTTTTACACTGTGGCAGGTGGCCAGAGATGTGTTTGGTGTAATTCCCTGATTAGAATAACATCAGCACATTCGCCACAGACCTGCTTTCCTGCAATGCTGTGGCCCATCTGCCTTGCTACAATGCTGTGGCCCATGCAGTAACACACAGAGACACGCTCATCCGAACTGTATCTATTAATCTTCCCTGTCCTCCACCCAACTACCCCAAAAGAAGCTCTGTTCAACACATGTATTATTCCATCTGCGTCCCACCTCCAAAGCCTGTACCGACCCCTACTGAGTAGACACAATGGCGTGAGTGATATCTTTGCTTAGATAACACATCTAACAGGTTAGGGAACAAAATAACAAGGCCATGGCAGGGATGATGGCGTATCAACTGTGTCACTTAAGTCCTATAAGTCCTATGTTTTTAGTATGTCGCTTTTTTACATGTAGGTGCCCTAAAAACAAATTTCCCGCTAACCTAATAACTAGATTTAGATTGGTTACAAAAAATGACTCAAAACAAATGTATTTTCATTAAAGGCTTAGCAGTACCTACGTGTACATGAATACAATTATAGATTATCTCGATATATTATTACAAATAACCTTCATTATGGATTTTAATAATTGTACCAAATATTGTTCGTTTATAACCAGATTTAATGGCTTATGATTGTTTTTATTACTATGATTATGGCATGAATCAATGCTTGGTAATAGAATAGTGTAGTTTAGTGTCTTGATTACTTAATGAAATCACCCCTTTAATTTAAATGAAAAACAAACTGAATTTACGGGGAAAGTTTTTTGCCAAAGGACTCTAGGAGTTCCTTTGTCCTCATTAATCTTTTTCTGTGTCCTTATTAATCTTTCTTGAGGAGCTATAATTGATACCTCTCATGGGACACGCTTGATGAGCATATAAGGGGACCGTATTAAATACAGTCTCACAACAACATGCATTCATAACGAGCCACTCCATGGGTAAAGGTCTTAAGGCTCTGAGTATGTGCTTCTTCCCAAGTAGTTGGGAAAGTATGTAACCAACAGTGAACAGCTCAGCAGGGATTTAATTGAACAAGCTTAAAATTGTGTATTATATGTCCAAAGGTATTATTATAGGTCATAAGTAGATTACACTACATGTTACATGACTATTTGAAGCTGTTTCATAATGTAAACAACATGTAAACAATAGTAAGCATAACCAGCTAGGCTAGACTACGAACTTTATGCTTATGTTATTATCATTACAGATTGCATCAAAGAGGCTCTCTCTTTTACCTGGATGTTTTGGAATTCTCATACAAATCTTAAAAGTAGACAAATTGTTTTGGAAACCTTTGGAAATGGGTCTGAAGAAGGACTTTTAATCCTTTTACGGGAGATGAAAAATTCTTGATAATACTACAAAGCGAAGTAGCAATCTTTTGATGTTTCTGAGATGGGGGAAATTCAATTGTTCTACCACACAACCATTACATTCATTCAAGTCGCAAAGCACACTTCTCCATGCTGCTTATTACTTAGGGTGTTTGTTTGCTTACCTTGTTGCCTTGGGAATAGAGAGAATTTAGCAGTGTCTATGGATGCTGAATATAAAAGTCCTCTATTCGCTAAAGCAGGAGATGTTTGAATTATATGTTACAAACATTATTCCCTGATTCAAGAGAGTAGCCTCGGAACACACAATGCTTTAAAAAGATACTTGAAACAAGAAAAGGCTTGATTTTAAAATTTGAATAGTACCCGGTAAAAAAAAAAAAGAGTTTTGTGAAAGCCTTGTGATAGTAATTGAATCAGAATCTGCAATTCAGGACAACCGCATGTAAAAACATTATAAATACAATCACACACGAATTTATCTTTTACAGCATCAATATCACTTTGTGTGGTAAAAAAAAGTGTATTATTCTGTATGCAGCAATTCATTAATCACACGTCATCTTAGAGCATCTCCATCCGGTACTGGTGATAATTTGCATGTTTAACACAACTAATAATTCAGTCGACAATGAGACAATTAATCACAGTTGACAGCGCACAAATTAATGATTGCCATTGCTAAACAAACGGAATAACAAACTCCATGCAGCCAACAGCCAGGATCAACTTTTACAATAGGTGATAAACAATAAGTGTCAAGCTGTCTTAAATATTCAATTCCTCTGCAGCGTTTCTTTTTTTGTCATGGCAAAGTATGAAAAATGAGATACCTATTTCTAACAAAGGGGGTGAGAATGAAATGGAAACAGCCCACTCAGCTCAAATGGGAAATACATTCTTATCTTGTATTGCTTGTCTGTTCTCTTTTCAATGATACACAGAAATAAATGCAAACTTTAACAACGCAGACCACCATCTGTATTGCCATCTAGATGGTGTGTGTATCTGGTGAAGTGTTTTGTGTGTGTGTGTGTGTGCGTGAGTATTAACACTCGACTGCATAGATGGATCGGTAGATAAATTGCAGTGGCTGATGGGCATAACACTTTTGTTATGCGCTTCTGATTAATATTTCACATCTCATGCAGAGGGCTTTTGCTCTTACTAGAAGTCAATATGCCATCACATAGAGGCATACATATATGTGGGCTCTTCACATACGTATATGTAGTGTGTACACCAATTCTCACTCTGCCCCTTCAGTTTTCCATAGTTTTTTTAGAGGAATTTGATTGCAGATCCATTTCAATAGCAGGTAACAAAGTTAGTTAATTACCTACAGAAACAGTATTATTTCATTTAGCTGCAGGTTGAAGTAGAATAAACTTACGCATTTGAAATGGAAAGACCACAATGTAAACAAACAAACAAACCAACTTTTAGAAAGTTTACAGGCGCTTTTATAGAGATCAACCTTTTAAGTGCCTGCAAGTATTACAGTTCTTTTCCTCTTGTTTGGAAAATGTCCCTCTATCTCTAGATCTTGTATGCACTCACTATAAATATGCAGTCCCAGATTGTCTAGGAAAAAAGAAAAATAGAAGTCAGAAAAGTCTTGATTAATAAGACTATTCTCCAGCATATGCCTCAACATCTGTCAGGCCCAGTATGTATGAACGCAGCTGTCAACTCCTGAAGCCAAACAACATACATGAGGTGTCATGGAAGAAGCACCAATGTGCTACCGACGAAATGTTAACAAATGACGCATTGTTTTAGGCACTGTTTTCTATAGTTATATTAACCACAGTAATGACGGCTTTAAATGATTGCTTTAAATATAGTTTTTGCTTGGAAGAGGAAACGTGTTTCTCCTGGTTTGTATTTTTTTAAGCGTCTGTAAAACAAGCTTATGTTTGGGTTGTGGGTTTGTGGAGAGCCTGTTTCTCATCTTCTCTGAATTGAAATGCAGATGCCACCACATGGTCTTTTGCTTGATGATTAGCGAACTTGATACCTCAGACCCTCTTGATTTGAGGCTCTGTAAGATTCTTGAGGTAGATTCTTGACTACCAACATCTGAAGAACTCAACAGTATAAAAGTACATTGTGTAACTATCAGAACAGAAGGAACTAGTAAAGAATCATTTCACCATTAAAATATTGATCGCTGTATTGCTGATGGTCATTTGAACGCCTCACTTAACATAATGTTAGCACTATTAACATAGTGTTTCCTGTGATCAGCACTTTCGTTTTTTTCATATGAATAATAATTTGGCTACTGTTTAAGTCTAAGTTATTCCTGTAGAACAGTGTTTGTTTATAAACTCTTATAATGAAAGCATATATTGTATTGATAAATTTCACTTTGCATATTCTTGGTTGCTGTATATGTGAAAATCGATTAGTCAAACTTTTTATCAAAGCTAAGATACAAATAGGAAAGATGATCTGCAGCTCAATGAGCTGAAACAAGAGAGTTCACAAGGTGCTTATTATGATGCATGAACTGTAGATCACCTCTTTTTACCAAGGAGAACATCCATTAATTATACAGGCAAGCCAAGAGTTGCTCGTTCTTAGGGAAACAATCTGGGTCCCTGGTCTCATTGTTTAGGGTCGGACCTCACCATATCTATCATGGTAGAAAATGCACAATGCAAAGATCCTCATAATGCATACTTTGTTTTGTTATATAAGTTGTAATGTTACTACGGTCTATTGTAATTCTTAGTAGCATTCACATGATATCACAGATGACATAAATACATGCTTTCGTTACAAAAAGAGAAATGTCTGGTAAACAAATCATCCGCCATCCAATAACTTCATATAATCTCAGTAGCCCAAAAATTGTTCATAGAATGCCCTGGCTGAGCCGTCACAGCACCCAGTGTATGGTTACAGGAATCAAGCTTCACAGCTCAGGGCTTGCTGACACGAGGGCCTGAGACATCTGCTTCCTGTGTGAGCTACAGCTGTCATGCTCTTCAGGAAAATAACAGTAGTTCTCAGTTGTATTTATAGTGATGAGAAGGTTTACAGTAAAAAAAAAAAAGTAAAAGTCAAGGTCACACCGTGAACAGTTTTTGCAGTACTGCTTAAGGCTGTGTTTTGTAAACCTTTGTTGATAATTTTGGGTCACAGTAGAGAAGAATGACGAAAAAAAACAAACATATGTTTCTGCCTCTCGGGAACATCTTCACGGTGTGCCAGCTCAACAGTCGCTAGCAGCGGACCTTGAATCGCGCCCAGCAACTCTCCATAGTGCCTCCGTAATTGAATGGCGGCGACAGCGCTCAGGGTGTCTGAAAGCTCCGACGTGGTCCGCCGCAGCCCTGGGCGACTGGGCCGACTGTGCAACCATGTGGTTTGGCTCTGCAGGGCTCTTGTGAGTGCGGACTGGCTCTGACAGGGTTTGCCAATAAGTGACCCTGACAGACAGGTGTAAAACCTCCCTCCGCAGGAAAAAAAGAAAAAAAAAGAAAACCAAGCTACCCTCCATTACGGTGGTGACGGCTACCTCCTACAGGGAGGCAGGCTGCTTGAGAGATCAGCTAGAGCTATTGTCTGACAGGATGGAGGGGGCGTCAAGCATATTTCCCCGTGTACCAGCACTCACAACGATGACGGGCACAGCCATTGTGTGGCCTGGATATTGTTTTCCAGGTTGCTGCTTTGCATCATTTTGCGTTAAGGTGAAATGGCAGAGGTCCACAAGTATGTGGTTTACCATGGTGTCACTCTATGTAGCTCAGGTGACAGCAGGGCTGTTACAGCCCCCATCTAGTACATGAATATCGAGCAGATGTATCAAGCCATTAACAACCTTCAATGTTTCACTGTGGAGTGCACACATGTAGGCAAACTTGATTGAAATACTTACAGACCCAAACTGTCTCAGCACCAGCCAAAGGATTTTGATTATTCTATGCCAGCAACATGTATAGTATTTCCATACAGTTCTAATGAGTATCATTACTTCTGCATTAATATTGTGCCAAATGAACTCATTGAATATGAAAAAATCGAGTTATTTAAAGCAAGCGTATTGAACATTAAAACTGCATCAAAAACACTCCTAGAGACTCCATTGCAGTAATTAAGCATATCTCCCGAGCAAACCCATTAGCAGTCAAATAGATAGGGTTGGCTATGGGTGCGCGAATTGAAAAATCTATCAAATTGTGAAGGAAACATAATGCCATTACTTTCCTCTCAGTTTTCCAGGCATATTGTAATCAATTCTTGTGGGCAAAACAGTTTAGTTTTTGTGACGAGATCAGGTCAGAGATTCGTTCTGTACAGCTTTAAAAGCTGGTAGCTCGGTCTGTTTAGTCTTAGCAAGTTATGAAGATTATACCCATGCATTACTCTTAATGTGAAGTCATGAACAGACTCCTCAGATCTTCGGGGGTTAGAGCTGAGCTTGTACGTTTAAAGAAAACATGGATATTATGAACATATTAGAGATGTGTTTTCTTGCAAGGCGCTTGCTTTGTTGTTGCAGGGTATATTTTTCTTGAAAAACACATTGAAGTTGAGTTTGTCTCAATTTGTTTTCACTTGAGTCTTTCACAGGTCAAAGGGGGAGCAGGCTGGGGAATATATTGTACTGTTTTTTGAAGAGAAAGAGTGTGTTCCATTACAGAAAACAACAATGTTTAGGACCATCACCCAGAACCCTAGAGAAAAAAAGTGGATATCACGATAAGCTTTGTCTGTCCTACTTCTTGACAGAATGGTGGAGTGCAGTGATTGTTACAGAAGTGAAAATCTCTCAGGTGTAAAAAAAATGCAACAGAACACAAGGGAGACTATGCCTCAGCAGCTGGTTGTCTGGCAGACAGAAGAAGCTGAAATGCCATGACAGCACGTTTACTGTACAATGCACACACCTTAAGAAACACAATTACGGACAACATGCTCATGCCACCAAATGATTCAACACAGGCCATGATTCATAAAAAATAAAAACACGTAAGTTACTAACATGATTATACATATCTAAATATAAAAGGGGGAACAAGTGTTAAACCTTTTTACTAGATAAATTAACAATGAAATTCAAAGGACCAATTCCTAAGGTTGAACTCAATGTTCACTGTTGAGGAAATTACTTTTGGTGCTTTGTGGGCATACAATGGGGCTCCTGTTGCGCCTCCCGGAGGGTAGGAGGGCAAACAGACTGTAGCAGGGGTGAGAGGTGTCCTTGACGATGCTGCACGCCTTATGCAGACACCGTTTGTGTTGGACAGCCTCAATGGCAGGTAGTGTGGTTACAGTGATGCGTTGGGCAGTTTTCACCATCCTCTGCAGTGCCTTCATACAAGTCTAGTTGACAACTCAGTAGACCAGGTTAAAAAAGCTGTATAGTCCCCCAATAATGTAAGATTGTATTTGTGAGGCTCCACTAGCAAGGCCATCCTCAGTGGTAGGACGACAGGTAATGCTGTCCTTGGCCCTGGCTTATATGACAGGCTTAAAATCATAACTGTGTTGGTGGAGGAAACCCTGGCACCTGGGTGTCTTAAGCATGGCTCTGCGCACAAATTTAAAGCAAACTCTGTCACAAAAAGCTAGGGTTTTAGTGTGAAGAAAAAAGCAGTTACAAGTATAAAAATACATCTAAAATAAAGCAAACATTAGGCCTATGTGCTGTTACAGTTGGCACCTTAGTCACACATTATATTACTTTGAAAAATAGAAATAGTGTTTTTAAAATTCTAGTTTAATTTCATTATAAGCCCTTCTGTTATGATTGACACATCTTGATCGAATTTAATTCCAAACCATCCGGATCCCCTAAAGCCTTGAGGGTTGCCTGACGCTGGAAAAAGCTCTTGGAGGGTGCTCTACCTATAATAACTTAAGTAAGCCCACTTTGCACTTGCCAACTGAGTTTTATTTGGAGAGCAGATTGGAATGGGGCCTTCTTGGCCTTAAATTGTTTTTGATATTTTCAACCTTGCATATTGCAGCTGTAAGGTAAAACAAGTTGAGCATGATTATTCAAGCGCTCTAAAACAAGACTTTATTAGCGGCTTTCAAACACTGTTAACAGTGCTTTAATTATCATCTGTTAGAAGGCGACACCCAGACACAGATCTCTCTCTCTCTGGAACACATCAAAGTGAAAAGGAGAAGACCAAAATGAAACAAGTTCACACTCTTGTTTTTCTTTCAACGGAGGAAGTAGCTCTGCTGTCCTCAAAGTAGACAAAAGTGGGGCAAAGTTTAAGGCTAAGGTGTGCCTCAAGTCTCTTCAGCAGGACTAGGTCAAGTCAATCCTCTGCTGCCCTGTTGTCGGCGCCAGCTGTTTAACCGACAAGGCGTCAGACTTCAACCAGTCCTGGGGGAGCGGGCTGGACATGTGCCACAAACACTGCAGAGAAGCATTCATGTTCCCTGGGAGCATCCCAATTACCAGACCCACTGGGCAGCAGACTGTTCTCCCTGCTAGGCTCTTCTGCTGGCTGACCAGGGAGTTGAATGAACAAAGCCGTTTCTAATTGACATTTGTCGCGGCATGCATAACATCACCACACATTTTGGAAAAACCGTGTACGCTGAGGCAGAATCAATACACGGCGTGAGACAGGATTGATAAACCAGCGGTTGTTCTGTTTACTTAGTCTGACAAAAGGGTTTCGACACAACTTGAATGCCAGCGTTCGCACCTTAGCTTTTTCTACGGTGCTACAAGTGCTTTCTAAATATGGAATGCTCTCTCTCTCTCTCTCTCTCTCTCTCTCTCTTGTTGCTTATTTGCATGATTTAACCAATGCATCCGAAGGGAAGAGTGAGAAAGCTGGGCAAGAGACTCTCTGACGCAGGCGTTAGGCGCTCCGGGCACTGGGCACTGCACATGTTTTCTGTGCTCCAAACCAATTGGCTGTAGGGGTGAGCAGAGCACACTAGTGGTGGGATCAATGGAGGGTTGCACCGAAGACATCAAAGCTAGTTACAGTGCGAGGCAAGGGGCGAGATGAAGAGGTTTATAGATCATCAGCGTTGGAGCAGGTGAGGCAGGGTGTTAGCGAGGTGGGGGGGACGGGGTGGAGGTGCTGGGGGGGGGGGGGGGGGGGGGGGGGGGCGGTTGCGGGTGGGCGGCGGGACGGTGGCCCCTGGCGGAAGCTCTGTTATACCGTCTGTTGTGCTTATTGGTTGAACTGTAAAGAAAATAAAAAAAAAATTATAAGCCAGACTTAGACCAAGACTGGATTACTCTTTGAATTTTTTTTTATTTATGTTTTCCATACATTATAATACAGTTAGAAGCTATAACCCGGGTATTAACTGTTTAAAGGCACATTGTAGTTACAGACATAGACTTAGGAAACAGCTGCTTTCACTATAACTCTGCCTCTCCCTGGTCATGCATGAAGGTGACAGCAAGTCAAATAAACCTGTAGGCTGAAGCATGATGCCAGTTATTTTTACGGTGCAAAAACATGCAATAATGATTAAGTCAGCTTTTGAATGTGTGTCCTCTTTCATACTAACATACTAACATGGTTTGTCAATGAAAATAGGGGCATTGAATAACACAGATTACATTTAAAAAAAATTGCCAGTCTCGCTAGGCTACATGATGGTGGACAGTACAATATTTTCTTCCACTGATCCCACTTCCTTAATTCAAAACCCCTTGGATTTTGGGACCTATCAAAAGTATGATAGAAGTCTGCTCAGTTAACTCTAAAACTATGTATCAAAGAAGGTTCAGCCAGATCCCATAGACTATTGAGTGGCATACATTTAGAATAACATGAGCTGGCAAGAATTGTCATTTCTAATCAAGTGGGTAGGTGACTGTGTTGCAAACAGTTTGCAAAAACAAATTTCTAAACCGGCACTAAGCTTCCGATGACTTAAAAAGACATCTCTACAGTAACGTTAATATGCCCATATATAAACACACTTATTCAGGGTATTGGATTCAACATGTATGTGGGCAGAGATTTCCAAATGTTCCATTAGTGTTCATTTTGAATAGAAACTTGTTTAATCCCAACATTAGAACACTTATTTTAGAATACATTTTAAAATCGCTGCTGGTATAATTTTATTTCAGATTAACTTTCTGTTGGCCAATCGTACAATCACTGTAGTTCTGTATGTAATCATGAAGATATTAGAAATCATCAACAATGTGTCATTTTAGGCCTAAATGCTTTCGTCTGAGAGTCTACCTGTACTGTAATTTGCCATACCTTCTACTGTGCTCAATTTCCCCAATCTAATACAGGAACTTTTTCTAATTCCCTTTAAAAGATGCCCGATGTCCCTGTGAATCCCAACAATTACACAGAAGGTGTTCTTACAAAGTTACTCACTAGAACTGTTTCCCCCTATTGGCAGAGGTATCAGTGCCACCAGTTCCATGCGCTCACCGAGATGAGAAACTAATACATGCTGAACTCCCTACAAGGGATTCTTTTTTGCCAATTGTACTATCCTAAGTGTATGCTCAACGTAGTTAAACATGCCAGCAACGATGTAATAAGAAACATGAAATGTAATCTCATTATACATCAATGCCCTATCTCATCCCAGCCACCTTTTTTTTTTCCTTTCAGATCCCTCAGGTGAGCTATGCCTCTACCGCCCCGGAACTGAGTGACAACAGTCGCTATGACTTCTTTTCCCGAGTGGTGCCCCCGGACACCTACCAAGCCCAGGCCATGCTGGACATCGTGAAGGCCATGCGCTGGAACTACGTCTACACTGTGGCCTCAGAGGGGAACTACGGGGAGAGCGGAGTGGACGCGTTCATTCAAAAGGCCCGGGAAGACGGTGAGTTTGAGGCCCTAAACATACTGTGGTATACAGTGGAATCATAGAAAGATTGATTTGGCCATCGATGCATCTTATTTTCTATCCTTTTAAGGCAAAATATCTATTTTAACTTAGATTTTGATGACAGAAATAGCCAGCAACAGTAATATCAAAATGTATTGTGAAATATAATATTGATAAACTATAGGAACTTCAAACTTGTACTATTCTTCAATGTAATTTAGACATGCAATCATTTAAATCATCCCAACCAGCTCTCTACAGCAGTGTTGTGGTTTCCGTTTGTTAGAGTGGTAATGCCATGATGTCTTGCTTAGTGTTGCACTTTCATTAACCTAGAGCGCTCGGTCTGAAAGCATAATCGATGGCTTGTTACCAAAGCATCCCATAGCTCTTCATGCATACAAAGCTTGAATGGCACTTGACCCATTATGTGTATATGCAGCTGTCACAGAGATGCAGCCCTTGAATAAAATGTATTTGACTAAGTAAAAAAAGAAAAAAAAGCATGAAAACACATAGAGAATTAGCCATTGGCTTTGGGAAGTTTTTATCCCTGAATACTAATACGAGACAGATGCAGTTGAATTGATACATTGATTTCAACTACAAAATATGCAAATCATCCAAAATACTTGGATAATATGCGCAAATAGTAGCTGACCTCACTGTCTAAATGTGGTGCATTAAAGTCTACAGTACAATCCAGGCTGGTTACATCATATTCAACAACATGCATCATTCTTGCCTTTTCAGATGTTGAACCTAATTTAAGAAAAGAAAGATGGAGAGAAGACAGTCTCTTTTTTCAGCTTAGGTCAGAACAGAATGTTCCGTTGCCGTTGAAAGCCCATGAGATAAAGGACAAGGAAGAAATGATTGATTCTTCTTCCATTTATTTGTTGGCCCAGACCTGAAGGCCATTCATCTTTTTCTGGTTGAGCTCAAACCTCCTCTTGATTGATGCCTGTTGATCAGCTTAATCTTGAAATAAGCATATACTGATTGTAAAGTATGGCAGAGAGGAATAATGAGTTTTGGAAATAGAAACTAGGTTTTGGGAGCGAAGAATCGATGCCAATGAATTAATGAAGGAAATACGTACAGTGGGGCCAAAAAGTATTTAGTCAGCTGATTGTACAAGTTCTCCTACTTAGAAAGATGAGAGGTCTGTAATTTTCATCATAGGTACACTTCAACTATGAGAGACAAAAATGAGAAAAAAAATCAGGAAATCACATTGTAGGATTTTTAAAGAATTTATTTGTAAATTATGGTGGAAAATAAGTATTTGGTCAATAACAAAAGTTCAACTCAATACTTTGTAACATAACCTTTGTTGGCAATGACAGAGGTCAAACGTTTCCTGTAAGTCTTCACCAGGTTTGCACACACTGTAGCTGGTATTTTGGCCCATTCCTCCATGCAGATCTCCTCTAGAGCAGTCATGTTTTGGGGCTGTCGCTGGGCAACACAGACTTTCAACTCCCTCCACAAATTTTCTATGGGGTTGAGGTCTGGAGACTGGCTAGGCCACTCCAGGACCTTGGAGTTGGAGCTTTTTACGGAGCCACTCCTTCGTTGCCCGAGCGGTGTGTTTGGGATCATTGTCATGCTGGAAGACCCAGCCACGTTCCATCTTCAATGCTCTCACTGATGGAAGGAGGTTTTGGCTTAAAATCTCACGATACATGGCCCCGTTCATTCTTCCCTTAACACGGATAAGTCGTCCTGTCCCCTTTGCAGTAAAACAGCCCCAAAGCAAGATGTTTCCACCCCCATGCTTCACAGTAGGTATGGTGTTCTTGGGATGCAACTCAGCATTCTTCTTCCTCCAAACACGACGAGTTGAGTTTTTACCAAAAAGTTCTATTTTGGTTTCATCTGACCACATGATATTCTCCCAATCCTCTTCTGGATCATCCATATGCTCTCTGGCAAACTTCAGACGGGCCTGGACATGTACTGGCTTAAGCAGGGGGACACGCCTGGCACTGCAGGATTTGAGTCCCTCTCGGCGTAGTGTGTTACTGATGGTAGCCTTTGTTACTTTGGTCCCAGCTCTCTGCAGGTCATTCATCAGGTCCCTCCGTGTAGTTCTGGGATTTTTGCTCTCCGTTCTCATGATCATTTTGACCCCACGGGATGAGATCTTGCGTGGGGCCCCAGATCGAGGGAGATTATCAATGGTCTTGTATGTCTTCCATTTTCTTACAATTGCTCCCACAGTTGATCTTTTCACACCAACCTGCTTGCCTATTGCAGATTCACTCTTCCCAGCCTGGTGCAGGTCTACAATTTTCTTCCTGGTGTCCTTCGACAGCTCTTTGGTCTTGGCCATGGTTGAGTTTGGAGTCTGACTGTTTGAGGCTGTGGACAGGTGTCTTTTATACAGATGACGAGGTCAAACAGGTTCCATTAATACAGGTAACGAGTGGAGGACAGAAGAGCTTCTTAAAGAAGAAGTTACAGGTCTGTGAGAGCCAGACATCTTGCTTGTTTGTAGGTGACCAAATACTTATTTTCCACCATAATTTACAAATAAATTCTTTAAAAATCCTACAGTGTGATTTCCTGGAATTCTTTCTCATTTTTGTCTCTCATAGTTGAAGTGTACCTATGATGAAAATTACAGACCTCTCTCATCTTTCTAAGTAGGAGAACTTGCACAATCAGTGGCTGACTAAATACTTTTTGGCCCCACTGTATATATGTGTCCTACCTATCTTAGTACTTTCCAATTTGTATCCTTATGAAACTTTTAGAATTACTGGAGTTGCATACAGTATTAAGAGCAATGAGGAACATTACATACATTAACATTGTGTGCATGTTCACTAACTTAACTGTGCCTTAACTAGTAACGCACTTGGTAATTGGACACATGTAGCTACTTTCTGACTCTTAAAAAGGGCAAAGAAAAAAAAAGAAACGTGAATCCCCAGTCTTCAATCTGCCATGCCCGGCATCAACCAGCCCCAACCGGTAGGGCGCTTGTTTGAATCTATGAAACATACTCAGCCATGCGCACGCACTTGGCAACAGGGACCGAGGGATCCTTTGGATGGACCATGTGAGAAATTGAGCGAGGAGAAAGGGAAGAGAGAAAGACTCGAGGGCTCCCCAGAGCGACGCTGCCTGGGGTTTCTTGTGCGGCACTGGGGCTACAATTGACGCGGATCGGGGAGCTGCCCGATCAGGCTCTCTGTGGGCCCTGACCCTGGCGAAGGCAGAATCGAATCAGTAGCGACAGGCCCAGAGCCTGCGCACCACTGCTCCTCTGCCTCCTGCCAGCCCCAAGCCGCTGCCCACCGCCACGCATCCTGAGGAGAGGCTCGTGGCGTAGTGCACCCTCCCCCAATTTAGGCGGCTCCAGCTGGACTGTGAAGGAGTTCATGTGAGGGGGGGAGGTGAGCATACTCAGCAATTTCCAGGGGTTATGGCTCTGGGCCGCACCTTGGGGAGCTTTCAGAGGGGGAGTTCCGAGTGGATGCCTGATGACTGGGGTGTGGGGGGGGTGTGTGTGTGTGGGGGAGGGGGGGGTGGTGGTTGTACTGATTCAAAAGGTTTCAATCCATTCAAGTAGTGAATTTAAACCGCCATGTTGACTGTTAAACTGTGTACAAGTCAGTGCGATGGTTAGGGGCGAGGAGTAGGCGGGGGGGGGGGGGGGGGGCAGAATGAAGAGGAGTAACAAAAAAAGCGCAGTCTGACTTTCTCTTCAACAAGGCAAGGGGGACACGAATCCTGCTCCGCCATGAATATCTACTAAACCGTGGCACGACCAATTAGCTTCCTGCTCACCCAGCCTGAGGTGCTGACTTTTCTCCTTGGTAGGTTTATTTCAAAAGGTCCCTGCAGCCCCGTCTTCTCATGCTAACCATGACACCTCGTTGAAGCGCGGGCCCTGGCTTTGAGCCTTGAAACAATCCCAGCCATGTGAGCTTTGCACACGTTTGATGTGTAGGGTTAGGGCCCGAATAACTTAATAGATCTCTATTATAAGTTAGTATATAAACCTAAATTACAATTTAGGTTAACAGAGGTTAACTTCAGCTTGATTTTGGAATCGTTCATTTGCTTGCTTGACTGTCAAATGAACTATGAAAACATACAAATTATAATAGTTATTATTTTGCTGTAGCCATGTCTATGTAATCTGTGGAAATGTCTGTTCATGAACTGAACCTAAAATGTTGTTGCATACTAAAGCTTTTGTCTTGATGGTTATGTTCATAAGTACTAATATAGTAATAGTTATAGTAAATAGCAATAGCAATATCATATGCAGAGATATAGTTCAAAGGCAGCATACAACACCAGATGCTAGAACAATGAAAGCCAATTCATTCATTGTGTTAAAATAATGAGAGTCTAAAATGTAACTGCAAAATAAAGGGATTATCCACAGCGAACAATGCATCCTCATTCATTATGCTCAGCTGATTGAGATGTGTGTGCCTGTGAGAACTGCCTTCTGGTCTACATTTGAAAAGATAGAAAAGGTCAGATGGTGAGCAGAAAATAGAAATGGTAGGGTATTAGGCAGCCCTAGCCCTCTGATACTTTAATAATTACAGCTACAAAGGTGTTTACTTCAATTATTATATTTGATCTAGCCGAAAATGTCGTTCATTATTCACAAAACACTAACAAGGGAAAACATAAGGCATTTTGATAGGTTGCGTTCAAATAAAGTTTGATTTTGTGTCATCTCAGATTATACATCATTTTGTCACATCTGTCAGTTCCACTTTGCCTGACCCTGCATTGTATGTTAAATACTGTAAGTATTTTGTTAAATACTGTAAGTATTTAAGAACTTGTTCCATTGGCATTAGGAAATAGATGTAGAAAATGGCCAGAAAAAAAGAGCAAATAAACTGAGATATAGGAACACCAATTTACACAGCAGTACTGTAAATGTTTGTCCATCTCACAATATCGTATATCTTCCCATATAATCGACAAGATCCTAAAGCTAAGGACCCTAGTGTGTCTTGTAGCAATCAGTTAGCAGTCTGTAATCTAATTCCGTTTCTTAATTAGTGGACAAAGGGCGCCCTGGCAACACAGGCTCTTGATAATCAGGCTGCTTGATGATGTGAGGCCTTTTCATGCTTTCTACTGACTGTTGATCAAGACACCATCATTAAGACTAAGCAAGATTGCTGCTAGTGACCCTTTAACTGCACTCGATTTTCAGTCATGAGAAAAAGGCTGTGAAATATCTCTATTTCCTTACCCGTTTTAGGTTCTTCTCTTTTTAAAACTTCTATTGGGAGTCCTGTGGTCTGAAGAGCTGTCCCTGGAATAACATTGGCTCTGTGCCTGTCATGCATGGCTTCAAATTGGCGTTCATTATTATGTTTTCGTGTTTTTCCAAATACTAATTATGTAAAACCATATTTTATCAACATTATTAGTTGTATGTGAATTATGGGGGCTTATAGTTAATTACTGAGAAGTATTCTATTTTTGATAGCACTGTTTTCAGTGGTAAGTGCTGATATTATAAATAATTTGTTCATGGAACATCATTGCCAAAGATGTGATAAAGCCCTTTTAGGAAATAGTGAGAGGAGAGGAAAAGAGAAAATGAAGACAGAACAGAAAAGTGAGAAATACTTTGCTTGTCTGACTTTATGCTTCCAGAAAAGCTAGCGCTCTACTTTTGTCCCTGCTTATTGCATTCCTTCTGTTATCGCCAAGCACTGTTTTAAATATAATTTAAATTAATATTAACGAGAACTTATTGCTCTGTGTGTAAGCCTGTAAAATATAGTATAGCTCTTAAGCATGTATTGATATTACAAGCACTTATCTTCCCCTCTCCAGGAGCTGGCAACCACATTGAGCAAATTAATTCCTTCCAACCACTCCACACAGTGCAGTACAGAATGTGGCATTGCTCATATCATGTCCTTGATGTCCATTGTGCAAGCCTGAACAAATGTTCCCAGTGTTGAAAGTGGTGAATCCAATAAGGGTTGAGGATACAACAAATCCTCTCAATAAGATCTGGCTGATGTTCGCTCATAAGAAGTCGGCTTTCATGACCCGTAAAAAGTAAAGCTTTTCCAATGGCTCCACTCATATTTTCCACACCTCCGTGGGAAATCGTTTTTTGTTCCAACAAGCTATTGTTGAAAAGCGATGCCATTCTCAACTCTTATTTGAGACTTATGTGCCCTCTGCTACAATGGGAGCTGACCTCTCCCTCTCATTTTACTTAATGATTCCATTATACTGAAAAGGGCTGCTTTGACAATGTACTGTTGGCTGTGAACGTGGGCAATACCATGATACTATTGCTTGCCATGTAATGATGTTCAGTTTGGTATATGGAGGGAAAAGCTTTAGGGTATTGACTGTGGCAGAATCAAACCTTCCTTGAGGCTGGCCTTTAGGGAATTAGCCGTTGGTAAGGTGTGATCATATGAAACCAAACCGTACACTTACCATAATAAACAAGCCTTTATACGCTAAAACTTGAGTCACTTAGGTTTATTTGGAATAATTTATGTTCATGAAAAGGTGGGATGGGTGTGTGTCTGCTCATGGTGATTAATCATTGGCAAAAAACTGTCTTCTTCTGTTGTTAGGGATGATTGAACATCAGACCATACCAAATAGATTAGCAGTAACTTGACAGGAACCAAACCACTCTGCTCTCTATCCGTTAATGTTTTTTTTTTTTTTTTTTTTTTGCATGATATGATCACTTAACTGGGAATTTTCCTGCTAAGCCATGCTTCCCTGTTAGTGCATCGATTCACTTTTACTGTGACCGAAATGTGTTGTTTCTGCGCGTAAATTTCACATAGTAAGGCTATGTACTTATGACCACATATTGTTGAAGAAATAGGGATGTTTAACACGCTTAACGGAAAATCCATTTGAATGGCAGATAAGGCAGACAGGAGGGCACAGATAGCAGACAGGGGCAGTGGGGTGACAGAGAGATTTCTAATGCAAACATCATCAATGACTCTCTGCACCCTCTGGCATTGGGGGGGGAATGTCAAAGAGGATAATTGGAATCTCTCCTCTCACCATCGCATCCTCACCAAAAGGGGACAACTGTTCATAATGTTTTGCCTGACTGTTGTTGAAATGAGTACAGGCTGTTACATATTAGCATTACTGATTATTCATGTGACCTTAAAGGTATTTTTTTAAATGTGAGTGTAAACTCGTTTATATCATTAAACCGTACATGTATTTAAAAAACATAGTTGGGTAACATGTTTGCCTGATGGCATTTTGAAAATTTCAAGAATGTGCATTATATTCAATCAAATATTGCATTGACTTGGTTTTAAATAGCCTTCCACTATTAGGTTAGGGGGGATGTAGGAGATGTTTACGTACTGTATATTGCAAGCAGGACTTTAAGTTAAAGTTGGCTCCTGTGTCCAAGTTGTCCAACTTCATTCCACACAATTTACTGAACAATCAAACTCCTTGCATTTTATCACACTATCAAAATGTGTTGAACTTAAATTGGAACACTTAAGTCGTCTTCAGATAGCAAGCCCATGTGTAACAAAATGGCGAGAAACAGATCGCTCAACAAAAACGAAAAAAAAGAAACCCCTAAAAAAAACATGTAATACAAGAAATAGCTTCCAGGCAGTTGACATGCAATTGTCAAAAGGGTCAGGCCATGACCACTAATACCTGCGGTGCAGGCCATCTCTGGAGACTTAAAGGAGACATCCAATAAATATACTCTGTCGGTGCTGCTCCCCCCGATTTCTCTGACGTCTCTCCCCCCTCTCTCCAGCACACGGCATCCGCCTACATTATTCATAGTGTGACCAACCAGAGCCCAAAGGCTGAAGGTAGAGCAAAAAGGATTCTGGGAAATGTGTTGGTCAAATCTAAGCACATATATGAAATGCATGAGTGACTCCAGGATATGTTGCCAAATGCCCGAGAACCTTTCCATATACTGTGTATTTCCATAAGCGTGCACATTTTTAACAGCAGAATGTACACTAACACATTCAATGAATGCATATTGAAAGAAAACACAGGATGGTTGGAAAGGTTTGTTGAGATCAACTAGGTCACCACTGTAGACCAAACTTGCGAGTTGTGGTAGCCGTCAAAAGTTTTTTGAACTGTGGTTTAATGTGTTCAGGCACTGTAGATAAGGTTTGAAAATTTTAGTGAAATCAGTTGGCTTGTTCACATTTCAACCCTTTGCCATTCTTTGCTAAGGCACACCTCTGAAGAACCAAGCACTCAGAGAACTTGTGAATCGGAACAGTCCAATACGTAGCTGAACAACATGCTACCAGCGTTTGTGATGTGATGATGTGCGCTTTTCTCTCCATCTTTTCGTGTGGTTCAATTACACAATGGTTCAAAACCTTATCTGTAGAAACATTCACCATCCTTTTTCTTCATTGCAGGGATAAACACAATATTACAGGGAAGCAGGGTTGGCTAAGGCCAATGAGACAAATCTGCGCCATGTGTCTGAAATGTTCCCTCTGTGGTGGGCACTGGAGGTGTCACACATCACATGATAAGAGCTGACACTAGACTTGTCCTGTCATGTTACATTGCGCAGAACATAACAAGTGGTTGGAGGCTAATTGTCAACAACATTTTAGCCGTGTGTGGAGATGGCTTTGAGGTCCACTGCTAACCCTTAATCCCTGGGCAGTCGCATTAACGGTTGGGCTAGTTAGCTCATGATAGGGAAGCCGCCCAGATAGTTGGACTCATCCACTGAGGTGTTTTTTTTAACCCTGAAGAGATGAGGTCTTCTGTTGGACGCATTACTTCTGGTGAGTGGACTCAGGACAGTTCATCTCACAAAGTTAGTAGACCATTTATTTCCTGATTTATACACTATTTAAGCCCCCAAAAAAGTGCACATTTTGTCATTGGGAAATCGAATTAATGATTACCTGGGACTCCGCTATCATGTACCTTTAGTATTTATTCAGGACCTGGGGAACTGAACATTTGCTGAATTCCTCAGTGATCAGTCATTCTCTAGGGAGATCTGATGACAATCTGGAGCATAAATGTGCAACAAGTCTAAACAGCCACAGTGACAGACTGGTCCCTGTCCAAGCCTATATACATACTTACGTATAAAAATATATATATATTTAGTTGTATGGTCAAATGTAAATAATTTAGTCTTATGGATATTTGCAAGGTTCTGGATTTGTATTAGATATGAGAAAGATTCTTTTGAAAGATTTGTTTGTTCATGCACATTGATGGATCAGAGTTGGAGCCATGTTGACAGATGGATTTAGTTTGGTTCGATTCTTTGCAGAAAATGGTGCATTGCAAATACGTGCTTCTACAACAATATTTATAAAACCAGACCTGATGTTGAATATCAGAAATATTGTAGATTGCAGCTACTTTGTGGAAGTCAGGTTTATGCGTTTGTTTTTAGGGTAGTTTAGATCACACTGTGGTAGCCTATGTACCAGGAGGTACAGTATGTAGCACTGACACACTTAAAAACTTTTGTTAACAGTTTATTGAAAACAACAACATTTAGATGGATTGATAACGTCGAATATATATACCACCTAGTTCGCTTTATTTATAAAACTTTTAACAAAAAATCTAAACATTTGACTGTTTAGTAACTTGTTATAAACAAAACATGAAAATTGTTCTGACCTGCAGACAAATATCCAAGAACTTCTTTTTAATGGATATTGTGAGACTCATTCAAGCTCTCTTATTTTCTGGAAAAGCTCCACGATAATTTGTTTGGTGTCAAAACACACGACAGGTCCTTGTAGAGGCTGTCAGGGTGCACAGTATCCAGTCGAAGGTCTACGCGTAGCACGCAGGACAACGGTGGCACTCTGGGGAGATTGATATGGGTAAAATAACATGCTCTCTCACTCCCCTCACCCCGTCGCTGCCTCATATGTGCCGTAGGGACAAATAAGGAGTATGGGTCCATCTCCCTGTGGGACCTAAAGACTGCTTACAGATGGAATCAGAGCTGCTGACGGATGCGGTGCTGGGTCTGGTTGCCATTAACCCAGCCTTAGGAAACAACACCTGTCAACAAATACATACTTTTGATCCATCACCTCAAAGGCAGGAACATAACCACAACTCAACCCAGTTGTGTTCTCGAGCGTAAAATTCTCGGTTTATTAGCACGGTCATCAATACGGTTACATGCTTGGTCAGACAATTGTCGGTAATGGCAACTAATGATGTTGCTCACGCAGCTTATTTGCAGTCAAATGATTTAATGGAACCATAGAATTGACACAAATCTGTGATGGCTGTTTCCTCATTAATTTGAGTGACTTCATCATAGCACGGTCTCTTAAAAAATATTTTAAAGAAATTAACATGAAAAATCTACTACTGGTTTTGTGTTTTTCAATTACATTAAAATGAAAACATGTACAGTATTATTCAATTCAAAACTGAGGTGTTATGTAATTGCATTGCAATAAATCTTCTAGTTTGCGCAGTTCTGTGTAAACAGATCATCTCCCTTTGATAGGCTTTAGTCTTTGAAAATATGTAAAGGATTTGCAGTTTGATTCTTGTTACATGTTAAATGGTTAAGTTTGTTAGTAGTTTAACCTGTGGCAATAGTAGTGTGAGTGACCATTTGCTTGGTCAAGTATTCTGAATAATCTCAGGCCACATTGGTGAATGTGTTAATCACAACGTTTCGTGGATTCATTCTTTTGTGTTTACTTTTATCCAGCCGACGATGTATAGCAGAAATTGTGTCCAAATTGTAAGCGTCTGAATCGGTCTAATTAGTAGCATAATTGGTGCTGCCAACTATCGGACAGTGCTTAAGGGTATTATCACTATGATACCTTGATCCAACTGATTTGCTGGATTTGTTCATCTAAGTGCATGTTTAATAACGTGTACACAATTAGTCGAGTCAATTGCGAAACTCCTATCAAATTTGTATTCAGTTGTGTTGGTCAGAAGCAGTGCCTGCATTTGCCAACTAAATCATTTCATTTGGTATAGCAACTTTACTGTCCATAAGAGCAAAAACCAACAACTTGACAGACAGCTTTCTGTAGCCTAGGTTTACTTACTGCATGATCTTGTTTTGTGACAGCCAACCAAACATAAGGTGCTGTATGAATCAGGGTGAGAACGATCCATTGAACTTGATTGCCCAATTCGTTTCAAACACTCAAATATTTGTAGACTGTATATATAGATAATATAGATATACTGTAGACTGTTCTTTTAAATCATTGTAAGCTTCAATGAGACATTATTATATACTAGGCCTGTGCTTATGCTGCTTGTATGAGGGCTCATTTCAAAGATGCGTGGAAAAATATGTTTACAGCACAGACGTATTTTACCCAGGATCATTTCATATATCAAACAAAAGATGTTTTCCATTCCCAGCATCTTGCCACAAGAACACTACAAGGCCAAGGGTTTTATGAAACCATTATGACGGCACAGTGAGCTGTAATATAGTTCTCCATCATTTTGTTTTATCCTATCTCCTTTGATACCAAACTGGTCTGGAACAGCTCCTAATACAGTATGCACAGTATGATCCAGGTTATTTACATGTCTTGTAACAGCTCATTTTTTTGTGAACATCAATATTATTTACGCTCAAAGAGAATTCTGACAACTGAAGAGGTTGAGGATTTCTGAATACTGATCTTTGCTGAGCTTGTTTTTAAAACCCTGGACATGTGGTCATGTTTGGCTTCACTTCGAATTATTAATAAGATTAAACAATCTGTTTGCAAACATAATCCGAATCCCTTCACATTTTCTATTTACCCCTCACACATGGAATGCAAACAGAGTTGTGAGATTATGGGCTAATACCAAATGAAAGGAAATAATATGCATGACATTTTGGTCATGACTCATGGAGAGAAATATGCCAGGGCTTACATCTAACCATTACCATGCAAATTATGTTTTTGCTGAGTAAAGGATGCCATTTGCTCCATGGCTTATGTGTTTCTGTTTAAATTGATTACATCTCCTCTCTAAACTCATTGAAATCTTGCTTAAGTGGTCTACAGTCCTCTTTGTCAGCAGCAGACCAATCCCATGAACTGAAACATGGCAGAGATGACACGAGCTCTGACTGGTTACAATGTCGCGTCATATGTCTGCATCATAAAGTACAGTTATTGTCTACAGTATTTAGTCTACACTCTAAACTTTTTCAATAGTGTTACATTTTTCTCAACTGCACTGGACGGGTTCTAGGATGTTATGAGTTTGAACTGCTCTAGTCTGAGTTTACCCTAGTTTGTCGGTAAAAATGTTTGTTTTTCTAACACTTTTGTTCTAACACATATGATATAAGCCAGTCTATTTTATCATAATTCATAAGGTGTAGTTCATTATCGCATATTGTGATTGCCAGTAAGCTGAAGTCTCGTTGTTTGTGTTAACACTGTCACGCAATCTTTTACACTTCTGTATATAGGCATACATTTGGCTTCGGCTCTCACTTCTGCTTGCTAATTGGCACTTCAAACCCCACTGCTAACAAAATGCAACTGTTTATTTTATCTATGGAGCAGGTGCTTTTTTATTTACCAAAAAGCAGACACACATTGCATGGTGCGCTCTAAAATGTGTTTAGGGCCATGATGCACTGCTTCTATGTGATAAAGACTTATACTAATTTGAAATCTACACACACACACACACACACACACACACACACACACACACAACAACAACAACAACAACAACAACAACAACAACAACAAACAGCCAGCAATGTATCTATTTGGGATACTTCAGTCTCAAGTTTAGCTATTTATTTTGTTTTTTGTTTTTTTATGTAGAGCTCTCCTAAGGATTACATGATGCTCAGCCATTCCCTTAAATTGTAGGGCTTTTTTCTTGTTCTTCCCCACCCTCTATTTTCCCTTCTGTTTTACTCCTTCTCGTCGGTGTGACAACTCCCCCTCAAGAGTGCAGGGGGATGCTGTATGGTGTCAACACGTGTTGGTACAAATTCAACCCACGTAAATGTTGTCGCTATTGTTCTGATTAGAGATTCAGAGGAGGCGCAGTCATGATACCCCGAGATGTCTGATTTGCAGCCCTATGGGGCTTGGCATAAACCCTCATATGGGAAACGACACCAAACAACGCTCTCCCATGGTGCCTGGGAAACAGCAGCTCAAACCTCATCCACCCCGGCGATGCAGCTTCATATCAGCACGCAGCACTGCGTAAACCGAACAAGTCTCATATTCTCATATTGTTTGCCATGCACGCAGACAAGTTTACTTGCACTACCAAGACATTGACGTACTTGCATAGCAGTTTTTCACAATTTTGGCCCCAAACGAGGGTTAAGACGAAAAAAAGCATTTGAGAAATTATGTGGCTGTCTGATGTTATAAAAACAAATTGCAAGTTGGTTAGGTGAAGTAGGGGTCATTTATCTTTTCCCGTCCAATAGATATCCATTCGTTTCAAATAAAAACCAAAAATCTGTAATACCAGTAACCAACCTTGCATTTCTGCCAACCAAGAGGAGCTGTGTAGCTTCTAAATTCAAGATGATAAACATCAAGAGAGAGAGGTGTATGTTGCACAACCTATAGGACTTATTGCCTTGGCCAATTCTTCAACATGTTTAAGTAAAGTAGGTGCTCATTAATATCAATGTGTTTACTCCAAGAAATGATCTCATTAAACTGACAGCATGTGGTAGTCCGCCCACATTAAGACACAGTAGCCGTCGTGTGGCAGATCTCTGTGCCTCCCCCCTCCCAAGTGTCCATGGTGCACAGACGCTGTGCAGCAAATCAACAACTGGGAGTGGGCCATGTTTAATGTTAATGGCGCTGTTGTCTCTCCCGTGGGTGTCAGCTAGGAACGAACATTGCTGTTCAGACCTATTAGGGGAGGGAACTGACAGTGGCTGATGCTAGGAAAAAGAAGCGTGCCGTCTCAAAAGTGAACGCTGTTTTTAGTGCCGCTCCGGATTGGAGAGGAGGGTGTCGGTAAAGACGGGAAACTCTCTCGGGAGTCGTCTGCAGTGGCCGAGAAGTACCGGGACACCTCGTCTCTGGTTAGCTGTTTGAATTTACTCTTCACCTTGTCTTACTGCTTTGCTTAACTGTCCCAGTGTATAGGGACAGTGTAGGATATCTGGAATGTCCCGGGATGTTCGTACAGCTGTAGTCATGGGGGGGGTTATTCATGAAGCCTCTGTATAACAATTCACAGGATGATAAAAGCTAGCCCTTTCCCATGATACTATCGTGATACCATAGTTCAAATATATTTTCATTTCGGGACTTTATAAATTGTTTTACCGTATCTAGGTTCTTGTGCCCTGTCAGGATGGTCTGGTATGTTGGAGGTGGTAAACAAGACAGAATATGAGGTCATGCTAGAGAAAGTAAGATTCCAGATTGTTCTAATTAAAACCTGACCTGCAGCTGAATGTAATGTAGCAATTTTTTATGAGAAAAAAAAAACAGACTCCTGGAAGGGACTCATTACAGGCGGATTATGACCTTGCATAAACCAAATAATGGCAGTATAATGAGAAAGAATCATAATTAGATCGATAGAAACCCACTTAGATGCTGGAGGTAAAATGTTGGTTTCCAAAGCTATTCACTTGAGTGAAAGACCCTCCCGGATAGTACAAAGTGTATTAAAGAAGATAGACATTGCATTCAAGATTCAATAAAATAGTTCAAAGTAAAGGAAATATTTATATATATTGCATGCTTAGGTTACAGGTGTGTGCTCCAGAGGGCCACAGCATTCTGTGTCATGTGTCTGGACCTTCCTAGACTGTGGCAGTTTTACCGAGTGTAGTACAGTGTTGGTGACCCAGTGGAGGAACCAGCCAGTTCCCCGGGGCTTAGCTCCCTGGAACTAGGCCACAGTCCCTCCTGCTTCTCCGGCAGTCCTCTCCAGAGGCTAAGCCAGGCAACTGCCAGTGAAGTGGAAACAGAGAAAGAGGGAAGACGGGAGCACCCTCGATCTACGAGCATATGTTTTGGGAACAGGGGACTGAGCCACCACTGAGGCAAGGACACCGGAAGGGAATGATTGATAGAGAGTTCTTCAACCAGAAGGAAATTGCATGGCTCTAAATTGGCTGGTGCTAAAGTAACGTTTCCCTGACAAATGAACTTGGCAGTGTTCCAAGCTAAATAATTTTTTTTTTTATATATACTGTATATATGCTGCATTTCCCCCTCCTCCCATTAAGGAGAGACACTGGAATGTGCGTATGCATAGGTATGCAAGGCAAAACAACATAAGTTGCAACATTGCAATGGAAGTATTCACAAAGTATATATGAAGGATTGTTCAATGGATCTTTTCCGTTTAAAAAAAAGTCTGTAGCCAGGGTGTTTTTCCCTACCCCTTCAAATAGTTTTCACATCTGTATGGACACATGTGGGATCAAAGTATTCTACCTTTAAGTAATCTACCTTTGCATCATTGCAGAAATAAACATCAACTATGTGTCTGATATGGACCACTACTACGTATGGTGAAAAGAAGAGTATTCCCCCCTAGCAAGGGACCCATTAATCCATTAACCAGGCGACTGAATGCATTAGCCAAGAGCTGTAAAGGTCTTCTGTAGCTGCAACATGCGTGCCTAGTAGTAGTCAGCGGTAGAGCACACAACAGCAGAGAAACATGCGGAAGACACCAGGGGGATGCAGAACCGCACCGTTCAGAGTCGGAGATAAAGGCCAAGTATCATGGATTACGACCATGTGTGTGATGGTGCAAGTCAGTGGCTGAAGCCCTTGGGTTCCCCAAAGGGAAGTGGGTCTTTGCTCGCATGAGCAAGGCATTCATCCTATCATTATTGTTTCTCTAATAGCATTCCCTGTCCATCACTCTGATTTTCACTTTCCCAACCTATTAGTTTCAGAACTGGGGCTGCGCATTGTTTTATGATCCACGGTGCGAGTCTGGCTGCCATGCATTGAACCAGAGAGTATTATTCCTGCATTGATTGCTCAGTAGAATGGCTTTGCATTGGTTCAGGAAAGGGGAGTTCATTAGCATGCACATACGCTCCGTGGCATTTTGGCAGCCGGACAAAACAATTCTACTGAAATGTTGCAGTGGGAATTAAAAAGTGCCCTGGCTTGTTGGGAACCAGAGAACGTGCGCTAGCATTAGACCTTTGGTCAATACTGGTGCCTCATGGCAGGGTAGGACTCTGTCTGTCACTATCCCTCTCTTAGGAATAGTGTAAAGAGTATGCCTGAGCCTAACAACCAAGATAAGAATTGGACAAATTATTTCCCTGGACAATGGGATTAGGGAACGTGTTATTGATGGCGTTAATTACAACTGAACATTCCAGGCATTTAGCTTTAATTCTATAGCCTGATTGACAGAGGCGACTGACCGTGAGATGGACCATATAGACTGGCCTGACTGCCTTGGTGGTGTCAAACTAATATTAGTATAATTTGACCTATAGTGTTTATTTTTCATAATCTGCAGCCATCATCCGTCCAAATGCCTAGCTTACCTGTTTTTTGTTTAAAAATAAAAAATAAAGCATTCTAAATGTAATTATTAAGCAGAATAATTAGCGTTCACAATTCGAATACCAATAATATTCGCTTTTAATTTAGAATAGTAGAAAAACAAATAACCATGCACATGTAAAAGCTTTCCCCAGATTTTCAATTACAAGTAAGGTTTCCTCCCATTTGCTACAGAATTTCCCTGCGCCATTGGCAGAACCATAAACGGAATTGATGAGTCTCTGTGTCCCAAATCTGCCCCTTGTGGTCCATGAAAAGATGGTTAATACATTGCAATTCCTCATGGAGAGAAATATTGCACCTGCACAGCTTTAATCTTGCATTGTGACAAAAAAAAGTCCTGAGGAAAGAATAGATAACTGTAGGATTAAGGAGAAAGTGAAAGTCTCTGTGACATGGCCTACTTCAATTTGACACAGGGCATTAAAATAGTACACTTCATAATGATACACCTGTTTCACAATTACTATTTAGTTAAGAATGATGTTAACTTTACCATAATGTGATCCACACCAAGTCTCTAAAAACATTATGGCTTTGATCCCTGTGACAAAATGCACATTAAAACCATGTATATTAATCGTAATGTCTCAGTTTGAATAGCATAAAAGACCAGCAACAAGATTCATGTTTTAATCTCAAATGTCTCACTTTTATTTCTCTCGGCCCAGGAGATGTGTGCATCGCTCAGTCGGTGAAGATCCAGCGTGAGCCCAAACCTGGCGAGTTTGACAAGATCATCCGGAGGCTGAGTGAAAATCCCAATGCCCGAGTGGTCATCCTCTTTGCCAGTGAGGATGACATCAGGCAAGTGCATTAGTGCAAGGCTATATGATAGAATGATAGTGACATTATTAGTGTAACTGAATGATGAAACACCAGTGGCTGTTTTTAGATCCCGACAGGTGTCAAATAAGCTAACCTTAGATTTCCTGAAAATAGGTGAGTTTCCTCTTCTTTCGTGAGGGTGTTTGAAGCTGTAGCACATTGGCATCTGTTAGCCTACTTTGTGCTCAAAATCAAGAGGATCATAATTTTACTGCAGCTCACGTCGCACTAGGACAGACATTTGAAAGGCTGATAATTAGGCTCCTTCATTGAAAATATGTTAAAAAAATCAAACAGTGGTGTTGGTCTTCATTGAAACAGTGATTTCTTCCTTTTGAGACTTCCAGCTTTTCTTCTTCTGCATGTCCTGTCACCATGGCTATTTCAGGTGTGCTTAAATATCACATTTCAATATTTTGCATTATGAAAGGGGTTCTCTCTTTGCTTCACTCTGACATATTATTCTTTTTTCTTATGCCCTGCCGTATCATTTGCTGAGAATGATGTTAATCATTTCAATTTTGATGCTGCAGTTTCCTTGTGGCTGTAAAAGTTATTTTCCCAAAAGTCTGCGGTGAACTTTTGAACTGCATAAGTATATCCACAAAGCAACCGAAAAAGTCTATTACATTTTTCTTTGAGTGACGCCAATATTTTTATTACCAGAAATGATGGTCTGTGTGTGCTCTGGCCAGACAAGATTACAAATACTTTCACTTAGACATTGTAGGTAGTGGAATTACCTATTTCAGACACAAACACAAAGAAAGTATTTTGGAGGAAGAAAACAAAAATAAACTCTAAGCCTTATACATTTTTATAAATGTAACATTTTATCGTTTTAGTCGTTTTAGTTAGGCCTTGTTATACCACATTGTGCTCAGTAAAATAGGGCCTTTATAAGGCATTTGTATTTAATGCTTGACAGGTACGGTGTGTTATGCTAGCAGAGTGTGGACAGTGATTTAGGGCTGTCTCCTGATGATGACTGGGCCAGAGTCCCTGAGCTCATTGACTTAATCCGGCCCTGATAACGGGTAATAGTCTGGATATATAGTAATTACAGAAAGCCAGTGGGGATTTCAGCCCGGCATGCTTGCTCTACCCTTGAACCCCCCTCAATGTGAGTTGGTAGAGGCTTAATATGGACCTAAACTTGTCTGCTTATGGGCGAGATGGAACATAAAAGAGTCGAATTTTTACCCTGTTTAGAAAGAAATGAATACTAAAAGATAAATATGAAAATACGTAGAAAACAGTCCAGGTTTTGTTGTCTTGCCTTCAACTGCAAATTCAACTGGAATTAGTGGCTTTTATAAGGTGTCGTCATGTTAATACTAAAATTATGCAGCATCAGAGCACTTAATGCTTGACGTGATAAAAAAACAATTCTGTGAATAACCTCATTGGGCATTTACACAGAAAAAGTAAACACACAGTAATTTCTGGATTATTATTATGAAGAAACCCTTCAAAATGCCGGACCTACTTTGGGGACTTTATTGTGCAGTTCGTCCATATTAATAAAGAATGAATACAGTGTTTGATCGCTGTTAAAACGGCCATTGAACAATAAAAGACTCAACAGGGAAACCACGGTTTGAGCTAGCCCATATTAAAAACATTTGTCCACAAAGCATTGCGGTCCAACAGGCAAAGACAGCAAAGTTTGTTTTTGTTGATCAAAAATGAGAGGAAACTAAAGGTAAAGTATTCTCTAAAGTTCAATGGGTAGCAGATCAACTTTCAAAAGGAACATCCATTCTCACTATTTGTAGCAATTAAACTAACTTTCTTTATTGGCTCGTAGCAAAGACCTTGTTTGTCTGGACAACATAGGGAGTGGTGAGATGCATTACTGGTGTGAACAGCAGATCCTTTCAGGCTGGTAATCATGAGGTCTGCCTATGTTGCTTCTTAATTAGTTTAATTTGCAAGGAGGGGCAAAAACATAATTGATATTATTGTAAAATTGGAGTCTGCGTTCTAAGGTCAAGAGGGACCCAGGGTACAGTCCTGCAAAAAAATGATGAATGATGCTCTGAAAACTACTCACCATGTTTAGCAAAATCCAAATGCCATTTTCTAAACCATATTGTATTGGTGCATGAAAGAAATGTTGCAGTTTCTAACGTAATGACATACAAAGTTAATATATTGTAATGTATGGCATTTGTGAAACAAAAACGGATTGCATAATACAGTGATGCTATTTCTCAACTTCATCCCTAGGCGGCTTCTTCAATCAGCTAAAAAGGCCAACCAGACAGGGCACTTCCTGTGGGTGGGCTCAGACAGCTGGGGGTCCAAGATCTCACCAGTGCTAAACCAGGAGGAGATGGCGGAGGGGGCTGTCACCATCCTGCCCAAACGCCAGTCCATCCGAGGTAATACTGTAATGCCACTAATAGGGTTTACTCATAAAGAACAATGCACTAGATGTGTCCAAGCATATTTTTACGTTGTAAAATAACAATAGACCTCTATTTGTACAGCACTATTCTTAACAATGCTGCTAATTGCTTTAACGCCAGTAAAACACAAAAAACTGAGATTTTACCTTTTTTCTTAAACATTAAACATCTTTAGTATGCTAATAAAATGGATTACTTTATATGGGACTATCTGGTTGGATAGAGCCACTGAATATGTCCTTTGCGATGTGTAAATGGAATAAAATTCTCTGTGGCAGGTCTGCTGGAGGTTCAAAGTCCAACTGTGTCTCTCATTGATCCTTTCAGGGTTTGATCGCTATTTCATCAGCAGAACATTAGATAACAACAGGAGGAATATCTGGTTCGCTGAGTTTTGGGAGAACAACTTCCAGTGCAAGCTCAGCCGGCATGCGTTGAAAAAAGGGTCTGGAATAAGAAAATGCACAAGTAAGTGGGCAGTTTCTAGTAGTGAAAAAAATGAAATGATTTTGGATTGTGTAAATCGATGGGGGGTTGTTTTGTTTCATTGCATCTACCGGAATTTCATTTATATCAGTCTATTTGCACAGTGCTATACAAATCATATATCTACTTGAAGTTTGGGTAAGGGCAATGTGTGTCAGTTGAGGATGGGTTCTCTAATTTCATTATAGTGGATTAAATGTCGCCATTACTCTTCGTCGACAAGTTCCATCTCTGATGCAGTGCAAAAGCAATCACAAAACTGGGCCATTACACAAGCTGAAAACCCAATCAATAGAAAATCCAATCAACGCATTAGAGACAAGTTCTTTGGTCGTTCAAATCAGTGGGCAGGCACTCCAACCCTGACTGTCTTTTGTTTCACTGGTCTTTAGAGAATCAGAACAGTGTAGATGTGTTCGCTGTTTTTGTCATGTAGCGCTCATATTCATTTGCAAGACGTATAGTTTAATGTTGAATGTGCATGTAACTTATGGGTTTGAAAAGCAACTTATTGATAGAGACCTGTAGTTTACTGTCTGTGCCCCATAAACTTCTGTTTGAACTTTTTTTTCAAATGTGGGTTTTTACTTTGACAAAAAAAAAACTGCGTAACACTAGCTTTTGGAGCTGTTTGGTAAGGGTGTGCTAAGCGTTGAAGGCAAAGCAGATATAAAATGCAGGCTTCAAGGCAACTGTCTCATCACATTTGTTGGCTGTTGTGTTTAATGTGTTTCGATGAAGAAAAAAAAAAAACACTCAACGTTCTACAGTACGTGTCTCAAGCAGCGAGACTGTGTTCCAGCAAATGGCCTTGCCACATAACAAGCAAAGCAATATGAAATTGTGCTGGGACTTGAGACAGTTGGGATATCAACTTTTCAGACCCTCAGTAAGGTTAAATCTGGTTTTATCTGAGAAAGTATTGTTTACAGTTTCATTTTCTGACTTGTTATGAGGTTGAAAAAGTACACACGATGGCAGCAAGGTACTGTAAAATGCCAAAAAATACCTTGAAAATAATTAATTGGCCATTGTTAATAATATTATACTATACTTGGTTACTGTTTTTGTATAACAGTTTCACAAAAGTACTTTGTGTAATTTCCAGTTTTACCATGTTTATTCCCATATACTAAGCTTTCTTTGCCCTAACTACAAAGTATAGGGAAATCTCAATCCCAATTCCAATATTTTTTTTTCCAACATTCTTCTGAACTATTTCTCAAAACATACAAATGCAGCAAAAATGAGAATTCACACTTTTAAACCACATGGTACCACATTGGTTGAGGTCTTCTCAGATAAAGTCCAACAAAAAAAGAACATGGTTTCTGAACCTTTCCCCGGTTAATTGGTCACATCAAATGAAGTGTTCTGTGGTAGACATTGTGGATTGTTTATTGGCTGTTAGATGGTCCTTCTTAGTAGGAAAGCAACTTGAGGAAGAGGAATGGTTAATACGTAATCTGGTATTTAAGTAAGGAAACAATAATGAATCACAATCAAGTGCATTGAATGTCTGCTACTGAATGCTTTCATGCAATGACAATGAACACTGGCAAAGACAGCTGCATCCATGTTTGAATGCACCACAGGACGTGAATTGCATCAACATTATAAAGCTAGCACTCACGTTTGCAACGTTAAACGTACTAAGAAAAAAGCCAAGTTATGTTGTTGCAGCAACACAGTTTACTGTACCTTTACATAAATAGTTATTGCAGTATTATTCTGTACATTTCACTGTATAGACAGGTGGATACTGTAGATTTTGCCGTAAAAACACAGCAGGGGATGACAATGTAAAAAATGCTGATCCACAAATATCCGGTATAAGTAATACAATGTATGCCAAATCCACATCATCCACATACACTGGGGTCATGGGTTTCTCATTTACATTTGTGATAAATGTTTATTATTTTCTGCTGGTGAACAAAACAAAGAAGAATGGAACCTCATGGTTTAGCATTGCTTATTCAGCTAAATAGGCCAATGCAATTTTTTGTTTGCATTAATCAACCAATTGAGATACAGTACAGTTATTAAAATGAGCGTGTACAGGTTAATTCAAATACCACCAAGAGCCTAGGAAAATCCTCAAATAAATAAGATTTATACAAGAGCAAAGCTATCCAGTTAAAATGATACCTAGTTTTATAAGCATAAGAGATTATAATATCATCATCATCATCATCATCATCTTCGTCCGCTTATCCGATCGGGTCGCGGAGGTAGTAGTTCCAGCAGAGAGCCCCATCCTTCCCTTTCCCGGGCCACATCCGCCAGCTCTGACTGGGGGATTCCAAGGCGCTCCCCGACCAGCATGGAGATATAATCCCTCCACCTGGTCCTTGGTCTGCCCCGTGGCCTCCGCCCAGCTGGACGTGCCTGGAACACCTCCCTAGGGAGGCGGCCAGGTGGCATCCTAACTAGATGCCCGAACCACCTCAACTGGCTCCTTTCTACGCAAAGAAGCAGCGGATCTACTCCGAGTCCCCCCCGGATGACTGAACTTCTCACCCTATCCCTAAGCGAGAAGCCAGCCACCCTTCGGAGGAAACTCATTTCGGCCGCTTGTATCCGTGATCTCGTTCTTTCGGTCATGACCCATCCTTCATGACCATAGGTGAGAGTAGGAACAAAGATAGACCGGAAGATTGAGAGCTTTGCCTTTTGGCTCAACTCTCTCTTCGTTACAACGGTGCAATACAATACCGCTCCCGCTGCTCCGATTCTCCGGCCCAACTCACGTTCCATTTTCCCGTCACTCGAGAACAAAACCCCAAGATACTTAAACTCCTTCACTTGGGGTAAGGACTCATTCCCTACCTGGAGTAAACACTCCATCGGTTTCCTGCTGAGAACCATGGCCTCAGACCTGGAGGTGCTGATCTTCATCCCAGCCACTTCACACTCGGCTGCAAACCAATCCAATGAGTGCTGAAGGTCGCAGGCTGATTATACACAGATTATAATATGTGTATATATATATATATATATATATATATATATATATATATATATATATATATATATATATATATATATATATATATATATACTGTATATATTCCCCCTACTATGATCTCTTGAATCCCCCTCTAAAATGTCTTTAAAGGCTATATTTTAGTATAGTTCTTGCTGTGTACTGTATACTGTGCCTTTCATCAGCTGTCAGGGTGGCTGCTCTTAAACTAAATAGCTGCTGCTCTTTTTCTTCCAGTATGCGGACCCAAGAGCACTGCAATTTTGTACAAGAAAGAGATGCATCCATTCCACTCAAAGAACCGTAAAACCACTCTCTCCATGATTCCTCCAACCCCCTTTTCTTCTCTACTCTACTCTTCTACTCTTTCTCACCTTCCTTTGTCTCTCTCTCTCTCTCTCTCTCTCTCTCTCTCTCTCTCTCTCTCTCTCTCTCTCTCTCTCTCTCTCTCTCTCTCTCTTTCTATTTCTGAAATAATTGCTCTACAACATACATGTAGTCAAAAGCCCAGTATGTGGTGATTGACTGGCTCAAAGCCAGTTGGACTCAAATAAACGTCATAAATAAAAAAAAAGAAATTCTATCAGCAGCATGACCAATTGAAAGTGATTTATATTGATTGTAACAAATACACACCTTTGCACATTCAAATCTAAATAGTATGTTATGTATTGAATGACATGAACAAATTGTGTATAGTGTAAATTTACAACTTCAACTACATGCCACAGTAAAAGCCAGAGTAGCCTATCATATTTACAGTTTCCCTAATAAATACAGATTGAATTTGAACCTGCTTACAGTAATATTAGTCTTACTACAGATGGTAGCTGACAGTTAAGTAGCTCATCCATCAGGAAAGGAACGTTAGACCGAAGGGATCAGGCTCCAGAGTTCAGCGCAGTGGATTCATAATTCAGTTCCTACCACTGGTCTCTGTCCAACTGTCTTTCCTTATTTCTGCTGGCTCGAGGCCTAGGTTTACATAGTGAGAAACACAAACCCTCCACAACCTGCTGGTCAATGTGTAGGGCTTGTGGACATGCCCAGATGGTCACACAAACCTAGTCAATCGCGGAAGCCGGACAGGCAGGTCATATGACCGCTTCAAGGCCTCTCTCTGTTTAGATTAGCCCTGCCAGATCAAGTGGCAGCACTATCTGACTGGAGGGACTGGCTGAGCTGAAGCCATTAAACGGGATCTGAAACAATTGCTTTTTGATCATCAAGCTGATATGGGCAATTATGGGCAACAGTACATTCCGGCACTTCCTCCGGAATTAAGCAGGTGCAAGTCAAAGAGAACGTGAGAAGTTTGTTGCTGCCCGAAGGAGGTGAACAGGCAAACCGTTCAGTGAACCATGGAGTTGTTTCCACTTGCTGTAAAATACAATGTTTTTAGTTCTGTTTTGTTTAGGTGATTAGCACAAAATGGGCCAGGGTGTTTACATCATTGGCCATTGTTCCGAGCTTTGATCCCCTCTACACAGTGTGTCCATATGATAATTACAGAGTAATGGATCCCCAGTGTATATGCACGCCATTATATTCAAATAAGGTTATACAAAAATACAGAAGGAATAGTAATATTTTGATAAAATACTTTTAAGCCTTGCCCTTCAGTAAACTAGCATAAAATGTCAAGGGGAGGAAATAGCTTTTGCTCTTTGAATAGTTAACCTTTGCTATCCTGAAAATATTTACTCCAGTTCACCATTTGTTTAATTTTTTTTGTTGTTCTTGTTTGTTTTTTAGATTGACTGACATTGACTGTCTATCACACAATCTCATTCTGCCCGATGTGCTCAGTCCTGAAAACAAAGTGATGTGGACTTGCAAAGAACAAACAATAGCAGCTTAGTTGCATGGCCGATCTAACCTTGACTATAGTAAAAAATAAGCCGGCAAATTCCCAACACGAGACAAACCGACAGGCTGTGAGCAAATTAAACCGCACAACGGGGGGGCATGAGACCTCTTCCCGATTACATCTGCATGGTTGGTAAAGAGCAGTGCCTATATGTCAATGCCAATTACTTTTGTCCAAAGGTTTGTCCAGCAGAATATAGGCAATATTGGTTGATGCGTGAAGCAGAAATGTCCCCCTTTTTCAATTCAACAAATCCAAAGATTCCAGTCTATTTGAGTCAAAAATCAATCTTTTATATAACACTAGGGCACACTAGTGACATCAGCTCCAACCTTCTCAAGCGACATTCCTTATAATGAATGTGCCTTGTGTATAGACACAGGCAGAGCTATCGGCCATATCAACATCCTCTGCAGGTGCGTGGCTTGTGCCTGACGTCAGCGCAAGGTAAGACCCGCTGTCAGTGTGAAGAGTCAAACAAACAGGGCTGAATCACTCCATTGCTCACTGTCCCAGTGGTCATGAGTCATCAGGGCCAGCGGGATGCAGAGGCTGGGACGGCTGCTTGCCTGCCTGCCTGCCTTAGTGTCTGCAGTCATATAGTTGTCCCTGGGACAATCCAAATGCCTCTGTGGAGCCTACAGCCTCTGTCTATACACCAGTGTTGCTGTTTAGAGGCATAATGGTTGATTTTATAAACCGTGCTTAATGAAATACTGTTCTGAAACTGACAACAAATATGTGCTTTTCTTTTTTTTCCATCGGCTGACATTTAGTAGAGGTATCGATGGGAATCCTCCTATTAAATGAGATGATATTTTCTGTGAAACTACATGATTACTTGTATGGCTTGCTAACAGCTTTGCGATGGGTCTGCTGTGTTTTTGTCTTTATACCTTCCTCCTCCCACTCTTGTGAAGCGACCTTGGGTATCATGAAAGGCGCTATAGAAGTCCAAGTCATTATTATTATTATTATTTATAAAGTTGTTTATTTTACCTTTGCTACTCTTGTAAAGGTAGTATTGTTGCTATGTGTATTGCTTGGAACAGTACATTAGAAAGAAATCCAGGGATCCAGGGATGTGATCCAGGGAAAACCAAGAGCAAAAGTATAAAAGAATATAAACTTCACACGTTATTGATAGAGGAAAGGTCTACTTATTTTAACGATTGTTGACAAATAAATTCACATCACTTGGCACCATTATCATTAGCTAAAAGCTGCAGGAGAAATAGTGCTGGACAGTTCTGCACACCAATGGTTTTCTGTTTGAGCTTCATTGCATGAAGCACTCATCAAGTGATTTGCCAGTCTAATTATAATTGTTTAGCCGTGTCTCACAAGCCTGGGATACTGCAAGACCCAGGCCTCTTTCACAATAGATTCTGCCAAACTACTGTTGTTTCCAAGAAAATGCGTTTTGTGTTCAATTTGCTTTTAGATGAGTCGCATTCAGTTAAAAAGACTCTTATCATCCTATAACTGCCCCCCAGACATATTTTTCAGGTCAGATGGATAATAGAACAGAACACATTTGAACAAATCTATTCGTCCCCTTCATAACAGCACATGTTGAAAGTAGTTTTGTCTGTCGCTAACATCAGAATATGACCTCTGTAATAAAATTGACGTCTCCTTATATTGCATTCTTATGCAAGACAGACCTTAGATTGGAAGAAAACAACCCTCTTATCCTTGTTGTGACATATGGACCTGGACAAAACAAAACTTCTGAGATAGTAATGTTTTCAAAGATTCTATGTTATCTTGGGTTTATAAAAAAGAAGTCTCCTTCAAATTCAAAGAGAAAGAAATGCAAGACAGTTTCATGACCTTGAACTGTTCATGACCTTGCAAACTGCTTCTTTCAAACTGTCAAGGCTTTCCCTGATGACGTTTCTGGATCAAGGATAGATGGGTTGATTGAATGCTACAGCATGCCTCTCAAATCTGGCACCACATCTCAGCAACCAGTCATAGCTTCTTTTTTTTTCCCCTCACCGTTTCATACGATAAAAGTAAGACTTGAAGAAGATCCACCTGAAGACCAGACAAATTAGTTGAGTTTGATTCAGGATTTACCAACTGTATCTACTTATCTGTTCAAATCAACATCACATAATATCAACTGCTACTAATTTCTTTAGATTTTAAACACCTCTTGCGAGACTGAAAATTATTTCACGTTTGGTTTTTCTCCTCTTAGAAATTATTTATCTTGTTGATACCGCACATGTCATGAATTAGGAATTGTTGGTACAAAGTAAAAAAAAGAAAAGGGTTTATAGAGAGGGTTTTGTATTAGGATTTGAAGGAATAACCTTTTAGTTTGTATGGGAGAGGAACAATATTAAAGTTGAAAGGGGGTGAGCAGCTAATCCCCTAGATGGTACTCCCTTTTCTATTGTACCTGTGAACACAGGCCAGAGGACAAATTAGATAGCATTCTTGCAGTGAGTAATGTCTGGGTAATATTGTAGCAGAGTACCAGCGAAAAGGACACTCTTGCACCCAGTAATACCCAGGTACACAAAACTTTATAAGAGGAATGACATTTTCTTTTTAGAAAACTAACAGTACATAAGATGTACACACCTCTTTCCTTGCCTGTACTTTATATGATGGGCAATTTACCTAGCCTATGTTGCAAAAGTGTATTATGCAAATATGCAGTGTTGTGAATGCATGATAGTTAACACCAGCCCAAATGTATGCTCTGAATCCATAACCAAGCAAACATGACAACATTTGAAAATCCTACTATAAAGGATGCTAAATCCCTAAATCAGCAAATGCAAGCTTTTCTATGTTTGATATCTGGTAAGCAATCTGACAGAATCCTGCCAGTTAGGGGAGCTGTTTGAACTGCCACACCTGGGATGTCAGTGCGGTTGGTTTGGCTTTAATCAGGTCCTCAGAAAATGTGACATAAGATTAAAAAGACGTGTCGGATGGTGTCTGAAGCTTCAAAGATCAGCTGCCTGTCACTGCTTCTTTCACACAAGCACACTTTCTCTCCAAAACAGTCTGCCAGACACTTAGTGTGAGTGCTTTCAAGCGACTTCTTGAATGAAGACTGTGACTACTTTGGACTATGTAAACGCTTATACGCTTCTAATAACGCTGATAGCGAGTATTAGACAGTGAGGGATTGAAGTTTCGGACTGAAGTCTACTCTGAGTCCATTGGACTTGTCACCCTGTGGCCATCGATCTCCCCCTTCGGAGATTTCCCATATTATTTTCCATTCTCGCCATGGTTTAATGGAATGAAGTGTTCCACGTGACCTCCGTGTTGATTCGTTGCAGGGGAATGGCCCGAGAAATTGCAGTCCATTCAGGTGGTCACTGACAATCTGTAGGCTGCGGCTGACGTTATTAACGAAGTCACAGGCGGGAGCTTTGGTCCTGTGTAGTTTCACCCAGAGAAATGTCAGCTGGGAACAGCCCCTGCATCACCCCCACCTTCTTGCCGTAGTCTTACACTTTGAATTGCCTGCATGATAGAGCAGTGAAATGAACTGCGGCATGAGGTGTCTGACACAAAGAGCCTCCAAGGGTCCTCACGGAAGGGATTGTTGGAGCGAGCCGAGGCACTTCTTCTCTTATCAACTGGAGCCAGTATTTTTCACACACGGCAACACCAACCGAGAGCTCTGTTGATTACAGTCTTAATTTGAAGTTGAGAACGTACTATTAAAAGCATACATAGACGGCATGGGTAATCTGTAAACCTGTTTGACGAACCTTCGTTTAAGAATGAAATGGTTTGACTTGTGATCGTGAGATCGAGACCTGCTCCGTGCACCTGCTTCCCGCGCTTTCTCGGCCAGGCCTACGTCCAGGCTCCATGGGTTTTGTTGATCTGACGCCGCAGCAGGGTCACCCCTCTCTCTCCCTGTCGCCACAAAGACAGTCTGGCGGGGCAGCGGCTAATTGAAGGGCCACATTGTTAATTGAAACCTCGCTTGGTGATTAACACATTTTCAAAGCCCATGAACAAGCCCCTGCTATGATTAATATACACCTGTCATAACTAATTACATTAATAGTGAAGAATGATTAGGCGTGTCTCACTCAGCCTTCTACTCCTCCTTCACCACTCAATTACACTCTGGGGTTGATTAATGTTTCTGCAGTAGTAGTGCAGAGGCTGTGTGGGTTCTGACGGTAAGAGAGCTGATAAACATGGTTTGCCGGTTGTTACTGCTTTTCCAGGCATGGCATCGACAGAAAAATGTGTCGTGCCCTTCTATGAATGCGCACTGAAGACTGATACTGAAACGTTTGCGCGTACCCAAATATGGCCTTGTTGCTTTTATTGTCAACACTGTAAGGTTGTTCATCTATGATGTATTATTGGTTGCATCTGCTACACTCACTCACTCTAGCACTGATATAAGGTGTGTAACACACTTGTTGATACAACCGATTAAGATTTCAAGGAGATTGGTTTCTCAGCACACGACACACAATATAACTGAAATCTTGATCATTAGGGAAGATTTTTTAAAGATGCAGCTTTATTGAGTACTTCTGAGGACATTTCCGCACCAATCAGAAGTGTCTTGGATCCCAGTAAGAGAACAAACAATAATTCAATAAAAAAAACTCCATGCTCCATTCATTAGAAAGAAGGTTTTGCTGATTGAAGACAGAAACAAATGGCATGAAATTGGCAGTACCTCCCACTCTAAGTAAACTAAAAGCAGAAGGGAAATATGAATTCACAATTGGGTAATCAGGGCACTTCAAAGGGTATCATTTGCTTGATTTTGCATTCCTTACGATCATTGTGAAGCACCTACGTTATTTGATTGATTGTTGCGCATTCATATCTGTTTTTTATCTGTATATTCACTATTCATATTTTCAACATGAGTCTATACAATCTACTGAGGTGTTAAAGAATAGTTGCAATTTGGAGAATAAATGAAAAAAATGATGGCCCCTGTAAGAAATGGAATAAAAAAACAGATTTCTTTACTATTAAAGGATGCTCATATGATAATTTATAGGGAGTATTGAAAGAATAGTAGTAGTACCAAATAGTATAGTACCAAATTATTTTATTCAAAGAAACTTACAAATAGTGTATTAAAATAGAGCAAGTGAAGGAAAAAAACATAACTCCTACTGCTACTCAGTTGTAGCCAAAGAAGTGCATCCCAATCACAACTAACAGCCCAACTATGAGCAATGCAAGTGCTCAGATTTTTCAAAACAAATGGCTTCCTCCAAACAGAATTAAACACACACAGGCAAACGTACACTAACATAATGACACACTTTATGCAAGTAAATTAGCAACTGGTAGTTCAAACCAACAACATTCTTGGCAAACCGTTATTACAAGTCTTAAAGGCAACCTTTCCATATTCCCTTTAGATCATGAACGGATCGGTAAGGATTCCTCCTACGAGCAAGAGGGCAAGGTCCAGTTTGTGATCGATGCGGTCTATTCCATGGCTCATGCTTTGCACAACATGCACAGAGAGCTCTGTCCAGGCAAAGTGGGCATCTGCCCCAGAATGGAGAGCATCAACGGAACTCTGCTGCTCAAGTTCATCCGCAACGTCAACTTTTCGGGTAAGTCTTTAGATTTTGAAGCAGGCATGCAAACGTTTACACTGTGCATATCGTACTCAAATTAAAGTTATTACCCTTAAGACTGTAGCTTAAAATATGTTAGGCACTGCTACTTGCAGGCAGCATTGAAGACCATTTGTAAAGTAGCTTTATCAGGAAAAACAGACTCTCTGAGACATAAATTGTTCTCCATTAAGTGTTTTGAAAACAAACAGGATGACATACAGCACAGTGAGTCATTGTGCCATTGTGGAGCGTTCCACAGAAGCAAAACATCAACAAAAACCAAAGAGAACATGAAAATAATAACTGATTGAGGTACAGAAGAATAAAAAGTTAACAAATAAAGCCTTGTAAGTTCTTCACCCTAACATGTAAACCAAAATTATAGTTATTAACGTGATTTTGACATAATTAGAGGTTAGACATACAGTACATGTTATGCTGTACATAGATAGTTGCAAATCTGTAAGTATATACCTATTCTGCAGATTCAAATTCCACAGAGCCATATCTAAGTCCAAATAAATGATGTTGAACTCTTCCTCTTGTAACTGTAGAGGTCTCTGGCTAAGGTCAGTTTCAGTAGCTCAGAAAAGCAGTTAATTATGGTATAAGCAGAGTAGCAGAAGGTCAGACTGACAGTGAGGTCATGCAATCAGGCACAATGCAACAAGTGGATAGTGACACTGAACTAACGCTCAGCTCCACCCTTATCACTAATTATATAGCAAGGGATGGACTATTTAGGTGACAGTGTCATACACTAGACACACACTAGGTCCAGAGAACAAAGAAAATAACACATTTCTGGACAGAGACCTTTTTATAGATCCACCAGACAGGGAAATTGCTGGAAATAACAGGGGAGGACTAACCTGTTTGGAGGTTCCAGGGACTTCCTCCCTTGGAGAGGAGGTCATTTTAAATAAAAAACTAAAATAAATCATTCGGATGCATGTTGAGAGAGATGTAGAAACAACCAATATGTTAAAACGGCTTGCTAGACAAAAGTAAGTAGTCCACTTAGATGTTTTACTTGATAAAGTAAATGTTAAAGTGGGATGCAAAAAAGGTCTGTTTGGAATGAATGAATTAATCAATTATTTTAATGAATGAATACTGTGGGCAGAATATGATGATTTGGTTAATATTCAACTTTAAATGTATTCCTGGAATAATTCTCTTCAACTAGTGGCTCTTGGGGCAATCAGGCCCACGCCCATGAATCAGGCCCGAGTCTGTGTTGTTGCATGAAGCCAGCAGTAAAATGTCCCCTCTCTACTTAAAAGGAGAGGAAAGGACACAACATGTGTGTTTGCCATGGAACAAATGTTTAGCCGTTATGAAGGAACACAATTTGAGAAGGCACCGAATCATAACTGCGACACAGGTTGGAGTGAGTAGGGTTTACTGAGGGCAGTTGTAACAGTTTTTGCTTTTTACTCTGTACATTTAAAACCACTTTAGCTGCACAAGTAATATTGTATGTGTGCACTTACATCTATCTACTAACTGTTTACAACATTTAAAGGTTTCTAGGGACAACATGTGTGGAGCAATTTTTATTTGATGATGGGGAGTTGGGTGTTACATCTGGCCCATTGCCAAGGAGCAATTGTAACACTATATGGTGGAAAATGTAACAAGTTCTTAAAGACCTGCATTCGAACAGACTGACTCCAAGTTAAGGAGATGTTGTCACAGTTGTATTTAAGAAAAACCTTGAGCCCAAAGTGGTTGCAACTTCCTCAATAATAATCTCAACAGTACATTGGCCTTCACACCATAAGTAGCGTAATAATGACAGAAACAAAATCTTCTTTTTAGTTAAATAAAGATTTTTTTTCCAACAGACCTTCGTCTGGCCAGGACTTTGTTTGGTGTTTGGACAGTGGTGATTCCCATCTCATCTACATTCCATATATCTTAAGCTTTGAATTTGGGTTTGGCCAGGGTCCCAGTCAAATTATCAAAAAACATAGAGACATTTGTGCGGTTAAAGATTGTGTATCTGGCCAAGCTTGTTGCCTGGGAGCTATGAATTCTCATAGAAGGATGCCTCTTCAGAAAACCTGACAACCAATCAGAGCCTGCCATCTGATTTGCATGCCAGGATGGAGATTGCTTGCGATTAAAGACTACAGAAAGCTGGTTGGTAAACCCGCAAACAACCCGAAAAAAAAGAAAATTAAGTATTCAAATACAAATGAGGGTCCTTGAGTATTAGTGCCCATCACAAATGAGTTGTTATCAGTAGCCACATACTAAATATTGTTGGTGCTGTTCTTGCCCAACAACTGAAACAACCACTGCACAACCATAGTCATTAATGCATTATGAGCAATTCTACCTCTCTGGGTGAGGATCCATAGCATAGGTCAGCAGCCTCAATCAGGTAACTAGTGAGCCTGTCTTCCTGCTCCACTGTACATACTTCGCTGGCTGGACAGTAGCCTACACTTGGAAGTGGAATTGGGCTCTGGACGATTCTCCTCTCTGCAATCATCTTCTTCTTTTTGATATAGCGGTACAAGACAAAATATCAAATGGTGTTGCTGCTGCTCTCACTGACTGGCCCCTACAGACTTCCTCTGCTCTCTCCATCATGAACTGGGGCACTCCCCTGTATGTTTTGCTGGCCCTGAACCTAGGCATTCTGTCATCAAACAACTCAGATATTTTCTCATTAAACATGAAGTAGTAACTTAAAGGAGCTATCGTCTATCAACAGTCAAAAGGGATTGCATAAGGATATATAGCCATAATAGTAAGACTAAGCCTATGTAAACATGATAAAAATAATGGTGAATAATTCCTTTGAAAATGTAATTTCTCCCTTTGTCAGAACAATAAATTATGTGCAATGATTAAGCCATGTGATGGGGTCAGTTGCAACACTGGTGGGGGCCTATTTTAATCTGGTGTTACTACTGCCCCCCTCTTCACATTTCTTTAGTCTAGATAATATCCTACAGCTTTTGATGAGTGTAACTTGGCATCTTGCTGAATCACATAAATCCAATGATAAACAAACATGCAAAAGCAGAGCATTCCTAGATGTTACATAACTTAGAGTGATAAAAAAAAATGTGACCAACTTCAAAAGAGCTGAAAGGCAATTCTACATTTGTAAATACTGGCTACTTAATATATCGATAATGATTATATACACTTTTTGTATATAAAGTGGCTGAAGGTCTTTAGAAAGGTCTATAGAAAACCTTGAATTTACTCATTTGTTACACAGACACAGGTGTACTTCAGTTGGATGTACCTTATCCAATCATTTAACGACAGCACAGTTGTATTCAGATATGCAGTTAATCGGGTTCATTGACTTTCTTGCTGCCATGGGCTAGCCAACCCTTATTTTGACTGGATACACTTTATACTTGATATTGTACCAGCCTACCACACAGCCTCACATTTAATCCGAGGCCAGGGACGTGCTCGGGGAAAAAAAGCTGGTATTTTCCTAGTATAATAGAGAGGAGGCCAGCAACAGTCAGCAACTCATTATACATCTTCAAAGTCAAGACATTGTTTAGCTATTCCTCAACCGGATGATTACCATGCAACCAGGTCACTGTATTGAAAAAGAAAACGCTGTGAAAGTCTTTTCCGAAAGTTTCATATATTTACAGTTTTGCAGAATACAATACTAGGTAATTGGTAAAAACTACAATCTGTATTATATAGCTGTATTTATTATAATTGATGTAATATTTTTTTCCACTATGAGGAGTGTAGCCTTCGCTCTAGGGGTTAAATCCAATATGGCTTAAAAATCAATGCCTTAAACAAATTACTGGCACACATCTTTGAACTCTCTGTACACTAGAATAGCGAAAAAGCTTTGTCCGTAAAGACACAGGAAATGTGGACCTGGTCCTACAGACTTCGGGGAAGTGTCCTGGGGCACCAATGCTGACTAGAGGAAAGGAGACACCTGACCACTTGAAATATTGTTGACGAGGTTGCTGTTTATCGATGCTGTTATTGATGTTACTCTGTAAACTGTTGTTATTCACAGAAAATGAGTCCCGTGATTTATTATGGCTTCATTTACAGGATCCAATGTTGTTGTTGTTTTTTCCATAATAAATATCTTTTGGTTATTGAAATTGTTCTTCAAACAGTAGCTACTACTTTGTAAGTTGCAGCAACAAAAAACCCTTGAGACACAATGCGACCTAAGATAAACTTGGCAGTTTGTTGAGATGGTTAATTGTGGCAAGTGCCTGCACATGAAAGTTTAATTGCAGAGCTGGGAAGCGCATACAGCAAATGCCTCCCTCCTAGTCACGCAAGTAGCACAATTATGTGGCAAGACAAACAAGGAGAGGAGGGTAAAATACAGCTTGTAATACAATGGAACACCCTTTTTAAGCCCTTTGTCACAAAGAGATGAGTGGGAAAAGCTGACAAGATAATCAGCCCCGGTGCTTGCCCTTAACTCCACTCTATCAGATAACTACTACCCAGGCGAGGCGAAGCGACCCCCTTTCACAGTTGCTTTATATTACATTGTATGTCGGCATCCTTGCGTACCTGTACTATCAAATGCTCTTTTTGCATGCGATAAGAAACAAAGGAAACTGTATCAGTGGTATTCTTCAGAGCAGCAAGAGGGACCAAGATTTTTTGATTAGAGCAAGAGATTTGTTTAACTGTGACAATAGCTTATGATCTTTTTGTGTGTCTAGTACAGGTTACAGTAACAACTATGTTGATTAATTAAACATTCTTATTAAATGCATGCATTAAGATTTCACAAATCTAAACATGTTTTTAAAGAGGTCTGTTAAGACCGTAAACTCTGTTTATTAGTATATTTTCTTGTCTCTCTTCTTTCAACTGTCAAATGATATCCAGTCTGAGACCTTTTGATGCAAAGAAAGATTTCAGCTTTGCTGTGTTTTCTCAAAGACTTCCCAGCACCTTTGAAAACTGAAAAGTTTTAATGTCGCTTGAGTACCTGTTCTGAATACCTACTGGAAACTGCAAGAAACTCAGTTTCTTGCTAGATGACAAAGAGAAGCCTGCCAACTTAGAATATGTATTTTTACCACATAAACATTTCCTTGAAAAGGCTCATTGTTCTTTTAGGATTCAAGTCTCACATGTAGCTCTGTGAACACTCCAGGTTTGACTGGTGAACATTGTTTCTTTTTCTTTTGTCCTTTGCAGCATGGCTGGGAGAAAGATAAAGGGAGAGAGAGAGAGAGAGAGAGAGAGAGAGAGAGAGAGAGAGAGAGAGAGAGAGAGAGAGAGAGAGAGAGAGAGAGAGAGAGAGCGAGAGCAATCTATGTTTCTCCACACGGTGGCTTTCCACCCAGGTCCCTCACCCGTAAATCTCTGAATCCTCAACACCCCACACTTCATAACATGTTGTGGGGAGGCAGAGGGCTTTGTGAGTTGGCTCTGGACCCGACAGACCCAGAGAGACAGGAGCTTGGATCTCACTCCGCTAATCAGGATGTGTGCTGTCATTCGTTAGCGCTCCGGGAGGGGACTTTGAGGGTAGTGTGTGATGGGGCAACAACAGGCAGAATGAAGGAGTGTGAAAATATACGAGAACAAGAACAGACAGCAGCCCTGGCCCGACCCAAGGGGGGAGGGGGCCCAACATGGCTGTCACCATCCATTTGGCTCTGCTCATTAGCGATTTGGTCCAAAGCTCAAAGCCCCCATGTAACTTCATTCAATTACGGTGCATGATGGAGACAAAGGCTTGAGATCTTGGGGTTTACGAGGCAGATGAACACATTGCTACCATACAATGGAATATGGAGTTTGCACGCAGAAACACACACACGCACAAAAATACACACACTCACACAGTGACACTCAAAAGATCAACAATAAATGACTCTTCTCTGTCTCTAAAGGAATTGCTGGAATGCCTGTAGTCTTCAATGTGAATGGTGATGCCCCAGGGCGCTATGAGATCTACCAGTACCAGATCAAGAACAATACCTCAGGATACAAGATTATCGGCCACTGGACAGACCAGCTGCACTTAGACGTATGGCTTTTACTAAATCATTCAACATTATGATCTTGATTTCATCTCATCCTCAGTTGGTGGTATGTACATTTTTAGGTAAAACGGGAGAAATAGAATTGAATAGTATTATTTTAGATGTATATATCTAGATAGATAGATAGATAGATAGATAGATAGATAGATAGATAGATAGATAGATAGATAGATAGATAGATAGATAGATAGATAGATAGATAGATAGATAGATAGATAGATAGATAGATAGATAGATAGATAGATAGATAGATAGATAGATAGATAGATAGATAGATAGATAGATAGATAGATAGATAGATAGATAGATAGAGATATATACAGTACTGTGCAAAAGCTTAGGCAGGTGTGAAAGAATGCTGGCAAAGATTGGTCACAGCAAATATTGATTTGATTTAGATTGTTCATTTGTTCATTCACTTTGCATTTAGTTAATTGATAAAAACAAACTATTAGCAATTTGATTTTTGAAAGCATTCTTACTTTACACACATTATTTTGCACGCTACTGTATATATATATTTTGGGGGGGGCAAATGCTGCATTGTAGTAATAACGAAACAATATTAATAAAATATAAACTGAAGTAGATACCACAAAGGACTACTTTGCTTTTTCACTGTTAATAAGTGGGAAAGGGGTTCCTAAGTAATTGGGAGAGTAGTTTCCTGTCTGAATATGGACAATTCTGTTTTGCGCTTTAAGATAAGAACCGCTTTTAAACCATTGACTTTTTCATTGAACATGTTTGTAGTATTGTTTAATGATTAGTCAAACGGTCTTTAAAACAGCTGCAGCCTTTGATCCTACCGCCATTTCCTTTTTTGTTTCTTTTTCATCACAGTGTGTTTGGTTACTCTTTAATCCAACAGGAGTTAATTGAATTGTGCCCTCATGCATATGTAATACGCAGGAACGGAAACGAGATCGCTGTGGCCAAACAATGTGATTGGTGTTAATGGATTTGTTTTATTCATACTTTGAATAATTGGCGTCAAGTTGTTTTTGCAAGTGCTATTTTAATGTAGATTATTGTCATTATTTTTATTCATGAATTGTTTTATTGGTATTTTACCACGTTCTCTAGAGCGCACTGCGTGTAATTAAGATACATAACATTAATATAAATAACATGATAAATCTATGTAAATGCTGCTGATATGTTAAGATCTGTTTGTGTAGCCCAGTAATTCAGACAGTGATGCTTTTCTCTCCTGCGCTCATTTTCCCTCTCCAGATTAAAAATATGCGTTGGCCCGGTGGGAGCCGGCACATCCCAACCTCCATCTGCAGCCAGCCCTGCCGGCCTGGCCAGAGAAAGAAGATAGTGAAGGGCATGCCTTGCTGCTGGCACTGTGAGAACTGTGATGGCTACCAGTACCAGGCGGACACTTACACCTGCAAGATGTGCCGCTTCGACAAGAGACCCAACGAGAACCACACCGACTGCCAGCCCATCCCCATTGTCAAGCTGGAGTGGAGTTCCCCCTGGGCCGTCATCCCTGTCCTCATTGCCATCTTTGGCATCATGGCCACTCTGTTTGTCGTGGTCACTTTTGTCCGCTACAATGACACGCCCATCGTGAAGGCGTCGGGCCGGGAACTAAGCTATGTGCTGCTAACGGGGATCTTCCTGTGCTATGCCACAACTTTCCTCATGATATCCACCCCAGACGTGGGCATCTGCTCTCTGCGGAGAATCTTTCTGGGCCTGGGAATGAGCATCAGTTACGCCGCTCTGCTGACCAAGACTAACCGCATCTACCGGATCTTTGAGCAGGGTAAGAAGTCAGTCAGTGCCCCTCGGTTCATCTCCCCGGCCTCCCAGCTGGTCATCACATTCAGCCTGATCTCTGTACAGCTCCTGGGCGTGTGCATTTGGTTCGGTGTCGATCCCTCCCAGGCCATCATCGACTATGAGGAGCAGCGTACGATGGATCCGGACAGGGCCTGCGGTGTACTCAAGTGTGATATCTCGGACTTGTCGCTCATCTGTCTGCTGGGTTTCAGCATGCTGCTCATGGTCACCTGTACTGTCTACGCCATCAAGACAAGAGGGGTGCCCGAGACTTTCAACGAGGCCAAGCCCATTGGCTTCACCATGTACACCACCTGCATAGTGTGGCTGGCGTTCATTCCCATCTTCTTTGGGACGTCTCAGTCAGCGGAAAAGGTACAGTGCGCTCAAGAGTTTGAATCTGTGGTGTCTGTCGTTTTGTGGAGGAGTTGTGGAGATTTTTGTTATTCTCGATAGACCAATCATTCTTGCTTTGCCTTGGTCCAAATATGGATGATTAAAGATTTCTAAAATTGCATGCACTGCCATCATCAGTTTGCAAGGCAAGCGCAAGCCAATTAAATCGGTGCATGTGGGCTTTGCCGTTTTTTTTAAGTTTTGTTTGGACCTTCACTTCCTTTTGCTTCTCATGGTGAGTAAAATGGCCCACTCAAATTGCGCTTGTTGTACAACATCAGTCTCTTGTGTTTTGCATGCCTCTGCTATTCATCATTGGAGATGATGTGCTTTGTGCTCCAACATGGGGATTACGAGCCTCTTTGAGCTGAATTCTGTTGATAATTTATTTCACCTCAGGTTTGTTTGAATGCGTTTTTCTTTAATTGTGTTTCTCTGTGTGTGATGGATTCAGCTTCACTGAGAAGAGATGCTGAGTGTTCAATCCCCACTGCCACCCTCTCTCGTGTAAAGGAGTAGGGTTGGCTCATTTCAGAAGTAGTGGAATGTATGAGTGGCCTTCGCTTTTCCACGGCATGTGTCTTATCAGCAAATGCATTATTTCGAGTCAAGTCTTATGGGAGATTACGTTGAGCTGCAGTATTCACAAACGTCATGGAGGAATTCCCTGTCAGAGGGTTACGTTTGTGTTATTTCACACACCTTATTTTGGGCTATTCCTCTGTAATGGTTAAGATTATAAGTCGTGATTTAGCAAATGTTACTTTAAATGTTACCTTTACTCTCTAATGATTCTTGTATGTGACAAACCCCCATGGTGACAAACCTGTAAACCTGTGGGACTCTTAAGCATGGAAGGTGATAAAACATATTGATGTTGAACTAATCGGATGTGATTTAGGTGATCTTTGGCACATTTCAGTGTAGAGGTTTCGTTTCATTACGAGTGGCCATTTTGCAGAGATTTGCCTGAAAAGAAAAGAACCCTATATCATCTGTCATGTCAGTGCTGGTAAATGTCATCGCCTTTCCTCTATGCGATTTCTGTCACCTTCCCGATTTTATGGTCGATTTAATAGTTTTGTGATAGGCTGGAAATTTGATAATGCAGGGAGGTTGTGAGCGAGATGTGAGTCATGCTTTATTGGCATCTGTTACTTTCCTGTAGCTTTCTATGGGCCCTCTTTGGCTCCTTTATGTTGTATATTCGCATGTCACCGGTGAAACATGAAGTGTCTCCCTAAAGCCATTTTAGACGAACAGTGCATGCCATCCCAATGGTTGTACTTCCATTCACTCTTGTTTTACGTATTTTCTGAAAGAAATGTATTGAAGGGTACATACATGGTTCAGGGAAATAATCAGACAGGTTAATTGAAGTGAATGTAGCTTTCCAAGGTAGAGCTATAAAACACAGCAACATTAAAGATGAGGATCAATTGGTTGCGTCGTAGAAGTCAGCTGCAAGTATAATAGGCCGCTGCTGTGCACTGTTTGACAGGCAGTCGTGCTCAATGAGCATGAGAGGAGGTGGATGGCAACAGACTTGACTAATTATGCCACTGTTTTATGTGGAGGTAGGAGGCTATGTTTTCCCGGTGAGTCTGATAAACTGGCCGGGTTGTTCAGGCAAAGCTAATGTTGCATGTTGACGTTTTCTTCCAATCGCAAGGGTTTGCCTTTAATGCTTTAGAGAAACATGAAACACATTTTTCTGTTAACCAGCACACACAACAACAACAACAACAACAACAACAAGCATGTTGAGTTAAGAAGCAGCAATCAAGGGGGGCCATGTTGTGGGCGAGCTGTTTGATTTGGTAGTATATATATTTATATATATATATATATATATATATATATATATATATATATATATATATATATATATATATATATATATATATATAGAAGCAAGTTCGGGAGGAAAAGAAAAGTTGAACATTCACATTCTGTGAAGCGGTCTACCATAGAGACGGATGCAGAATTGTTACTAATCACAAAGCATCCCTAAAATATATTCTTTATCTGGTTTTCTTCAAAGGGAGCTTATGCTGGCACCCAACCAGTGGCGACCACAATGTGTTCTGACTATCATATCAAACATATTCACTGCAAACAAAACCTAACCAACGGCTAAGAATAATAAAAAATCCGTCCATAACCTCTTTGATGTTGCAGAGGACAAGACGAATGTGCAGGGATGGCTGAAATGGAAATATCAGCAGTCGCCAGCCATAATCATGGCTGGATGAGGCTAATCGTATTAATGCATTTATGTTTTCATGTTGTTATCTGTTCCGCAACGGGTGCTGCATCGGGTTTGTCAGTGGAATTTGATGTACCCATTGAAAACATTTGATGCTGGCATATGCAGCGTTATCACATTATCAAAGGTATGAAGATCCAAATGGGAAATAATTCATTTGGGGGGGGGGTTGCTTTGATGAGAGCTGTGGGGTGAGAAGCCCTTTTCATGTGTTTTCAAGGTCTTCTGTAATTTACTGGTAGGCTGACTCTACACACATATACATATAAAACATATAGACAGGGTCCTCTCAACAGTTGAATTGGTGAAGAGGGCACTCACAAGGGTTTTGTCAGAAACTACCAACAATGTTAAATTACTCTCTGACACAGGAATCAGATCCCTAATCAATTGGAAGCTAATGATGGCCTGTTCCTGTAAATACACTTCCAGTAAATACTTCCTAGTGGTCGTCCCTGCTGGATTCCTTGTTTCTATGGTGTCCCCGGCGATGGTCTCCTGCGGTTAGGATCAGGCAGATTGCTGATCATATCAGTGTCCCAGGTCGGATTTATCACCGAGCCGAGGACAGAGATTGTCAGAGAGTCCTTGCCCCCTCACGGAGTGACTGCTCTTTGTCGTTCAGAGGAGCAGCCACACTTTGCGAGTCTCACCCCGGGCCTTGTGTAATCTTCTTAGGAGATTACATACTCTCCCTTTCAATCATAAAGAAAAGCTTGTGTTATATTCGGGCTGCGGTCAGACCCAATGCCTCGCAACAGGATGCGAACTAATATGGAGGTGCTGCTGAACCGTGGACCAGGATTTAGTACGTGATAACGTGGGCCACAATAAGAAGTTTGGTTCTGTAATTGGATACCCACGATTGGCATTACAGTGGCACCCACTCTCAGAAGAGGCTGTCTGACATATATTTCAGCATGGGCCGTTATAAAATATCATTACAATCTTAAGTCAAAATGATTTAAACGTAAAGTGCAAAATATTTTGTTATGTTTTATAGGCCTTCTGGATTTTATGTCATCCAAGTCATGATGTCTCCCAATATAGAGAGATAACAGCAGTCTCCCAAAAGAGCATCTGCAAACAAAGGATGGTGTCACTGTATGTTCAAAAGTACAAGGTACATCATTTATAGCTTCAGACATGCCAGTGACTGCGGGGCCTATGGGTTAGTTATTCCCTTGCCTTACCACTCAATCATTCGTGATGTAATGTCACTCTCAACCTCGGGCGAATCTGTTAGAGAAGTGGCTGGTAGCTGGGTTTCCAATTTACACCCCTTCGCCTCCCGCTCAACAGTAGTGGAGGAGCTTGCTGACTCTAATCCAAAAGGGAAACAGCATTGGGCTTCAAATTAGATGCTGTTCAAACCAATTGGACCATGGAGGTCTTCGATAATAACCTTTAGTTGTTTTTCGAGAGGAGACTCAATATGGTGGACTCTGCTGCTCAGTGTATCCAATGTTACATTCGGTTAGCTAAACAGCGATGGTGGTTGTGCATTGTTGTATCTGCCTCAAACATACCATACAATACGGCCTGTGGTAATTATTGTGCACTTCAGCACATCAAATCCTAAAGTATGCTGCTTTTTATTCTGTTACTCTCAAATATCAACAAGATAAGCTGTGTGTGTGTGATCAGTCATGATTCCACTTTGAGGATATTAGATACTTTAAAGGACTTTTCCTCCAGTTCAAGGTGTCTTTCCATGCTCCATGTTCGTTGCCTGTAGACATACACAATTTCCGCCAGACATCTGGAAGTTCCAGCTGTTGTGGCTCTCAGACAGCATGCTGTCCTCCGTGCCTCAGCCAACCACACCCTGTGACCCCAGGGCCAAGACATCTGGGTGTGTTCGCCCAACAGGGGCTCTTTCTATTCGTAAACATGTCATGAGCACACAAACAAACAAACCAAAACTTGTGGGTGAGACCATGGGGTGTCGAGCACGCTGGCTAATGGTCATGCTGAGAATGAGCAAACGGAGCAGTTCATCTGCTCCCGTGCAATGTCACTTCCTCATACGATGTCGTGCGGATGTCACGCGACGTTTCAGAGTTCATGCGTTCGGTGGTGTGGCTCTGTATTGCGATTAATCAACAATAAAATGCTGTGGGCGATTCCGTTACAGAGTTAATCTATAAAAGAATGGCTTTCCTATAACCATATTATTTCCCTATTCGTTTATGCAGCTCGGTCGGTTTGAACGCATTCTTTCAAAAGAGATTTGGTATAATATGAAGAAAGAGAATAGTAACATAGTTTCTACAGTCCCTCCCCATGGCTTTGAAACAGGCATCACACTCTGGAATACAATGCATTTGTTCCCCTGTCATTTCTTCTCACTGTCTTCCCGTGTAACGAGGTTTTCTCTCTTCCCCACTGTATCCAGATGTACATCCAAACCACCACGCTGACCATCTCGGTGAGCCTGAGTGCGTCCGTGTCCCTGGGAATGCTGTACATGCCCAAGGTCTACGTGGTCCTATTCCACCCGGAACAGAACGTCCCCAAGCGCAAGCGCAGTCTGAAGGCGGTGGTCACCGCAGCCACCATGTCCAACAAGTTCAACCCCAAAGGCGGCTTGAGGCCCAACGGAGAGGCCAAGTCTGAACTGTGTGAAAGCCTGGAAACACAAGGTCAGTGTCTGTCGTACCTGGGTGGGTTGTCAGAGAGGAGGTGAAGGACAGAGAGAAGAGAAGCAGCTATTCATTTTAACTTAATGTACGAGTCCTCTGTTTCATCTCTACTTTTATGATGAGAGGTCTTATGAAAAAAAGAAAAATGCAGTGCGTACAGACTACAACACTCTTTTCAAATAAACAATGCCCTTTTTTCTATGTAAACATAATCGCTGCCAGTGTTATTTTCCACTTCAATAGCTTCGGGAAATTAGCTGATGTTATGTGAGCATGCAGCAAATTGGACGTTTTTGGCCAACTGAACTGGCATTGTTTTACAGGCTGTCTCTCAAACATGAAGCATAGCGGTCTAAAAAAACATGAAGACAAGTAGCCGGGTGAATAATAAAGTGGATCAATAGGAAATTCTTAACTTGAGGGAGGAGAGATGGGCTTAATAATTTCTCAGCCTTCAGCTGTTTGATAAACTAACAGGTCTAACCCTACTGCAAAAATGATTTGACCATTGCCCTTAGATTAGCTTCTCTGGATCACGCCTATGGCTTATTTTTTAATTGCAAAACCAGATTTTGACAATTCAAGTTCCCCGTTCTGAATCATAATTTTGTGGGAACACTTACTGATATGATGATGGCCCGCATGCAGAGAATAACATTTCAAAAAGTATCCTGGCTACAGGTGCCAAGTAATTGTTTGCGCCATGCTAATTGCCATTTCTCTAAGTCTAGAAAGCAAAAAGTAAGATGTTATCATTTTTTTTAAGTTTAAAAAAGGGTGAAAAGGACAAGTGCTGTTGCAAATTGCTTTGCTCAAGTATCAGAGTAGATTACTCAGGTATGGTCTGTGGTCATGGTCATGGAGGTGCCGGTCCATCTTCACAGGCTGACCCTTAACCTTTCTCTTTGTCCCCCTGCGGTTGGGGCTGACGGACTAATAGCTGCTCTTTGTGCTTGTATGTCAGACTGTGGCGAGGGAGGGGAGCCCTGTGAGGGACTTTAGACATCCCCAGGTAAATTGACAGACTATATAAGCTTGCCTTCCCAACTGTTGTTTTGATCACTTTTCTCCCTTTTTTTATGTTCTGCCAATGATCACTGGGGTCCTCATGCCTGCATTCCTTAGACATGCTCAGTGCATCACCACTGCCTATGGCTATGATGCAACACCCTGAATATTATACGACAGTCCTTCCTCGTCACGTGCACCCACCCTTAACCCGCCAACATCAATTCCACTGTACACTGTTGGCTTGTAATACAGTAAATGGCCAATCAGCATGGGCTAGTCAGCTAATGTTGGGGAGATGACATTGCTCTGCCTCGGTGCGGGGGACAAGTGATAGCCGTGTGTCCCCTGTAATTTGTTTCCCTCCCTGACAAACGGAGGAATTTGCGGTAATGGGACGTACAGCGACAATAAGAGGCGAGAGGCGGAGACAGATGGGACTGCCAGCTTCAATTCTTTCTGGACCATCTATTTTTTATCTTGGCCTCGCAGCGCAGAAATATTTAAATAAGGTTCATTTATCAAGGCTTCTCTAGGAAGGGATTTGTGGAAATCGAGAGTCCCTGCCACACACACACACACACACACACACATGCAGCACACCTTGTCCGAATATTCATTGCTCTCCTGAAATGCCCCCCCTCCCCCAAATCAGGCTGTTAGCTGAGGCCTGATTGGATGCTTCCCCTTAGACTCAGTCAATCAGTCAAGGCTGCTACGGTCAAGATTGGCAGATTGGTATGGTGATTACAGCACAGAGCACGCAAGCTAATGGCAATTTCAGCACATAACACATGCATACATAAATGCATACACATACATGCAAAAATGCATTGTATTGACACATACGGAATGGCCTTTTTCACAAGCTTTGAACAGTATGCTGTTCTGACCTGGACCTGCCCACTCCATTTGCTCAAGGCCGTGACAGAATGGTAAAACAAGACATGGAAACATGATTAGCTTTCTAAACCGTGTTAAGTATCACATTAACAATTGATGACGATAGATTGTAGATAAAATACAAATGAGCTCGGATAGCTCGAGACATTGGGTAATTTAATAATCGCCCTCAATTAAAGAGCCACTGCTGCATGCATTGCTTGGTGCACAGACAAAGATATCTAGGACATTTGCATGTGGTTCTTGACGCCTTGCATTTGAATGAGTTTGAGTTGCATTGCACACTTCTACATGATGTCTCTTTATAGCACTCTGCTTCTAAGGACTTAATCAGTTCCAAATGGCTTTGAGTCTAAACATCCTAACTTCAGCTCAGGTAATCGCACAATGTTGAAAAATATGCATTTCGTCTTTCGATGAAGAATTTGGAAATTCTCTTATCTTTTCTGTTTTGTTCATTACCTGTGCAACAACCCAGGTTGCAAACTTGAAAACTGCAACTCAACATGCAGTCAATGACCTGTTGTAATGGCAGGCTTTGATTTTGTCCTCTTTTACGTGGGATGGGTAGTTTTGCGTGGCTATCAGTTCACTTTGCTCCTGTAATACTTGTGTCTGCATTTTGATGCAATATCTAATTGTCGGTATTTTAGTCAGAGGTGAACTCCATCCGGTAATGCTGGTACAAAAGAAAATGAAAAATGTTACTCACTGCTTGCTATTCATATCAATTACCCTGTCACTCGGGTTGGTTCTCCCTGCACTCCCTTGTAAAATGTGTCTGATAAAGTCATGCATAAATGAAACCTCTCCCAGCCATCATTGAATAAGCTGTAATGAAAGATGGTTAAATTAGTCCTGGTCCCACCTCACCACCGTTTTTTCCTCTCTTCTTTCCTCTCTCACTTTTACCCCTCCATTCATAGCTTTGGCGTCCAAGCAAACATACATAAGCTACAGTAACCATGCCATTTAAGACGGGAGATACCCCCACTACAGAGCTAAGCAAGGACCTGCTGGCGGCGTGAAATGGAGTTCTCAAAACGCAAGAGCAAGAGGGAAACATAAAAAAAAATAATAATAAAAGATGAGAATAACAACTCCACATAGAGAAAGATTGTCATGTTTGTGTTCCAATGGGATCACGGAAAGGCTTCGATGCCAAACGGAGGATCGGGGAGGGATCCATTGGAAGTTGGGAATTGAGGGATGTCTGGAGGATACCACAGTGACGTTTCCCTTCCCCTCCCTCCATGTGGCTGTGTATCGGAGACTTTGAGCGGTCATGCTCCCAATTTAAAGCTAAACCAATCGCAGGACCTGACTGAACAATATGTTTTCCCTCTGGAGTTTGGAGCATCACTTTTTTTCTCTTGTTCTCTCTCAATCTTTTGTTCATTTTCATTTGTAAGTGAGAAATTATGTTGTATAAAAAAAGATTGTTTGTGCACTATGATCCTCTTTTAGACTGAATCTGATCAAATATTTGAAATGTGTAACACGGTATGTTACTTCGGTTATATATCGGTTATGTGAACAGGCCTCACTGTTTTCACTTGACAAAACAACACAGTTCTTAAAGACAACTGCCAAACAATTAAAACAGTCACAGAAATGGGTCTTACCGGCTTTATGTTCCGATGAGGATTTGACGATGACACATCGTCCCCAGTGGAATCATGGCTTTGTGTCGGGTCCCACAGCATGCCAGTAAAAACACCATGCGTTCTGTGCTGTGTTGTCAACGTGTATGGAATGCATCATCAGTCATACTTGTCCTTTCCACAGTCACGGTGATGCCACTGTTTTGGAGCATTACCTGCTGGGTTAGGCTTGTTTTATAGCTTAATAAAAAAAATGTTCTGCCCCCTTTTTTAACGTCTGCAACCGTATCCAATGACATAAGGGGAACATGTCCGTTGTGTTTTCGGTGTCTTTGTGTTGTATATCAAGAATAAAATAAGCCTAAATATCAGCAGATTCAAAACTATAATAGCATTGAGGGCTTTTTGAAAATGCGGGTTATTTGCAACTATCTGTAACTTTCAACGAGCCATACTGTATTAGAATGTTTCCCGTAATGATACTGGTCTTATACTTCTTTGATCACAGTCTTTGAACTCAATCTCTCTGGTGTGCCATGTTCTTCAAGTCTTGGTTAGGTCAGTCCCTCCCTTATTTCCTCCCTCATGTTTGTTCGTGCAACAACAACAAATATATATAACCTAAAACCTCTCATACATTCATTTGAATATTAGAGATGGTGTCTACGCTCCAGCGGGAAAACAATATTGTGGAGGAGGATTATAAATATATATGGGAAAAACTTTGTGGTTTACTTCGTAATTCTCAATGCTCTGCTCCAAACAGAACCCATGATTTACCGCAAAATGAAACGTTTTTCTTCTCCTTTTGATACAGTATTGTGGGATTGTTTGTGTTTGTGAATAATGATGATTTCTTGCTTTTTGGCCCCCCTACATTGTTTGTTTCCAAACACTTTGTCTGTGTTGCAAAATAGAGTATGTAAGTGCTGACCAAAATTAAATGGCAAGTTAATGTACGTTATTAAAAATGGATTGATCCTGTCTGCTTTATGTACTGACTTATTAAAAAATGAAAGCTGAAAAAGAAAATTACAGTGCCTGGATATTAATGAAATATATATATATATATATATATATAGAAAATATGAAAATGTGTTGAGCATGTCCATTTTTATACAAGATATTTCTAATAAATTCTTTTTTGCTAAGAGTTTTCTGTGTATGTAGTTGTGTATGTACTTTTTATATTGGAAGTTACCTCAGTTGCTCAGTGAAAGGTTTTAGATTCCTCTTATGTTGTGAATGGCTCAGTCATTGGTTCAGATCATCATTGACACTCTAAAATAAATGCACACAGATTCTCTAACATTTCCAACCCATAGTTGCTCTAGAGTCTAAATCTTGCACTACAGCAAAGCAACTAGTTTTAACTGCATGTGCGTGGATGACCTTGCTATTAACAAGTGATACATTCTAAAGAAGCCAGGCATGTGTTTGGGGGATGGAGGAGAGGTGGGTTTGAGTGAGTGTGTGGGAGCACATGAGTATGTGCGTGCGTGCGTGCGTGCCTGCGTGCGTGTGTGTGTAACAACCTCAAGAAGACGTCCTTTGGTATCTCCCCAACATCATTTACAGAAATGGAATTTCCGCATTCAAATCACACACAACATCTCATGCAGAATTGGCCCGGGGGCAAAGACTTGAGCCTTTTTGCATCATCCTGATATTCCAACTCCTTCAGTCCATTTCATTGCTGATTCATAAAAGCCATGTGGTCTGCCAGGGGAGATGCTGCCTGAGGTTTTGCTTGAAAGATGGAACGGATTGTACTATCTGCCAAAACATAGAAAATAGAAAAGCACTAGGGATTGAGTTTGATTCACTGTATGCGGCCGTGAAGGAGACTGCGCCGCTGTGCATTTCGAACCTGGACCATTGTTAGCCCCCCCGACTTTCAACTCCCTACTTCCTGCCACCGTAATGAAACATGGAAACAAACCGAACGTCACATTAGCTGGCATTCATGTTAGAACATGTCTTTGAAAAATACAAATAGCTCCAAAGGGCAAGGATTCCAATCTGTATTCCATACCAGCTATGCAGCTGATCAATTGGGTCCACCTCACTACGCTCTCTAAGCCTTACATGGAATGGGGTGGATGTCATTTTCATCCATCAAAGCTGTCAGTGTTACGGGGAGGGCACAGATGAAAGGATATAGAGCAAAGTGGTCCGTCTGGGTCGTCAATTCACATATTTATTTCAATGGGTTTGTAATGTCTATCGTGTTTTTCTATGACTGCTAATCAAATAAAGATTAAAGGAGTAGATAAACTACCCCATAACACTTTTTTTTCCAGCTTTAAAAAATAACGAGAGGGGCGTGAAGTAGTTACATATCTTGCTGTAAATTGTCTTTCAATGACTCCTTCGGGGATCCAAGATTAATTTCGGAGCTGAGTGAAAGCCAACCAGCCCATAAACAACTTCCAGTGAGAAACCTCAAAGTCCAATGCCTGTAGCTGTGCCACACAGTGTGCTGTATATTCTAGTGTACAGTGAGTTAGTGCTGTGGTGTGCTGAGCTGATGGAGTCGGTCAGTCTCTATCTAGTTACCCCCTCAATCTTAGCGCAATGTTCATTTTATCCTTATCTCGGTGCAGGTGTGTACCCCTGCCTTTGCAATTGATGTTGCTTCTGCCACACCACTGCAACTCGCTGGCATGGTCGACAGATAAGGGGTTTCATCTGGGATGGATGGATGCTGGGAAAGGAAGCAAAGCTCTGGAGCAAAAAAAAGGAAATCAAAAGTAGGTGCTGTAGGAATTTCATGGTGTGAAACAGCCACTACCCTCTGTGTCAGCACCCAGGGTGAACTGACTGTCTGTTGAACAAGGATTCATGGAGAAAATACATTCCTAGCAAGACATTATAAGCCTGTTTTGTTACTATGAAATTATCACATTACTCACATTACACATTACATACTTTTTTTGCAGTGGAAAGTGATTCTACAATCCCCTGATGAATTAACCTTAACTACACCGCATATTTATATACTGTAGGTTCAGGATAGGGTGATATAGTATATTTATATTCACGAAAATCAATGAAACAATATTTCATATTGAACATAATTAAGAATTGAGTGCAGAGTTAGAAATAGAGCTCTTCTAAAATGCTGTTGAAATGCTGCTGAAACATTAAACGATTTGTCTTGGCTGATTAAAGTGCCATATTTCTCATATTGCATATTTACCACACAGCTTTACCAGAATTGAATACAATAGAGGAAAGAAAATAACAGAACAACGGGAAAATCTGTTAATAACAACTGCGCTGTGAGAATAGTCTAAATTATTTTGTGTTCTATTCAAACTTGCCTATGGGAGCAATTGTATTGCAGCATCCTGTCTTAGTGCACACAAAGAAGAGGTATCTAAACATGAACAAATGCCAGTTTAGGTCTTTCATAAGCAGCGGTTTTATTTTTTCCTTATATGTTTTCATTGCATGTCCTCTTTCCATGATCAGACTTGGTTCTACGAGGGGGATTGGGGGGGCTTTGCCCCCTTAGTGTCAATGTGTGCCCCCTTTAATTTCCTGAAGTGTAACCCATTGATTATGCATCTTAAGGCTTCACCCTGACAGACGAAATACCGTGAAGCGATCATCTTAACATGATATGTGTTATGGCGACACCGCAGTTTGTACAGGTTACTACACTACACGTAGGCTCTGACTATGCTCATGTGTGGCAGTGCCACTTAGTTCATGTAGCTGGGCCTGAGCTGTGCTCATTTGAAATAACATAACCGGTTCTCAAAACAAGTTGCATATAGATTCAGGTATTTGGACCAGGGGTTGTGAGCTGTTCCTTCATATAACACATAACATATACATGGTTACCTCAACATGTCATGCATGTGTAGGACAACTTGTTCGCTCTGTCTTGGTACTTTGATTATGTGAGGTATTTTATGGACACAGTTAAACATTAAATATCCTGTGACAGGGAAATTCCTCTGTACTGGGTTCCAATGATTGATATTCAGACAGGCACATCCCCACTACAAGCAATTTAAATCGCCCAGGCAGAAATTAATTATGGTTAATAAAAGCTCTTTCTGGACCTCAAATAAACTCAACAAACTACACTGCAGCATAATGAGACCTTATAGAGCGCAAAGATGAGTATTCCATCAATGCAGCCTGAAGCCTTCTTTTTGAGAAGGCAGAGGCGGCACACAGCCTACCAGTCTACTCAGCATGCAATCAAGTGTCTGTCAAGTAACCTGTCTCTCAAGGTTGAAATGACATTAACTATTTAATCATTGTCTGATGTGAGTGAGAAAAAGTCAAAAGAAATGTCAAAAAATCCAAAGGTAGTGTGTTGATAGAATCTATAATTTAGCATAGGCTACTGAACTATAATTTAAACTTAAGTGGGATGGTAATTACCCAAAAAGTCACTTTAACTTTTTTCGATTTGGCATTGCAGTACAACCATCATAAAAGTCAGCTGAAAACCATATGATATACTTTTAAATAAAAATGTAGAACATATGCTGTACGAAATAAACCACCATATTTGCTCATACTATAATTTACAGTCTTGACCAGTTACTGCCGATCGTAGAAGGTGCACCTGCATGCTGATGTAAAATATATTACACCATTACTTATTAAAGCACAAGCACAGTAATGATCGCATGCTAAAACTGACAGTGTGACTTACAGAAGCAGGAACCCTGGAAACTAAACAGATATTTTATTCATTAGTGTGTTTTTGTGTGTGTGTGTGTGTGTTATAATAACTGTGAGCACACACACACACACACACACACAGACTCTTCTACCATTGCCTATGCTGTAACAGTACGTGATTTAGTGGTGTCAAGACTCAACGTCATCACTTTTCATCCACCTGCCTCTCTGCTAACTCCTCAGCTCCAGTCTCCCTCACAGTTGTATTTTACGTGTTCAGTTAGCCGTGCTACCGAAGGGGATGGCCCATACGTCTCGGTGAACTCTGTAAATAATTTAGCCCAACAGCCATTCCTATAAAAACCCCATCTATATTAATGAGCACCTTCAGAGAATTTGGATCTCTGCATGAAAGTGCTGCTCTGCTCCCTCCATCAGGCTGGATGTGTCAGGGAGGGGACATGCCACCCCTTACTGATAAACTCAAGGTGGGAGCAGGTAAGTGCAGGACAGAATGAAGTAGTATGCTAATATTAGACTCTAATCGATTTTTTGTTTGTCTTCCTGCACTAGAACTGTAGCGCTATAATTCGAATGATTCTTGCGTGAGGTGATATACATTTCCAATGCACAGCTCCAAAAGGTAATTAATCAACAACCCTCACAGTTTACCCATTCTCTGCAATACCTCGGTGCACAATGTATTTTTCATATGGCACAGTACGTACAGAGTGACACAACAGATCCTCTACTGGCCAATTATCTTCACAACAACGGGCCATTCTGATGTCAGATCACATGCACCGTCGGTAGTTAAAGTCTACCGCCCTATTATCCAAGGGGGGGAAACAAGGAATGAAATACCACTGCCTATTTCATACTTACAGCAACTCCAATAGGATTTTACGTGCAGCCGAGTGAGGCCACTGTCAGCATCAGTAACCTCTCAATCACCTCAGGAGGCTTGGTCATCTACTGGACCCTGTTGGGTCATGGTCCAATTACTGGAGGTCAACTCTATTCAGTCATCCATTTACTTCCTGGGCCAGAATTCCCTCCTCTCTGCAGTTTTTTGTTGTTGTTGCCGACTCTGGATCCCAGGCTAACTGCTACTGAAGGTTGGCATCTGTTCTGGTTTGTCACAACAACAGAGAAGGTCTTAATTTCAATTGTGTGAGCAATGTTGTTGTCTTACATCGTCCACACGGCGTAAAGCGGTAAGTAATACAAATGTGGAAACAGGTAAATAAGATTGCTTTTTTGTTGTTGTTGCTCAAGTCAATTTGAATAGGAGCGTCGGAAGAGTGGATGAATACAAAGCCTGCAATGAGACATTCTTGTGTGGAATCCATTTCCTTCATCACCTGTCCGATGCAATAACCTTGGCACCTCCATTTGTCACCGTTGCTACTTTGCATGTTTATGAGACAAGCCCCTCCTCTCTGTGGGATCTGTTTAGGGTGATGCATATTCTTGTTGTTTTGTTTGTTTAGGAAGAGATGTTTAACTTCAGGTATAGTGGCTTAATACGTCAAAAAACGATTGTGATGCTTTGTCGAAGCAACATGTTTGCCCTTTAGTAGTCGTTCATGGTCCTTGCTATGCTCTTGTCAAAGCTTGTGCGTGTGCTCTTCTGGTAACAAACAGATAAACTCATGTCCTTGCTGGGCTTCATGGGCTATAACTGATTGGTCTTATGGGCAGTATTAAGAACAATTTGTTGTCTGTCTTGCTTTGAAGTGTGCCACTTCTTCAGGATCAATGGATCCACGATGGCTTTAGGATGTGTCTGTCTTAAACATTACTTTGGTATAAAGGTGTTTGTGTGGGGAAATCTGCTATTGATCACAAGCGGCAGGGGAACTGCCTTGAAATGAAGATTAAATGAGAGTCCTGCCCTGGACTTGCCCAAACAGCTTGCCGCTCTCCCCCTGTCTGCTCCTTCTTCTCTCGTTACAGTATGTCTCTCTTTCTTGTTCTTTTTACACATTTTTTTGTTCTCTTTCTCAATGTCGGCCCTTGCCGATCACTCTTGCTTTCTCTCTCTCTATTTCTCTCTTTCTGTCTCTCTCTCTCTTTCTCTCTCTCCCTGTCTTCTCTTTGTCTGTCAATCTGTCTAACTCATACTTTCTTCAGTATCTCTTTCTCTCTTTCCCTCCCCCTTTCTCTCATTCTGCCTCTCTCTTGTTCCAATAAACAGCCAATAAACCTATTCCATTGCTCTGCTCAGCGTCAGCTGCCATGGCCGGCCATTCTTCTTTATAGATTGTAATCTACTTTCCACAGGGACCAGGGCACGACCTCAAATTTCATCTACAGAAACGTGGCATTTCATTTGAAAATTTTAATAAATAAATAAACGGAAACAACAGTAAGGACCACAGAAAAAGAAAATGAAGAATGCATGATTAAAGGCTGGAAGGCCAATAGGCCAATTGGCCATTTTGTGTGTATTTGACCAAAAGGGGTTATTTTGTGTTTGAGGGCGTTTGTTCACTTCCTGCCAGTGTGTGACAACTTGCATTGGAGTAGATAGTTCTCAGGCCTGTCTGACAACAGCTCTATCTGTGCCAATGTTAACACATCTGTTAAACGACTAGGGTTACTCCATGGAGACTTTTCCACATTTTTTGGCATCTGTGGTCCGTGTGAAACTGCTGCAATCAGCAAAATGGGCCAACACCGAGAAGACCACATAGACCACTCTTTGTTTCACTGACATGAGAGGGGGGATCTAGATGGGGCCGAGTTCATTTGCTGCTGTTCCAGTACAGACTGTACAGTCTTTGTTATTTATCAGACTTTAGGCCCGCGCAGCTGTGGCTTCGTTGAGATGCATTCGTTCTACTGCCTGCAGCCAAACTAAATATGATAGATATCGTATAATATGAGTTGAGGAAACATTTCAGTAAAGGTAAAAAGCAGAGCAACAACATTACAACCAATCTCTGCACCACTAGAACATCTGTTAAATATGTTATGAAAATTGTTGACAAGCATGTGGCTAGCCAAAAGGTAAAAAGGATGAAGGATGGTTGACATTTGTTGACAACATGGCCTTTTCAAACTTGTTGTTAGTAATGTTTTCTTTACAATCTCATACAATGTTTGTTTCCCTGAAATATCAAAATGAATAACATGGTTTCAGATTATTTGCATACTGTTCTGATTGCCTTATTGGTAGTCCAACTTGGTATATTAAACTTGAAAAAGCCCAAGGTGCAGAAACAGGTAAGAAGCTGTCAGGTACGCCAATGAGTAATATAAATGTAAGGGAAAGGACTAAGAACAAGTAGACTCAATGCAAGAACAAGTAGACTCAGAAGCAGTCATAATTACGGTCATGAATCCACAAGTTAAAATCAGAATTCCAACACAGGTGAAAACACACATTTGTGTGTTTAATAGGACATCTGGAGCTTTAACAGTCCCCAGTCGTAACAACATTAATACCATGATTTGAAAAGCTTTCTACGAGACTTATCGTCACTAGGTGTTATTTTTTAGCTTTTTGTAAAATGTTTCATGTGACTCTTACACTATTTTGAGCTCTACTCCCAAAGTTGCATATTTAAAACCAGTATATAAAAAAAGGTTTCCCCTGTGATAATAATTACTGTTAACCTCCTGTGACATTATAAACAGCTCAGTTGACTCCAGGAGGGAATGGTGTTCAATTATTCTATCATACTATTACTAATCTTCAGCATCTTCACTAACTTGCACTCAGGGAGTTGTGGCATTATAAATTGAAGGTTCCATAACATTATTCCAGGTTTTAAGAAACCTGATTTGACTGACCGGGAAGCATCCAAAGAAAATATATCTTATTCACAATAGACGTATAAAAATAGCAATCCCATCCCCAGGCTAAGCTCAACCAGCAGGTGGAAGGAATGCGGGTGAAATGACAGTTTTCTGATGTTTCCAAAACAGCGTGAGACAAACTGTCACCAAGCCCTTCATACTAAGTGAATGTTGCTAAAAAAAAAGAAACCATATTGAAAACCAACATTCTGGTTAAATCTACTGCATGTATTTCATGCGTACTGACTATAGCCTTATTGTTTCTAAAAAAGGCCAACGGTTTTGGTTGAATTTCAAAGGTTCTCGACATATTGTACCTATGTCTTGCAAATGTAAGATCACTGAATAACCATTCAAAGAAGACAAAAGGCAATTCGTATTTCCAATTCAGCATTTCGTCAACAAGTCACAAGAATGCATACTGAATAGCAGAGAGGATTACTAGCATAAGTTCTGTCAATCCTGACTGTGACAGAACCGATGGCTGAATAAGAATAATTTGCTGTATTACAGACTGTCCTGCTATGCAGGCCAGGGATAAAGGTTTCCCCAAGCTTCTCCAAAGCAACAAAAGAGAAGGCCGTTATCTGTCAATCAAAGCTGATGTCCACATCATGAGAATCTCCCAGTGCCTAACCTGAATACTAGACTAATGACACAGGGTGGATAAGAGTAAATGAATCAGAGGTAGCCGACAGGGACAGAAGGCCATTAAAGTGTCCCTTGTAGGGGCTAAATGAAATGGAACGGGCTGTGAAAGCAGTCTCAAAGATGACAGCTTTGAAGAGGCAGGCGATTTATGAAGGAGGTTTACTGAGATTTATGACTTATTTGGACGCCGGGCTGAAGCTTGAAATCACAAGAGTCTTCCGGAATTGAGGTTCAGGAAACACAGAGCCAAGAGTCCTCCCTCTGAGATTCCTTTGACCTGACAAATAATAGGAAGTGAAGAATAAACGAGAGGATTCAATCCAAAAGCGGTAAAAATTGCATCTGTACTGCCTTACTTGATTATTACCATTGTATGTTGTAAGATTTTGCTTCTTTTCATATATATTCACCGTCCTCTCAATGAAAGTCTCTCATTGTGTAGGCCTCAACAGGCCTATACAGAGAAATCATCTAAATATGAATTATGTAAAAATATGGGTATTTCAGGAATCCGTTGATTGCTACATGTATATCTATTGTGGGGGAAGTAATAGGACCACCAAAAATACATTCATTTCATATACAACGATATTCTTTGATGTAGAACCTTGAATGACGCAAAGCCACGGGAAACTAGGTTGGTGCTGAGCCCCCCTAGAACAGTGAGAGAGAGGGGGCTGGGTCTATCTCGGCAGTGCGGGAGATCATCTCTGTTGGTGGCATGGCATGTGGGATGCTCAGTCCCCCCAGGGCCCCCAGGCAGAATGAGGAGGGAGAGCCTTAACCACATGCGGCCTCTACAACATCAAAACACTGGCACCCTGCAACCTGAGTGACTGACACACAAGAGGAGTCCCACCTGGGGCTTAACACAGATATAACGCCTCATGTTAATATTGACAGTCACAGGGAATTATGTAAATCATGATACAAATGCGGCACACTTGCAGTGTATCGAGTGTGACTACTATAACATGGAAAACCATCGAGTGTCAACCCCGTAAATTGCTTATTTCCAACAAACTCATCTTCCTCTACTGGACCAGATAACCATTATGGTCTATCTTCTCTTACACTCTTTTTCCATTTGTTCATTACAAGCTCCATGAGGAAGACCAGGGAAATTGAATTTCTGCCTTTTTTTTCTCAGCACAGGCTGTCATGTTGTTTTTGCCTCCCCACAGATGCAGCAAATTTGGCTTTTTGCAGAATCCCGGGTTTCTTGTCTATTGATTGATGGTCTCTACATGGGGTTATAATCCAATCCCTGTCAGTAAACTGTTGAAGGTATATCATAACCCTCATTACCCTGAACAGTTATGACCCAGCTGTGTGCCCAGCAGTTGAACAGCACAAAAAACAAGCTGCCTGACCATAAAAGTAATTCTGTCCTCCTACCTAATCACTTCACTGCACGGATGAAAATGTGTTTTGTGACATTTTGTTCTCACTTCAAACCAGCTGCTCTGTGGATGCTAACACGTCATGCTACAAACCATTATGCTCATACCTTCAAAACTGCAGCGTACTCGGATTAACAAGAGTCACTGTTTTAAAATCTGCACCTAGCTTTATTCTAATGTACCCTAGAAATATCTATATTTCCATCATCCATGTCCTCTACTGCTGCTGTCAACATTAAGCCACAACTCCTGCCAGCTCCCTATGCTTTTGGTGCATAGGATCTGATATATATTTGGATGTTTGATGATTCAAATATCATGGTGTTCCTACACCACACAGTGGACCTTGCTGGTAACAACCCAAATGTAGTGCAGCGTTTCTGTTATGATTGGTTGGGGGTAAAATCAAGTCTGCCAAGACTCTCGTTTCTAACCGTGACAATGTGACTTTTCTGACAGTCTAGGAGGTAACCAAACCATTCTCTACATTTCTAAAAACGTGCAAACCACAAAATGAATTACATTGTGGATTATAAAAATGAACTAGTCAGTGATTATTTTCAATAAATGACATTATAGTGGCAGTCAATAAATTCCTATATTTCTTAGCCACAGGCGCCATTGTTATGTACAACTTCTCAATCAGTGACACGACTTTACCTGAGTAATTCCATCACACACCTGGGTGGCCAGCCGAGCCATTACTGGACACGCTTCATTAGGAGCCTGTCCTCATTTGGCAGTCTTCACAGCTACATTGGCCATAATAGAAAGGATTTCTCTTTCTTCATTTGCTTTTAGGCTTTATGGCTGGTTCCGTTTGTTTAATGAACTGTGCACTTATGTTTGACAAACGTTTATCAGTCCCAATTTTTTGCAGATAATTCCTCGGCCTCCACTCCCTGTTATTCATTCACGCAACCACCTCTCCACCTTTTCTTTTCTGCCGCTTATAGACTTTCTGTAACACACACACACACGCACACACTTCCATAAGCCTGATTTGGTGACTGCTCTTTAAAGAAGTGGAGGTTAACTTCTATTGCTTCAGTTTGTCACTTCACTTTTACACTCCACATGAGACGTGTGAATGGCGCTTATTTTTTGCATGCTCGTTTTTGGTTCAGTTGTAATTTTGCTCTGATTACGTACTTTTTGTTTTTGTATTATTGAGCATGTATTATTGAGTACATGATTCCATTTCATGTGGTCGTTATTATTTATCTTTTAATTCTACAAAATATATACCATTCCATAACTTTCACATTATTTTCAGTGTGACAGTATGTAGATGAAAATATAAAAATACCATCCATATAATTGTGTACATCTGGGAAGAATCCAGCTCAGTGAGGTAAACATTTCAGGACCAAGATGAGGTGATTTATTTACCGTGGCCACATCATAAAGGGTCACCAAGGAGCTTTTTCATGGGGAAAAAAAAAACTCAGTTGTTTGGCCAACCCTCCAGTACTTCAGGTGGCTTTTAGGCCCCTACTAATGCAGTTCCCTAGAGTACAGGCAGTTCATCACAGAATGCATGACTGAGCTCAGTGCTCACTGAGCTCCTCAACGTCCATTGACTCCGACAGGCCTCAACTCATGTCCACTTCTGAGGTCAAGGGAAGTCTCTGATCGTCCTGTCAGACAGTCAGACTACTGTAACGCCTTGTAGTTGTTGCAAATTCACATAAGATACCTCCTGAATTCGAATCTTTAATCCACCCATTCTACCATAAGGCAATCAGGCTTTCCTCCTGGCAACGTGTCAAGACAACTAGTGATCCCTGCAACTTTAGACAGAGATTCAAAAAAAAATTGTAAATAGGATGACAGTGACAAAGCCATTCCTTTTCGATATTGGCACTCCAGCTTCAGACAACAGAGCTGCTAGTAGTGTTTCTTTCCCCCGGCTAATGTGATACCTTATCAATCACTCAGCCTTATTCACAAAGGAAAACAAGAAAATGTTGTGTATTCATTTTGTGTTTGTGCTTTATCTATTCAACGGCCAAGCATCGCTGACCGCTTTCATTTAGAGCCACAGGAATCAGCTGCTCAGAAAGGATGCTCAAATGACTTGAAAGATGCGAGGAATATCACTATGACCTTTATTTTGGACAAATACACAGTCAAGCAAATATTGTTAACAAGAGGAACAAAAAGAGTAGGAGCACTTGCTGTTCCAACCTGGTTCTGTCTGTATCATTGAGAAAAGGTTGTGTAAGATTACTGGAGAAAGAAATATTGAAGGAAAAAAAACAGATGGCAAAAACAAAACAGCTGCCATATGGTTTTAAGTAAGGTGCACCTAACACATACAGAAAGACCTGTTTTCACCAGTCTGAACTCTCAAAATCAGAGATACTTGTTACCAAATAATGTTCAAGACATTTTTTCAAAAGCCAATATGCCTGCATTGCTAATATTGTTACCTTCATAACTAATGACACAACCAATGAAGAAACTAGAAACCTAATGAAGATTGAAGTTATTATATAAGGATATATTTAATCAATATTGTCAAGTTTAAATTCTATGCTTTCAATATTTGAGAAATTGAATGATAAAAATATACCAGATGCTTGATATATACTATAAATGCTTGAAATGTTCAAATCAATAAAATAGGAAAATACAAAATAGTATACATAGATGTATGTAGCCCAATGGGAAATAACGAGGTTACTGTAAATACTCTTTATTAACCAATAGGTTGAACACTCCTTTTTATAGCTGGTAATTGCAAGTCCATACTTGTTATGCAAAACAGGAAGTGAAGACATCAGAATCCATGAATGTTTAATGTGTAAATATGACCCTAAATGTTTTTTGGGAATAAATACTTAACAATAGGCTATATATGGCAATGTGTTAACGATATTTATATAATGTTAACTTTAGAATGATATGGGATTTTGTGAATGTATATGGAAACCATGTTATGGCTTATTGCTCTGAGCCCTGAATAAACAGTCATATTTTTTGAAAACTAATGTTTTGCAACATTGTAACTTTCATAATTCAAGGTTAAAGATATTGACAGTTTTGTTTGTTTCATTATAAACCGTTAGTGCACTTTTTACTAGCACGTTAATGTAAACGATAGATTCTTGGAACATTTGTGCATTACAGTATTTGCGTGATTTGTGTTCTGTAATTTATTACATTTATTCGAACACAGGCCGCTTCTGTTTTGTGTTTGTGAATGTGAACATATACTGTGAGTAATTTCAGAGAGGTTAACTTTACATTTAGTTTCTTACAAATGGATGATGGATACATTATTTTTTTTTTTTTGATATCCTAATTTCTACAACATACATTTCAGAATTGATCAAACATTTAATGACTACTCCCTTTGCCAATAAAGAATCCTGAATTAATTGTGGTTCCTGTGTTGGCACAGATTGTCTGGTTACACAAGTTATCTACCTCTGTTAACCTTAACTTATTCCAAAGAGATTCTTAAATTTTATTGAAATAGTTGAAGGAATTCTAAACTCTGCCACTCTATCTTTTTCAAATATTTTTTTTTGTTTTGTTTGCTTTTAATCTAACGACTGGTTGTTGCTGCCCTCTGTCTTTCTTGATGGAGCCGGCCAATACCCCAACCCCTGTGGTGACAGCTGAGCTAAGGGCTACCATCTAAGTGCAGGCTTCCAGCAGGTGCTTCTCAGTAACTGGTTACATGCACCATTGCCCTGACAGACATTGTTGGGAATGACAAACACTTTTGACGAGAACTTTTAGATTTTCTCTCGTCTAAAAGTGGGAGTTAGGAAGATTCGAATAGTGAACAACAACAAAAAATCCTGTTAGGGGAATTTTTTGTCCTCATGCTGGGACATTCAATCTTCATTGGGCCATGTCAACACGCTTGTTCTAATGCTAAACCCATAGTTACTTCAAATATAATTAGTATTCATTATGCAGTGTGGAACCTTCATCTAAGATTCACACTTGAATACTAGCAGATCAGTTTTACTGGGTGTCAGATTCAATATCAATATTTATTTTAAAGGCTGTTCTATTTTTGAACTTAAGATAACTCTTGATTCAGTATCACAGGTGTGTAGTTGACAAATAGTTTCATTTCTAGCTGTCTTGTTACCTAAATTTGTCATTATCCTTAGGTTTAATTTCTCGTCAATGTTATAAAGATGTGGCCTAGCAATAAACTGCTAAATCTGAAAAAGAGCCAATACAACTCACTGTAAAGCGCTTTCTGCTGTGTC
>CM030174.1:7219138-7274138 GCA_017639675.1 Aplochiton taeniatus | reverse complement strand
TTACAGTGAGCATGGCATTAAATTACTCTGGGGTCAAAGGACTGTCACCACAATACAATCCATCCAAAGACTCACAGTGAACTTGTTGACAAGAAGGTTGATTCACCACAGTGAAGGGTTCAGACACATGAGTTCTACCATTTTAAGAGAGAGTGTGTGAGAGAGAGGGGGAGGGAGAAAGAAGGAAGCAAAGAGAGTCATAGAGAGGGAAACAAGGAGAGAGAAACAGATTAGTCATTCTTTGCTTTGACACATACAGGATGTTTTCATATCCGCTGAAAAAAATACAAACTCATACTGTTTCATTCAACATGAATATAGGAAAGCCATTTTACCATATGTACAACACTATCTGAGCAAGCTAAACAGTAATGAACAGAAGAGGAACTCTCAGCACCAGAACATTTGTTTCCTCATGTGGAGTGTCCTTCTTGTTTTACCATTTAAAAGGGGTAAGAAAGAGAGGCCATTCAATACACCATATTCTCTTTCTGCTGGTGCTGAACCAAACCTTGGCCCACATTTATTTCTTCCGAAATGTACGTATATATGACAGTGAGCGTGTTCCTGATGGAACCCCTTTCAACGAGACCTATCTACATATCGTGTGACAGCCAACGACATGCTCCATAATATTTTTATTGCACTGGGGAAACGCTCAGCCATGTAAGAATGATTCATGCATGCTGTGGAAGTTTGATGCATGGGGCAAAGCAAAGGGTACGGATGAAACCTCAGACTGGGATGTCTGATGGGAACACACACACACACACAATCACACAGAGAAACACGTAATGAGATTGAGCCTGTATCCGATGTTGAGGTCTGTGCCATGATTATATCAATCGGGGGCTCCTGGACATCCGTGTGTCATGGTGTTGAGCCGAGTCTGACAAGGAGCCAAGCCATCTACAGGCGCACTTTCACCTTTTCCAATTCAGCTATTTCTGTATGAGATATGAAGAGGACGGCATAGCCAGCCATTTTGCTGGAAAAGGTCAGTCTTGTGACGGCCATCAAGTTGGCAGCATTCTGATAACTTCCTGACGTGTTTACAAGCAGCAACTGCATGCTTTCGGTGGCTCCTCAAAGTCTTAGAGTGTGGAGAAACTGGAGTCAGCGGGCCACAGATTAGGTGTCAGGTGAGGGAGTTGATGAAGCATGGCCGGTTTAACTTGAGGTGTGAGAGAATGGTGATGAGGCCATGAGAAGGAAGATGCTAGCAATGAGTGACATTTGAAAACGTGGGATTTTATGTGAAATAATGTGATGCTTTTGCAATTTAATATCTAGGCTCAAAACACATGACCAAACACATCTCTGCCTCATGTACAAATACTATCAAGTGCCTAGCTTACGTAAGATAACAGCATCAATTTGAAACAGACAGTATGTCAATGGAATACATAGGGAATTAAATACATTTTTCTGATTGGGAGTACAGGGAAAGCTATCAACTATAGAAGATCAGGGAGACCCTTTGATACTCTATCTGATAGTAGATATTTGGGTGAGTGTGCCAGGGAGGCCAGGGGGAGGATTTAATCTGATCCCCGCCATTATCGGCCTCTTACATTATACAGACAGCCCTCCACAATACTGTTCATCAGCAGCTACCTTTCAAACATCTTTGTCGTCACATAGCCAAACAAGGAAAGAACAACATGGTAGTGTTAGTCTTGGTGTGTGATGTATAGCTAAACAATGGCCGAGTATTATAATTACAGCAGCCCCCCTTAACCAATCTTACCCCACATGCTCCAACAAGTTCCTTTATTATGGTGGGGAGCAATTTATAGACCTCTAACTAAGGTCTATCTGCCACGTGAAAGGGCACCTGTTGTCTAAAAGATATCCCAGCTCTGCGTTAGCATGTTCAGTATCACAACAATGAACAGGTGAATCCAATGTCTGAAACAAAGTGATGGCATAATCAAAGAATGTACTACATTCAGCAGTCGAGTCATGTCCTTTTAAAACCCATCGCAGCCATATTTGGGAGATAAGATCCAAATTATTTGAATGGCTCACTGATCACATGAACTGGTAAAATTCTGGTTTTTATCTTAATTGCCCAATTATAGGACTCATTAAACTTTATTGTAACCTTCCCCCAACAAATCATTTAAAAGTTGGTGGCAGTTCAAAAATAGCGGTTGATTTATTTGGCTGGCCTTGATTTTTGCCCTAAGCAGGTTTGCTCTGCATACTGCCAGGACGTGGAGTGATAAATCAAAAGTCCGTCAGGGGGGGTGCTGTCCCTCCCAGCATGCCCAGCTCAAAGGAATGAGGCCACTTGTTTACCCGACCTCTCCATATATCACCTTAGGCACGTCTGTTAAAACATTTATTATTTTTCTCCAGGGACTGGTTCACAACTTTACAAACAGCTCTCGTCGTATACAGGGATCCGCTCGATATCTATAAGTGCATAAAGTAGAGGTGAAGAAAATGTGTAGGAGACTGGCAGTGACCTGCCCTCTGGGGTAACGGTACTTCGTGACAGCCTGATGGTAATCTTTGCTTGTTGGGACACTTGTTACACCTGATTATCAGTGAACTGAGCTCTTACTGCAGCGCCTGATAAGTAGTTACGCCTTTTTTTAAAGTGAACAAAGATCCTGGCGACTTTTTGAACGATGGCTATGCAACTGGCCACAACTAGCCATACTTTCTCTCAGTTGAGGCCTGAGTGACAAGGAACGAGGTTATGTAAATCTTAAGGCTCCTCAGCGGTGCCATGTGTTCAAACGAGAGGCAGGCTAAGCTGTCCAGTTAGCACCCAGGGGCTACTCTCTCCATAGCACCATAGCAAGAATGATCGCTATGTAGCATGACATTTGATCAATCTGGAAAAGGATAGGCTGAGGGGGTTGAATCTCTAATCCAGCGGGTTTATGTGAGCTCAGGCCTACCGAGGACCCTATTCCGTTGCATTAGAGGATCTAGACATGGAAGGATGACTTTGGCAGGAGACTGGCAGCTCTCGAGGCTTGTTCTGGTAGATTCACTGCCAGTCATTTAGGGGCCATCCAAACCGCCTGTTTGGACTTCATGCCTGTTTCCGTAAACAGGTACTTTCTAATGTCTTAAGGCATAATCAGCAAAGTATTGCAATAATTATTTATTTCCTGTCATGTCTGAAGCATATTTGAGGCTTGGGAGAGACCATTGCTGCCTCTGTAAATGTGATGGATTAATATCAGCGTGGTAGCGGAAACAGACAGGTTACCATGGAGAGGGCAAAGTGTAAACAGACATTATAATTAGTCTTCCTCCTTAGCAGTGGAAATGCTTTAGCAACTGCAAAAACAAAGCAAAAGGAGACACTTGTGTTTAAATGAGGAAGTCGATATCAGCTGTTCATGGTTGTAATTACGTAATCACATCACACTGCTGTTGATTTCAAAGAACCAGCACTCAATATTTTTACTCATGTTATAATTTCTAAAATCATATTGTCTTTGAAGTTTAATCAGAACATCTGCCTCAGTGCACTACCAAGAAGTAGACATGATGCAAGTAATATTCTGTAATATGCACACTATAATGAAGTTATAAATAGTTCACTATTTGGAATGTTTTACCTTATTTCTGTCTCTTGCTAAGCTATCCCCATAAGTTTCCATTCAAACAGTTAGCATTCTAAGTACAATAGCAAAACGTAATTACCCACAAAAAAAACAAAAAAACTAGATAACTCCGGGAGAAAGATATATATGTATATATAGAGAGATATATACATACAAAATAGTGAACTATTCCATTAAACCCATATGTACAGAAGAGCAAATTTTTTGTTCAACCTCACATCATATTTATTTTGTATTTCTCAAAGTCGTTAGAGGTTTCTGCAGAGCTCCTCCAGTTGTGTGCGTTAGAGGATTAAAATACAGTACCAGCATAAGGTCCTAACAATTTCACATCATGAACACACGGATCCTTTTCTTGTCAGCAACTGCTTTAAAAAAGATGGGTCGACTGTCACCGGTGATTACCACTGTTGGATAAAAACTCATCGCTGAGTTGCGCCTGGTAACTTTTTTTTTTACTCGATTACCCCCACCCACTCTCCAGCCCCCACTACACATCCCACCCCCTTCTGTGTACCCATCTGCCTCAATATTTTAGAACCTCTACTTGATAGTCACTGTGTCTAGTTACAAGTTGTCTGGCAGCAAAATCAAGGTTATTTCTCCCAGGGATTTACCATTCTGCAAAACACTAAGGGCTGTGAAGCAAATACCCAAGCAATACCTGACTGACGACATAGAGAAAAGAGGACAACATACAGCTAACAGGTAATAACTTCATGGCCCGGACAATCTACATATCGGATGAGAAATTCAAGAAGCGACTCAAACTGAGGAAATTGGCATTTTATTCCAAAACAACACTTTTGATGTAATAAATGTAAAGTAAAAACAGCTAGGGAAGGCACTTTGCAAGGGTAGGGCAGATGGGGAGGGACTAGAGCCCTTTTTGAGACCTATACGTGCCTATGCCTTCATGATGGGATTATGCGCTGGTCATAAAAATGGGATGCTCATGCCATTGTTCCTTACTGAAATATTTAAATTCCCAAACTCAAAATATTTCAATAATATTAAATGTATTATTACTTATTTTAAAATAAAATGCTCAGATAATGTGGTTGTGAATGTTATGGATTTTTTTCATGCCTATTGTAGGCATGATATGTGTTGCAATTGGAATTATTGTATTCTCGTGGCAACTGAGAAAAAACCTAAACATCATTGGATGCATGTTCATAAGTTCTTGATAATAAAGTTGTGGGGCAAGGCAGAGATACTCACCTCAGGTTTTGACCTCAAGTGTTTCTTTTCTCTTGAGTAATGGTGAGCTCACCTGATTTGATGAGGACATGTGATATCTCGGGTTAGACTTCAGCGCATGGAACCTGTGGAATTGAAGCCACATGGAGACATGCAATGTGAAGTCATATGAACTCATTGTGGTGGTGGTGGGGTCACGGCTAACTATAGCATGATGTGGGTAGTAAGTTGGGCCGTCAGCGTTGCTGCTACTGTGATTCCTTTGACGTTGGGAGGACCATGACGGTACGAGAACACATGGCCTGTTGGCGGACATACCAACCATGCATCGTTTATTTGGTATGGTTGGTACTTTGAGTTCTAAAAATGTGATGACCCTCCCACACTTCTTGAACCTTAAGCCATTTATCAATTTGAGTGTGATTTTCTGGAGAAAGTGTCATTATTTGCTTTTCAGGCAAGCATTTTGTTTTTCTGTTGACAATGCAACGATTCGTTTTCATAATTACTATTTTAGCCTGCTACATCAATTTAAAAAATGAAGTGTAAATCATGTGTCATTTCTACAATGCCAATGATAGCATGTCCATGGTTTTATGAGGCATGTGACCTATTATCTTCACAGGGTTTGACTTGGCTGTGAAATGAAGGGCCATAAGTCATCTAAATCCTATGTAATTAAATGTTTACAATGAGTTTAACCACACCACCAAAAAGATGAACACGATGTTCAAAAGTCAAATAAGACAAACAGATATATTTATTAAAAAAAATACTCAACGCACCAAACAAGCTGTCTATATAATAGCACAATTATAGCAAGGTAAAATATTATAGCCTGTCATGTTTATATTTTCTAGGTTAACAAAAGTTTTATCCATTTAGTGAAATAACCATGTGATTTCTACCATTATTGTTATGAGCAGTGTCATTGACAGACAAACAAGAGAAGGGCATCAGTCTGCAGTTTTTACACAACTTGCATCCTTTGCACTCCACATTTAATGGACACCTCGGCGAGTGGTCAAAAGTTCACAAACTGCGTGTCAGCAAGATTCTCTGGGAATACAAGTTTTCGACCATATATTTATATACCCGGTGAAGAAATCCATCTTCTAAATGGAATAGCCTGCTCTCTTCTATTTGAGTTCTCTAAACTGTTACTGCATCAAGGGAGATCTTTTTATGGGATCTTTTTTTATTTTTTTTTTTTTTTTTGCATTTGTACAAACTGCGAAAGGCCGGAATGATTACTTTGTGATTGAATGTATCAGAATGAATAAATAAAATAAGATGATTCATCGACTACTTTGTATTTAAATTGTCAGAATGAATCAATGAAATCCGATGTTAAATGAAACAAGAGCATAGGCAAGACATTTTACATGAGAATATTGATTATTGATTTTCTGAATTATTATTTTGTTTACTTACAGAGAACGTTTCACAGGCGATAGAAAAGAAGCAAGATGTGGAAGAAGGCAAAGATCACAGACCAAACCGCCGATGGCCAAGGTACACAATACACAAGTATATCTTTGCCCTTAATTCTCCCCCCAACAGATTCAGAGTACAAGACAAAAAATTAATGGAAAATTAAGCATTTGGTCTATCTATAATTCTTTCAAGAAAGAGGACAGTGATTGAGTTTTTTTTCTTCATCCCACAAGACCGTTAAAAAAAAAGGATCAAGAATCAGAACAACCAATTTAATGACTATGGAAGTGATTATCCTGAAACATTATAGAAAGAAATATCAAAAGTGTATTTTGTATTCAATCTATTCCTTCCTAACCTATGCCTTCTCAGCTAAATCCAACACCCTGATATATATCTGCTGATATATGATATATACAGTATATTTAAGTTATATATCTGGTAATCAAAAACAAAACCTTTCATCTTTTTTTTTAATTCTTTGAGATTATAAAAAAAAGAAATTAAGAAAGTGATTCACTTCAGATATAAACTACAGCTATCCAAAACATCTTTGCTATCCTGACTTGACTGGCAACAGTGAATAGAAAAGGATCATAATACTGTCATTATGATCTAACTGGTTTCCCAGTTTTCATGGACCATCAGAGGAAAGAAAGAGTCGCACCGGGATGAGAGTCGAATCCGTGTCTTATTGCCCGTTGGCGGAACAACTCTAATTGATTCAATCTTCAAATGCTACTATTTCTTGTGCATACAAGAAATGTTTCATCCATTCAATTAATGAAGACCACAAGCAAATGGACTATAAGATAAAAAGGATTGCATGAAAAGTTTGTATTTAAATGTACAGGTCCAGTCGGCATGTTTGGTAAACTGTCTCACTGGAGAGAAACACGATCTTGATCATATCAGTCAAAATGAAGAAATGCTGTTTGAGAAGAAAGTATAGACAATTGCACAAAAGCACGGCCTTAGCATAAGCTATGTAAACAACAAATTTGAGAAAATGAGAAAAAATCTGCTTCAACTGCCTAACTCATTATATTGAACCAAAATCCCACAGGCACCGTGGCTGTGAACCTCATTCCTGCAGTATTAAAAAATTATAACAAAGTCCTCTATCTTGATTTCCATGTTGTGTTATCTGTGTGATTTGACTCTTAATGCCTTTCTGTATGAATATAACTATCATCAGTAAGCAGCATAAGGTCAATCCATTATTATATTATATACATAATGGATTAGAATACCTAATAGGTATAACCTATTGTACCATAGCTATTAGGTATTATACTGTCTAACATAATGAATGTTTGTCAATGTGTACAATTAACAACACCTTTGAGAGCAATGCTTCTGTACATGTGCAGTATGTGTCATACCATGTGTTCTTCTACCCTTTTAAATATGTTATTATTAATAATCTTTTATTTTATACAATGTTAATATATGTTGTCTTCATGCAGTACAGTGTCTCTTTTGCCTCCCTGCCAAAGCACAAGGCTGCAGCTGTGCGTTTGCCTGAGAGGTGGTTGGTCTGTCTCTGTTCAAGTCATACAGACGGGATGTTCTTCCCGGAATTATTGTTGTCCCATCTCCTCCCTTGTGATTTCCTTTGATCTTTGCACGTCCAGGTCCTGATGAGGATGAACAAACCAACAAGAAAGGAGGTAGGCAGGGCTTCACACAGATAGAGGCATTGCTACCAGCTCACGGGTGTAACGGCACACAGCAGTGAGCTTGTATCAAGCAACGCATATCTGTGAGACTGTACGTTCAGTGTCTAGTGTGTATTACTTTTAGCCCATGAGCAATCACTGAAATATCCGATGGATCTCCACACGCAGGACTATCCGTGGTCCGTTCATGTAACATGTAAACGTGGTGGACAGTTTCCTCTGACACTAGAGTCTTTGGGCTTTGTGGAAATAGGTATCTTGCTACATTTTCCACCTGCTTTCCCCATCAAGTAAATCTTTTTGCTTTTTAATAGTGTGCACATCATGAATGGTTTTCTACTGTGTGTCACTGCATCAAAGTGCTACTCCTACCACACGGACAAAAACCTGCCATGACTGACATCTGCTGGTAACATTAAAACCTTCCAGCCATTTGGAGAAGAGAACTCCTCTGGCTGTGGTTTCAGCACATTCATTATTATTATGAATCACTCACATAAAACATCTAGTCCAAATAAGACCATAGATGGCATGGTTAAAACCAGTTAGGAGTTATTGTTTTTCTTATCTCTGTTGTGATCATGTCTCTTCAACAGCGATGTAGCTGTGTGCCTTTGATCTAACTCCTATGGTACTTGCTCTGTCTTTTAACTAGTTTGCATTAAGAAGAGATCCAAGGTTCCTGGAGTGATGATTACACAGTATGTGGAGGAACTACCGGAGGGTAAAAGCACTCCCGACTTCCTACGTAAACCAATAGCTTTAACTATCCAAGAGGGTGAGTATCTGTTATTTTGCTTACAGTAGGCTATGTAAAAAATCTAAAACATGTTTGAACCACAACAATTTGCAAGCTCTGTTTAAGGTGATTGCCACATTCTATAGGTTAGTTAAATATAAAATATATTTGTACCTCATTTAGGAAAATTGGCCGTATTCAAAGCAAGGGTCAGCGGGGATCCAAAACCGGAGGTGTCATGGAGGAGAGCGAAAGGAGATATAACAGACATAGAAAAATTTCAAAATAAATTTGATGAAACTACAGGTGAATATACTTTAGAGGTGAGTGTCACATTGCTTCACTATCATCTGAGACTGCCACAATGCATTCTAGAGTTCAACCTTCTCTAACTTTCCCTGGTGAAAATACATTTTAAATCATTAGATTGCAAAAGTGTCTGGTGAGGAAAGTGACACATACAAATGCTATGCAGTGAATGAATATGGGAAGGCTATCTGCACTGCAACATTGAATATTATTGAAGGTAGGAGAAACAGTAACATGTATGTTTAAAATGCATTCTTTGCTATGCGTTACATGTAAGTAATAGTTCTATTCATGACTCCAATGTTTCTTGTCAGTTGGATTTAAGAAAAAGAAGGCTATGGAGGAATTGGATATTGGTGAGTATATTCAGTGGTGGGGGAAGAAGCAAATGTTGATGTAACTGTAAGGGGGAAATTATTATTACAATTTTTTATGAATTTTGTGAGACTGAATGTTTTATGTTTTATGTCTTTTAGCCACAACAAACCCAGCTGAATTTAGAAAAATGCTGAGAAAAAGGTGTGGCAAATCATGATTCCTGTGTACGATTATCTAAGTGTCAACAGCCGCAGTGATCTACTGCATTAAATAGATTTACCTCAACAGTTGTTTGTTCTTTAATTGTGTCTAGCAAATGTGTGGACAAACCCGAAAAAGAGCAGAAGGATGGAGAAGTCGACGAGAAGTTCTGGGAAATTCTCATGAGCGCAGAGAGGAAGGACTACGAGAGGATCTGCGCTGAGTATGGTGTCAAAGACCTCCGTGTGATCCTGAAGAAACTCGGCGAAAAGAAACAAGAGAGAGAGGAGGAGCAGGCAAAGGTTTGATCATCAGCTCTAAACTTGTGTTCCCCTTCATGCTCTCGGTCCTCAAATTGACATCCCACAGATGATGTCGTCATTCCTTAGGAGAAAAGAACCCTTCTTTCAGAGAAATTAACTAATGCAGTAGTTTCAAACATCTCCTTTTTTGCCTTCCTTCATTGACCATAACTCAGGCACATGAATCAAGTCAAAAAAGGGAATATTTCAAATGAAATATTTGAGTTTGGTTAATCTTTTGAAATTAACCCTGGGGTGAGAAAACCTTTTTCTTGTTCTATTTTCCCCATTTCATGTTTTTGATTCAAACTCTTCATGTCTCTCCATTTTCCTGCCTCTCATCCATCCATCATCCATCCATCAACCCATTTCCTCTCCTGTGACTCAACATATACCCTCACTCAGTATGTTGAGTACATCCGTAACCTGAAACACATTGAGGTTAAAGGGGAGGGCCTTGCTTCCTTTGAGTTTGAAATGGAGCTCAAAGATCCAGCAAGTAGAATTTTCCTGTACAAGGTGAGAAAGTTGGAGGCACAATCTGAGATTGGTTTCCACATGTTGCAGATGCTTCATAAAATATTGGCCTTTCCAATTTTTTTTTTAACTGCTTTAAAAGTTTCACTTTGACTTTGACCTGTAATAATCAATTAAATCACCCTGCACATCACAAAAACAGAAATACAATATATTTAGTCCATCATCATGACAAACTGGTGGATAAATATGCATTTACACATCATTCATTGAACATTTTTGACTATACACTGGATATTCATTTCTGTTTCACTCGTCAATGTTTCTTATTTTCTTGCAGGATGGTGTGATGATTCCATTTGAAGACGAGATGGATTTGAAGCACAGCCTAAAGACTGTTGGTAAGAAGCTGGTCTTCAGTATCAAGGACTTGAATCCAGAGGACGCTGGACTTTATCAGGTGGATGTTGAGGAGGTCAATCTCTTCTCAACCGACTTCAAACGTAAGATCACAAGAGAGGCAATTGTCAGTTGGGTGATATATTTTGAAATTGTTTGTTAATCTCAATGTTTGAGAGGCGTATGCATTATTAAGCATACAACTAATAGTCTTTTTTTCGTCTTTTCGGTTCATTCAATTCTCTTTTGACCTTGTCTGTAGCTCCCAAAGTGGACTTTATTGTAAAGATCCAGGAGGTAAAAGCCAAGGAGAGAGAGGATGCTGTCTTTGAGTGTGTCCTTTCACATCCTATGTCGAAGATCAAGTGGACACACAAAAACAATCCCCTGGAAGATGGAGAGAAGTACAACATCACTGTGTCAGAAGATAAGTTAATCCACAGACTGCTGGTCAAAGATTGCCTGCAGCTGGATAAAGGAATTTACGGTGCTGTGGTCGGCATCAATTCCTGTAGTGCCTGGCTCATAGTGCAAGGTGACGCATTGTACAGTTACATTTTTGCAGCCGTCATAGTTTTTCTGTTCTTGTTGTTGTTGTAGGCTTCACAATCAATATTAGAGACGGTTTTAGTTTGAAGCTTTTATTTGTAGTTTGGTGGAAGAACAAAAAGACAACAGCAGGTAAACTATTGTTGATAGTATGCCATATTATTTAATATCCCTTAGCTGACACTGATCCAGGAGCTGGAGGTAAAAAGAAGGCCCGAAAAACAACCCAGGCTGGTGGATCAGGAATTGACTTGGAGAAACTGGCACAGGAGCAGCATGATAAGCTGCAAAAGGAGAAGGAGGAAAGGATGGAAGCTATTAAAAAACGTAAAGAGGAAGCAGAATCTATAGTTGAAGAGCCTCCCTCGACTGACAGTGTGGCTGTAAATACTAAGCAAGAACAAGAACCTGTGCTGGAAAAGCCTAAAGCCGTGAAACAAGAAACATCGAAGAAGGCAAAAGAGAGCGGCAAGATAGAAAGTTCAGGTGATGAAAAAACGAAAGTTGAAAAATTGGATGACCGTCCGAAGCCCAAACCCACTCCAAAGGTCCCTGAAAAAGTTGAAGGTATGCATAATACTATTTTTGATATCCAATTAGATTCAAAGGAAGAAAAGCCTGTTTACTTACTGTGTAATTATGTTTTACTAGTAAGTGTAGGCACTGCTAACCAATCAAGTTCCAAGTAGCTACTATGGTATCTCCTGAATGTCAAATATATGAAAGTATAATACCATATATATATATATATATATATATATATATATATATTTATATATATATATATTTATATATATATATATATATATATATATATATATATATATATATATATATATATAATATATGGAAGTTAAGGCAATTGGAAATCCTCACATCTATTTACTTTCAATCACCAAAAGTTGAGGACATAGAACCAATTGCAGACGATGGTGACCGGCGTAAGAGGCCTCCTGCAGCTGCTCTGCCAGACACAGACATTGGTAAGAGATCCAAGGAAACGGTTGTTTGAGCTAATGCATGTTGCAAGTCAAGCTGCCAATGCATTTAGAAAATCTTTGTTAAATTTAAACAATCTAACAAATCAAGTGAAGATTGCATTTTTTTACAACTGAATTCTTGGTCTAAGTTTTTGTATTGCCAAGTGTCCAGTACAAGCAGAACCCAAGCAAATGCTAAGAAACATTAAGAGTGTAGGCAAGGTTGCTCATCTCTGCTGGTACTGGATGCACAGTTTAGGCACTCAAATTGATAAATAAATTGAGCACATGGTAATTTTTAGAAGTTAGACTGGACAAAAAAATTAAAATAGAAAGCATCAATACAATAGATATTGTATGATGGGTGGAAATGATGGGTGCATACAGTTAGGTCCGTATATATTTGGACAGTGAGTCAAATTTCATAATGTTGGCTCTGTACGCCACCACGATGGATTTGAAAGGAAACAAACAAGATGCAATTGAAGTGCAGACTTTCAACTTTAACTCAAGGGGTTGAACAAAAATATGGTTTTGAAATGTTTACGTATTGCAACTATTGCAACAGTCCCCGATTCTCAGACGCTCAAATGTAATTGCACAAACTAACGTAATCATAAATACAATTTTCATTTTTAATACTTTGTCAAGAATCCTTTGCAGTCAATGACTGCCTGAAGTCTGGAACCCATGAACATCAACACATGCTGGATTTCCTCCTTTGTGATGCTTTGCCAGGGCGTTGTTGCAGCTGTCTTCAGCTGTTGTTTGTTCGAGGGTATTTCTGCCTTTAGTTTTGTTTTCACCAAGTGAAATGCTGGCTCGACGTTGTTGAGATCAGGTGATTTGACTCGGCCGTTGCAGAATATTCCACTTCCTTGCCTTCAAAAACTGCTGGGTTGCTTTTGTAGTATGTTTCGGATGACCCATTGCCTTTGGAAGCCATGCATGCCCATGCCATCACACTGCCTCCATGTTTTTAGATGTTACTCTTGCTAAGTTTAATCTGGCCTTTCTATTCTTCAGTTGGTTTTCCCTTTGTGGTGAAGCCTCTGTATTTGCTCTCGTGAAGTCTTCTCTTTATGGTACACTTGGATAATGATATGCCATACTTCTGAAGAGTGCTCTTCAGTTGGCTGGATGTTGTGAGTTTTTTTTTCTTTACCATGGAAAGGATCCTGCCATCATCCACCACCGTGGTCTTCTGTGGACCTTCAGGCCTTTTTGTGTTGCCAAGCTGACCAGCGCAATCAGTGCGTACCCTCAAATTAAAGCTGAGAGTCTACACTTTAAGTTCACATTCAACTGTAACTTGAATATGTTTTGCTAAACAGTTAAAATAACAGAAAAATGTGTCTTTGTCTAAATATAAATGGACCTAGCTGTATATGCTATTCCATGCATGTTGGGAAATATAATCTTTTCTGGATTTCTGTGGGTCAATACATGTCTGACAAGTGTGTTTTCCATTAGTTTTACTGTAATACCATTTTTTGTGGTTTGTTCAACTAGATGTTTGTCCAACACATATATGGCCATTTTGCCATATATTGTCTTGTGTTGATGTCTCTTGATGTTTGTGGTTCCTCTGTAGTTTAAAGAGGAAATGCTACTTTGTTTAACTAACCCGTCAAAAGTCACTGAGAAATATTTAGGAAGAAATATTTTAATTGAAGGCCAAAGCATTGGTCATATTGAGCCTGAAGAAATCGAAGACTCCACTGATTCTGCTACCCGTGCGGTGCGTACAAGGCAAGGTCCACTTCTACAAGATCCCAAAATTGGTAAGAGTCGTGGTATTTGACTGCATCGAGCAAATTAAGCTCTCGTAGATACTTTCATGGAAAACATTCATTATTGGATGTTGAGATTAAAGTAAAACATTATCATGTTGAAGTATCAAAATATTGACAAATTTACAGGGAAAAAGATCATTGTACAGTATAAAAGACGTTTGGACAGCATCTTTTGTTTTTTAATCTTCCTTAAAAAACTGTCAGCCGTCAGTATTTTGATACTTACCAATTGATAATGTTATAACATAGTATTTACACATCTAATCAAGATTAAACAGTGGGCTGTATTCACGCTGTGGAGGTCCAACTTCAGTTACTTGAATGGTCGCCAGAAGCCCCAATTCAAGTTTCTTGTTTTTGTGAGTTTGTGATATGCTAATAAAGCCTAACTCTGCCATCCATTAACAGTGGATATTTAGTGATAATAATTTTTATATTGTTCATGGATGAAAAGCTTTCTTCTTCTTAACATTTTTTTTCAATATACTGTATGAAAACAGTATATCACTTTGAAGAGCTAATATTAAACCATTAAGACTGAAATCAAGATGTATTTTCCCGAAGATTTTTTTCACCTCATCTACTGCCTTTGCCTGTGTTAACTCAACCTGCAAAGATGAACAATTGTAGGTTTTCCGAAAAACCTATTTTTTCCTTTTTTTTATACTAGCATTATGTTCTTTTTAGCGTTTCAAAAACAAGCTGTTATGTCCTTTATTTATTGTTTTGTTCAACAAAATTGTTGTCTGTTCCCTCTGTTGACGAGAGACATTTTATATAAAGAAGCGTGTTATGAAGTCGCGTAGCTATGGGTTGGCCTGGATGGGCCCGGGCCCACCCACTGGTCATCCATGGCCGCCGAATCATTTTGCCTTCTTTGTGCATATATTTGATACTTACGCTAGGGACACACCGTCTGCAAAGTTGCATTGTGTTGCCCACAAAGGAGGAGATACTTATTTTTTTCTTTGCGGGGGTATGCTTGTCGGTTTGACTGCAGACCTACCTGTGATGCCTATAGTTAAAATAATTCAACGAGTCTTACTTTATTCAATAAAAATTACTAGCTAGCTAGCTCATTGGATGTTTTGATACTTCCGGTCATGTCTGCGGAAGGGATTTGATGCATGCGTTCGATAAATCCAATGCGTGCGAGACCTGAGACGCAATACAACGCAACTGCTTCGGAATGAAGCGCTGCTGGGAAAACGCAGGGTTACATTGGAAATCAATGGAACTTCCGCCGCAACACAATGTAACAATCCAGGCGGTGTGTGTTCCTTGCGTAGTGAGAACCCAATGGGGGACAAAGTCGGCTGACCCAATCACATTTCAGGATATTTTGACAATTTACGTGTTTACCTGTCATTCATTGTTTACGATGCAGCCGAGTCAGTAGCCTTATGAGAAAATGTGAAGCTTGAAATTGAATCTTTGTTTGATCTCTTGCTTTCAGCCTTTGTCATTTAAAATTGGCTGGTTACCGAATTTTGCATAGAGAAAAAAAAAAAAAGATTTGCAACTTTTTTGTTTGCAAAAGATTGTTCTGAAGAACGACAAATTGTATCACGCCAGTTCCAAATCTTAAATTTAGGCATACAATTTCTGTTTTTGAAAATCTTCACCCGACATGCGCAAATTGTGTCAGTGATATTGCTTAACAATGACTGACTAAAACATTTTGCCCCGGATTGGCCAGCCCAAATCAAGTGAAGATGTGAAGATTTACAAACGCAGAAGGAAGATTTTTCTGAGGGGGCACAATTTCACAACTCCGTGCCCCTTAAGTGTGAATGGGCTCGACGCCTCTGGTAGCTACAATAGTAAACCAATCTTGCCCATCTTAAACCATAGTGACTGCGAAACACTGTCAAAAGGCTGAAACTGCTTTGAGGATCATCCAAATAATCCATTGGATGCAAGATAAACAAATTCCATGGGACCTTTTACTCTTGTCAATGTCTGGATTACTTGGTAAATACATGTGTTTTTGTTTTAGAAAACACCACAAATTCCTTATTCTTATAACTATACATTCTTATGTTGCCTACGTGTCGTTGCTGTTTTCTTGTTGCAACCTCTACAACATCGAGAGATGGCGCTTTCAGATCTAAACAAATCAATTACAGGCATGCCGAAGTACCGATGGTAAGTGTAAAAAAAAGAACTATTTTAATTTTAAGGTCGAAGTGAAGATCTGAATGCACCAAGTGAGGCTGAAGACATCGAAGACTCCACTGGCTCTACCAAGCGTTCAGGGCACAAAAGGCAAGGCCCAGGCCTACACGATTCAGTAATTGGTAAGAGAACAAAGTAGTGCATTGACTGCATGGACGACTTCTTACAACGTGTCGACTGTCGAGAGTCTCAAGCAGATACGAAAACATAATTCGAAAACAGCACTACAGTATATAGGCCCACGTTTTGAGTTAGCAACGCCTTCCCTCCGTAGCAATATGTTATCTTGTAACTTGTTATTTTACCGTGAAGACTGGAGAATGTCAAACTCTACATAATATTGTAAGTACACTTTTTCCCAAACTGGTTAAAAAAAAAAAAAAAAAATTGCTGCAGATCTGGAACCAAGACTTTCATTAGGCTAAGCTTCGACAATTCCTGTAAATGACAGCTGTCAAATCAAACAAACCAAATGGTGAAACTACCAAGATGTCAGTTAGAGTGCGACTACAGTTACACCTGGACTTTCGATTACCCAGGCAACACGTCCAAGTGGGGCCCACATGGGTGTGTTGTCTAGATATTTAGCTTGTTCATATCTATTACTGGTCAGAACCTTCCGTGTGTGCTTTTGACATGTTTGTGTCTCTTTCTAGTTTGTTTAATTAAACAATACTCACCCTGTCTTTGTTGATTTAACCCTTCAATACTTAACTTAAAAAATACTGTTGCTTTTTTATGTCTTTGCAATGCTATATCTACATGAAACTCATTCAATTTCAAGGCCACAAAGCAGACAGAAATCTGCAAAGTGAGTCTGAAGATCTTGAGGACTCAACTGGATCTGCTAAGCTTTCAGAAGGAAAAAGGAAAGGACAACTGCTACAAGATTTGGTGATTGGTAAGATAGCCTACCGAACATGGTGCATTGAATGCATGGAGAAGAAGATGAAGCTGAACGATTCTCAAGCAGATACTGATAGAGCAAAAATACTCAAAAGAGGAAATTTGACCTAAAGTATCTACGTAAATTTGTTTCAGAGTGATCATTTCGACTGCTGTAGATTCACAAAGCTTGTAGTTTGATGGATGCTGCCCATTCATAATTTAATTGCCAGGCTTATAGAACTGCTTGCCTACATGTTGGTTCGGCGAAAAAAGTGTGTTTTTCTAGTGTCAGACTGTGTCTATTGTTTTTTGTTTGTTTGTTTGTGTGACTCACTTGTCATATATTGTCTGTTGTTGCTAATGATTTTGTTTCTTGCTTCTCTACACTAAGAAACAGGGTAGTATATTATAACTCTTATTGAACGAAACATTGATACTCATGAGGGACTATTTATTTTAGGCCAAAGTGCAGATCAAAATGCACAAAGTGAGTCTGAAGACCTTGACAACTTCCCTGGGTCTGCCAGACGTCCCGGGCGTACAAGGCAAGGTCCATTGCTAAACCATTCAGGGATTGGTAAGAAACCAAATATGTGCATTGACTGCATGAAGAAACATTTCTTGAAGAGGAAATGTTGGAAGTTAATCCTGTGTAGTATGCTTGTCTGCTGAATAAATTAGTACTCCACTACTAATGTCTTTAGGAATAGATGCTTTTTTAAGACCTGAGAATGAGGATGTTTAACAAACTAATTAACAGGCAGACATTCAGTTCACTCAGTTTACCTGTAGACAATGATGGAAAGCAAGATCATTTGGAATTTTCAACTTTAATTTCCTTATAATGTCGTCTGTTTATATCTTTTTGTATTCTTTAAACGAAAACAACTGTGTAACAAAAAAAACAAGGATAAAGAACCAGTTGGACTATTTTTTGTTCAAAAAACTAAAATGAAAGAATCTATGAATTTGTTAGAATACTACGTTAAAGCCATGAAGACAAGAGGATATCCATAGAAAAATACTCTGAATTTGTTCTTTTTTTCACTTGCTCATACTTTCTGCCTCCTGCAAAAGAAGATAAGACAAAGTCACAATTACAGCTTCGGTTAGCTGTGACAAATGAACGAGTTGTTCATTTGAAGAATAATACTGTTAACACATCTGTTGGCAGTGAACATGAAACAGCAAGAAAAGCGTGACAAGAAAATATGTGTATTGACATAAAAACTGGACCTAATAGAATTTGTTCTTTTGAGGTAAATTATGCACCTAATCTTACTGGTAAGTACATAGCTCTTTACCTGAATACAGTCCCGACATGCAACTCACTGTAATCTTTTGTGCATGTCAGATCCTGGTGTTCAGTTCATATGTGGATTGTCTGATGTCAATGCCATCAAGGGTGAGACAGCTGAGCTCGTATGCAAGCTGAGCAGGGAGGACTGTGAGGGTGCCTGGTTCAAAGATGGCGTAAAGGTCGGTCTAGTCTTTTTTAATAAAGCTGCAAAATTAACATATTGGAAACCAGCTGCCATGATAATCTTTTCACATGTTTAACTTGCCTCAGATATCACCTGAAGATGGACTCAACATTTCTAAAGATGGTTCGTGTCATAAACTGGTCATCAACAATTGCCAGGAGGATCATTCAGGGAAATATCGCTTTGAGGCAGATGGGCGTAAAACTGAAGCAATGATCAATATCAAAGGTTTGAAGATATATTGGGATTATACATTACAATATGCAATAGTATGCAACATCATTTTAGGATTCTATTATCTAAAAATAGCATGTTAACACTTTCCATATCTTTTAAAATAATTAAATAATGTCATATTTTGGTTGAAAAAGGTTCCCCATCTGTTCTATTGCATATTGATAGCTATGCAAATTATATGGGAAATATACGCTGTTTCTTACATATTGTAGGTATATAAGAAATGCTGCTCCCCTTGTCAAAACCGATATTTCAGTTGAACCCCTAATCCTAAACATTATTAAGCCAATAATACTGAGAACTTTTTATTGACTAATATGGTATACGGAATTGTAGGGTTTTCATGATTCAGCCTAAAATGTACAGTACAAAGATTAGTAGATATTCTTGGTTAACTAATAAAAAAGACTACCAACGTAACACCTCCCAAACCTTGACTCGTTGCAGACCCTCCTAGATTTGACCCTGATGATTTGGCTAGGTTCTCCCAGCCTATAATAGTCAAGGTGGGTCAGAGTGCTACTTTCAAACTGCCCTTTGTGGGTTGTGAACCCATGAAGATCCAATGGTACAGGGAGGGAGAAGAACTCCTCAATGACACCAACACAAAGATAGAAATGTCGTCCAATCAGAGCCGCCTACTCCTCAGCAGGTGCCAGCGTAAAGAGACAGGGGAGATCAAAATCAAACTCAAGAACGAGCATGGCACCATTGAGGCCCTCTCACAACTCGTTGTGCTTGGTGAGTTGAAATCTTGGCAAACAACATTTATAGAAACCATAGCAATTTATAAGAATAGTATTCCATACATCTCCAAATCTAGCGTTTTACTTTAAATACAGTACATAATAAGGTAATAAGTCATACTTTTAGTGAAAGTAAATTGTCAGTTTAGGTTTAAATAACACTTTTTTTCTCACCCCGCAGACAAACCCACAGCCCCCCAGGGACCTGTGGAGATAGCAGAGAGCTCAGCAACCTGTATCGATATCAAATGGAGGCCACCAAAGGATGATGGTGGCTCGCCGATTAAGAACTATATCATGGAGCGCCAGCAGGTGGGCCGTAACACTTGGAAGAAGATAGGAGAGATCCCAGGTGTTTCCTCCTATCGTGACACAGATGTTGACCACGGCCGGAAGTACTGCTACCGAATTCGAGCGTTGACCGAGGAGGGTATCAGCGATATGATGGAGACGGACGACATCACTGCTGGGACATTAGGTAAGCTCATGCTGCAGTGTTAGTCCAAGGTCAGTAGAAAAAGAAGAGTCCATTTGACTATTATGCAATACGGTAGCATGTGGATGAAAGCAAACAATCTAAGGCTTCTATATTTACTACTTTGCATCATAATGTAATGCAACCACAATCTTTTTATCACCAACAATTGCATCAATGTAAATCTGTTTCATATTTTTCAGCTTTTCCTGGCCCTCCTGCTCCACCAAAAGTGGTGAGTGCTTTCAATGACTGTATAAACCTCACATGGGTTGTTCCAGCTAACACTGGCGGCTCTCGTATCCTGGGCTACCACTTGGAGAAACGAAAGAAAGGAAGCAATCTCTGGAGCTCTGTCAACCCTGTGGACGAACCAATAACAGGTTTATACCTTCAGACTCGAGAAGAAACATGCTTTTGCTAACTTAATTCATTCTTCCTGTCATTCCATTGTTGTTCAAGAAAAAGTCCCAAATATTCTCTTATTTCTCTTGTTTTATCTCCAGAGAAGAAGTATGCAGTGAAAGATGTAGTGGTAGGCATGGAGTATGAGTTTAGAGTTGCTGCCATCAACATATCTGGACTTGGAGAAGCCAGTAACCCTTCCGAGTTTGTGGTCGCAAGAGATCCCAAAAGTGAGCAAGGCCTCATCATAATCTGTAAAATCTATTTGGTGACAGTAACAGTATAAATCAATTTCTTAATCGTTTTATTTTTTTATTCCAGAGCGCCCAGGAAAGGTGGAAGATCTAAAGTTGACAGACACCTCTTATACGAACTTGTCCCTAGCATGGTCCAAACCTCGTGTTGAACCAGGGGTGCAGGATGAGCCAAAAGGATATTTTGTGGAGATTCGGCAGGCTGACTGCCTTGAATGGAGCCGTTGTAATAGTACCCCCATTATTTTGACAGCTTTCACTGTGAAAGGCCTAAAGGCTATGGCTATGTACTGGGTGAGGGTAATAAGCACCAATGAAGGAGGGGAAGGCGTTCCAACAGACCTTGACAACTACGTCACTGCAATGCCGCCACCTGGTGGGTGATTCTCTCCATTTGCGGAATTAAAGACCTGCATGTTGTGCCTAGAACCATGTCCCTGTTTTTGGTTTATGGTAAGTTTTTATGTGCCATATCACTAAATAACTCACTAAACTATTTGTTTTTCAGTGAGACCACGGTTCACAGACAACAAAATGAAAAGCTTCCTTGTGGTGAAAGCAGGAAACTCTGTCAGGATAACCATAAACTTTGTGGTGGGTGAATGTTTTCAAAATATATGAATCAACAAAATGGTTTATGTTACTTGACTATCAAGAAATCATGATCCCTTTAACCTTCTAACCACACTTAACAGGCGTCCCCACAGCCAGACGTTGTGTGGCTGAAGGACAGTGTTCCTATGACCAAACGGCTCACTATCAGCAACTCTGATGGTTCCTCCCAAATGCTAATCCCCTCCTCGGAGCGTTCAGATTCAGGGATCTATAGCATCTTAGTGAAAAATCTGGTGGGCCAGGAGACCTTCAGTGTGGAGGTTAGAGTCACAGGTAAAGTATCTCTAAGCTCATGTTGGAACAGAAACCCACTTTCAGAGGACTGCTGTTGCATGTTGTCTTAAGGTGCCCCAGCACTTTGCTCAGTTTCTCTAAATACGCTATAGATGATCCAAAGCCCCCGGGACCCGTCGAGCTGGAGGAGAAGGTCCCTGGCACTGTCACCATAATCTGGGAGTCGTCGCCCGATGAGAAGCGGGATGACCACCTCCACTACACCATTTCAAAACTGGACTCCAGTAAACACACGTGGAGCGTAGTGGCGGACAGACTCTTCAACAACAATTACACTGTCTGCAATATATTGCCGGGCAGAGAGTATCATTTCCGTGTCTATGCCAAAAACGACATGGGCATGTCTGCGCCGTCAGAGTCGGCCACCTGGGGAACTGAGAGAAGGAGAGGTACGGTACAGTAGGTTACTATGGACTTTTGGTTAACTCATACCTTCACCAAACTTTTTAAATAACAATGACTGCTTTGCAGTGCATTACATTATACCTGTAACACATCGCATTTTTTTTTCTGTGTAGAAAAGTTTGTGTTGAACATACCAGAGCACAAGAACTGTGATCTGAGAACTGCTCCAGCCTTTATTGTGCCTCTAAAGCAGCACACTGCTCCTAAAGGCTACGAGTGCTACATGAGTTGTGCCGTTAAGGGGAACCCCAAACCGCGCATCACCTGGTACCGCAACAACATTAGCCTCAACACTAACACAAATTACTACATCAACAACATCTGCGGAGTGTGCTCCATGCTCATACTACGCGTGGGACCCAAGGATATGGGTGAATACAGCGTCACTGCAGAGAATGCACTTGGCAGGGCTGAATGTTCCACCAACCTCACTGTCAGAGGTGAGAAAAAAAAGAGAAATATTGTTTTCTGAATGTATTTTTATCATTTCAATAAAGGTGTAATGTATTTCTCTCTTCTTACACACAGAATGAAGAAACAATTCCACAGTCAGAGGTTGTAGGCGATTCCTGCACAAAGCCTCCTTTAATTCCCATTTTAAATGCAAGGCCACGTTGAAAACCAGGGATGAAATGACCGGAGATAGAGGTGGTGCATAAAATGAATAGCGTTTCAATAGAAAATCGTCTCATTAAAAAGTGAAAGTGACATAATATAATATTTCTGCATGAGAAAAAAAAGTCCATTCCTGTGTAAAGACTGTTACCTGTATATGAATTGTTCACTTCACAGATTTGTTACATTTAGTAGCCTTGCCACAGAAAAATTGAGGAATTGCCCAATCTGTGGGGGGGGGGGGGGGGGGGGGGGGGGGGCGGGCGGGCGGGCGGGCGGGGCGGGGCATTACATTACTCTTCTTATCTTGAAACCTTTTAATTGAATCCCTTGAAAGCCTAGTAATAACAGGTTGTAACAGTTCAGATGGTTTAGGTGAACAAGGCAAGTTAAAGTGTTATTCATATTTCAATTTAGTGTCCTCTACACAAGAGACTCTGTGTTCTTTCACTCCCGATCCTAAATCAGGTTAATGACTAATAATACGGCAAACCTTTATTGCCACCACATGGCAATAAACTGCAAATTGTATGCAATTTTCAAGGAAAAAACACTTGCAGCATACAAAGCAGCACAATTATGCCCCCTAATCTAATTTACAGGTTTATTCATTTAGGATTCGAGGCCTGTTGGACGTTACAAGCTAAATAGCAGTCCTATCTTGGACATGGCATACTTGTTATTTTGAATGGATGTTAGCAAAAATAAAAATACTGTGGATGCTCACACATCTAGTGTATTTAATCAAATTGGAATGTCTCGTTTATCTGATTATTTGGGACGTGTGTAGGGATGACATGTCTATATTGTACAAAGATCAAGAAGAAGAAGCTGCTTAAGCTGTCTCCAAATTGCAAATGTCTTGACAACAAACCGGTAGGGAACATGCATGAACACAGGACTACACTACATTATAGACTGTTTAAAGACCGCCAGTGGGATAACGGTGTTTGGAAGAATCACACTGATCTCTGCTTTACCTTAAGGGGGCCGTTCCATCCACCTACATGAACAGCCTGATTAGCATTCATGGTGCAGCAGATCTAGCCACTCACGATCGAGAGTGTAACGCCCCCTCACTTACACTTCGCTTCCTGGAATGGGGTACCGGTGGTACACGCCTTCCTTTCTCATCCTCGCGCTGCCCAACCCCTTCGCAAAGAACTTGCACCTTCGTTTTCGCTACTTTATTGAGCGTGCGTTGAATGTTTACCCTCTTATGCTGCATGAATTTATAAATATACAACGAACGGATCAAATCTATATTTGTTTGACTCCCTATGAGACGGTCTTTCAAGCGTCTGTCTGCTGCAAATCACCTCTGGCCTGTTAGAACATTGTGTCCTTTCTCAACATGACCGCAAAGCATCGAAAAGGGAAGAACAACCACAAATATGAGGATAACTTCTTCAAACAAGATTCCCTGGATTCCGAGGTGCACGGAGGAGGCAACCATTATACTCTAATGTTTATTTTATTTCTGTTAATTGTAGTCGGTGGTGCCACTGCAGCATGGTTCTGTTTCCAGCAGCACCAAACAATAACCTATTTAGCAGATAACCTAATGGGCATGCAGATGAAAGTGGTAAAGTTACAATCATCGCAGGAAGAATTTCGCCAGTCAAATGGAAAGGTAAGAATGATCCTATTCACTTAGACCAGAGTAAGTCTATAAGGGCCTACCATCTTATGCACCTTTGCACATCCATGCATTTCAGGCACTTATTTGAATAATTCCAAACTTTAGTCTAAATAACAGTATTAGCCCAAAATGAATTTATTTGTGGAACATAACTACACTACTTACAACCATTTGAACAGTAGCCACATGCTACCAATGAAGGGTTTGCTAGAAAGAACATGGGCTAGTTGTGGTGGGCAGGCTGCCGCGGCCCTATCACATTTCAGGCCACTAAGACGCTCACTGGAGTTTAGGATGATGCTATTTCTAACCTCGTGATGAGGTGAAACTTCACAGCTGTTGCCATTTGTAATGAGGCTAATGGAATGACCTATATTGTAGGTGAACCTCACCGAGGGTTATGTGCACATTAGTTAAGTGTTCACAGTAATAAATAAGTAAGTGCAACATGCTGGAGTACAACATAGACTGGAACATCTTTATTTGACCTGGTTTGCTTTAGCAACAGCTTCTTTACAAATCGTTACTTTTTGTTGCTATTTGTGACAGTAGAATATGAAATCAGGAGCCTATATGGCTGATTCACTTCAAGCCATGGTCAGTCTGCTTTACTGTTGCAGTGTATATGTAAAGCTAGTAACAGTTTAACTACTTTAAAGAAATTCTTAGGTCAAAGACCTCTTGTCACATGCCAGGTAAGAGAAATGGAATAGCACCCTTTACAAACAGGTTGTGATAATTCTAAACTAGTTGAAAACATACACCACCTTCTAAGAATCAGTTTAGAGGTAGTGCAATATAGCCGTCCATGCGGATCATGTTCCAGAAATGACTTCCTTTAGGTCTAATGTGACCAACTCAATGAAGGAAATGATTTAAAAAAGTTATTACTTCAGATTATCTGTTTTATGTGTTGTCTGTCACCCTTTGCACATTTAAACTAAAGGTGTGTTGCTTTTAAAAGACGTTTTACTCAAAAGCACTCACCGATTCCTGACTGCTTAATAACACTCATCCATAAACACAACAGCCCTGACTGACCCTCCATTCATTGTCTAACTCTGCAGCACATCTCTGAGGGCCTGGAAAGCCGCTTGTCTGCCTTGGAGGAGTCGTACGCCGTGGCCCAGAAGCAGGTGGGCATGGCGATGGCCACAGCAGAGCAGCTTAAAACCACTGACCTGCCTGCTCAAGTATACTCGCTCCAAAGCGAGATGAAAGCCCGCCTGGGCGAGGTGCAGCAGGCCAGTGTGTCAGTGGAGCAGCTCAGTCAGCTCCAGGCCATGCTGAAGGGGAAGAGTGAAGAGTTTGAGGCCGTCAAGGTACAGGTGGAGGACCTAGCTGGAGTGAGCGCTGAGTTGGCCCAAAGTGTGGAGGCTTTGACGGGGAGCCTAGCAGCAGCAGAGTCCAGACTGGGGGAGAGGGCTGAGCTGGTGGGGACACTGAGCTCCACCCTGGAGGTTCAGAGCGCTGAGCTCGAGGACCTGAAGCAGCAGCTAGCCAGCCACCAGGCCAAGCTCGATGCCAGCACTATGGAGATGGCAACCGTCAGGTAAGGGCAGTGTGGCCCAGGGAGAGGGAAAATGTGCTAGGTTGGGTGCTACAGGAAAAAGAAATAGCTGGGCTCTTTTGACCCATAACTGTGTTGTCTTTATCAAAGCCCTCATGTCTGCCACTGTGTGTGTTCCAGTGGCTTTCTTTGTCTGGCTCTGGGTTAGTGTCTATGGGCCCCACTCTCCTGGTTTCAAGTTCCAATGATCTGTGCAGAAATGTTCTATTGTACTTGGAATTTCTCGTGCTTGATGTTTTTCCTAAAATTCCTCCATACAACTCTTGGTGTGTTAAAAAGCAACAATGTTGAAATGCGATTTTGGCACATCATTTACTCTTTAGTATGTTTCTACTTAAAAGTCGTGATGTTTTCTTTTTTAAAATATATTCATATATGAATGAGCACTAGTCAAGTTTTATCAGTGAGGCAAATTGTGTTGAAAAAATGGTTCCCTAAGTATCTCATGGAATGCTTCCTGCTGTCCTGTTATTATTTTCTTTCCCAGGGAGCTGCTGGAGACTGAGCAGTCTCGAGGCGCCCAGCAGAGCCTCGCTGAGGAACATCTCAGTACGGTACGTCAGAGTCTGCTGGAGCAGAGCATTGCAGTCCATAGTCTGCATTCTAAACTCAGGGCTCAGCTGGAGACCATGCAGGTCCAGGTAGCCGATCACTTACAGATTCTACATTGAATTGTGACTGTAAGCAATAGCAGCTTATTCCTACTTATAATATTAATACTTTTTTCCCCGTCTCTCTGTGGTGAAACAGCCTGTTTGCCGTTTGTCTTTCCTCTAAAAATGGAATCTCAATGTCGTGAAGTGCGCATATTTTTCTCCATACTATTTTTGTTCACGGCATGTCCATTGGGAACTTTGAAGTTTCATCTCATGTATTTGACTAATTGCCTGACATGGATTTCCTAATGAATTGTATTCATGTCGCACCACACCTACATGTTGCCATTTAGGTCAAACTTTAGTATACCAGATCCCAATGGAGTTTGTGGCGGTTACTAGTACTCCATGTAGTAAGTAAGATTACCTGGTTAAGTATAGGGAATCCAAACTAAAGACCATGATCTTGGGGTTCCTTGTTTCAGACTTGGGGTGAGCCAGTTGAAGATGACGCTGCTGAGGACGCTGCTGTTGAAGTGGAGACCGCCCCGGTTGAAGAGGATATTTTACCTGCTGCTGCTGAGGAGGAGGAAGTGGAGGCACAGGCTTTGCCTGAGGAACTGGCAGAAGAGGGGGTAGCAGAGCTGGATGGCACAGTTGTCGAGCAGGAGGACTCTGTGATCGAAGAACAGACTGTTCCAGCAGAGGGGGCCATGGAGGACGAGGCTTTGGAGAAGGAAGCAGTGGAGGAGACAGAGGATTTGGTTGCCTCGGCACCTGGGGAGGCACCGACAGAAGAGCAGCAGCAGGAGGAGGAGTTGGAGGAGCAGGTATCTGAAGGGGGGGAGGAGGAGCTAGAGGAGGAGACGATGGATGCAGAGGAGTTGGATCAACCAGAACCAACAGACGAGGAAGATGGCTATTTTGAGGAGTGTAAGTTAGTAGGGTGATCATGTTGTTGAAAAGTGATGGATGGATTCATTTTATTGTTTATGATTTGCTCAAGATGTAACCTTTCCTTAATAGCTCTAATACAATATGCTTTAATAGCTCTAATACCGTTCATTATCTCTACATGCTCGAGCTGTTGCCCTAACATCCATGTTGTTTTTTTGTGTTTTACAGAGTGAATGTACTTTGAAAGGACGTTCTTTCCCCACCACCAAACTCAAAAAGGACAATGAACACATTCAGTCTGCAACATGGCAATTGGGAATGCATTACTGATGTTTAGGTGTAAAATAACTGTTGTTAACGCTCTGAAAGGTACAGCTGGTCACAATAACTTAGTTGCTGTTTGACTCAGTAGTGGAACTAAGTACCTCACAATTTTTATGACGTAGTTATCAGGTTAGGGTTGCATCGGCAATGAGTAGTATGCGTGGAGTCACCTGCCAATAAGAACCTCAAAAGCCTTAAATCTAATTTAACAAAACAACTGTCTTTTTACAAATGCAAAGTATTTTCAATTAAAATCAAATGCCTCACAATTTTTCTGCACGCTCAGGTAAAACCTTGAGTTTAGTGGGGCTGAGTTGTCTTGGTCAACTAATCGGTTGTCATAATCCTCTTCATTAACATGAAATAATTCTGGAGATCAGTGATTTGGTAAACACACGCTCTTGCACTTGAAGACATAGATTGTGCCTGTCTTGCGGACATGCAAATGTCTTTCCTTTTGTCATCGTCTGAAATGTATCTAAGGATTTTTATTTGAACTAAGGTGGAAAAAAAAAAAACTCACTGAAGTAGTAGGAAACTTGACACCTGTGAAAAAATCCTGAAATATGGGGTCTACTGTATGTTTTGTTTTTCTTTCTTTTTTACTTATTTTTTATTTGGTAATACGTCTGTCCACTACTTGGGGAATAATACTTCTTTAAATATTGCAGGTCTGTTTGAAATGTACTGTCTTGCCCACTGTATATGATTATGTGATATATCTTTTTATTTTGGTTTGAATACTTACGATTCCGGCTAGGTGGGACACGCCTGTGTACACTGTAGTAGTTTACTGAAATATTATTCCCCTTTTTGGCTCTTTATTCTCACAAAATGCACCCTTAATTCCAAGGCAGGGGTACATGAGCGCACAATATCTAATTTCCTCTCTTGCTGATGTACATTTTCAAATAAACCCAGGTTCCTTTTTTTTTTACCCTCAATTCAGTTTTCGGGTGTTTTGTTTTTTCTTAATTTCAACCAAAATGTTTTGGCTGTAGTGTGTCTATTTTAACCAGTGCATTGATTACTGGATGGTTTTAGCTGCACCTGCCCTGAGGACTGTATTTAGTTTCTGCCCTCCAGAGTGAGCCAGTATTAAATTTGATAAAATCCACACGGTTCCACCATACACATCTGGCTATTCAAAATCCAAGAAACTTAGTGGTATACGTTTATCAAATGGTTGATGGTAAAGTACAATGTCAGCTTCCGCTTTAGCTTCAGAAGGTAAGCAAGACCACAATCTGAAGTTGTAATTTAAGCTGAGAAAGCACCACAATAAACACAGAATTGTACTCCCAGGGTTTTGCAGATCAGTTGGATAACAACGGTGTTGCAACACTGAAGACGAGTGGATGTCTAACACTCCGCGGGGAGTTAGTGAGGGATTGTATAGTGAGAGAAGTCCCATCTTAGAAAGTCCTCTCACTGTTGAGATGGTTCATTTTGATGCTGGAATGCCACTAAAAACGGACAAGTCGATTATTCAAGCCATTCTATTAAAATCAGTTAATGTATACCATTATTGTAGTTTGTATAACGTTTATGTGAATACTAGGCACATTTGGAATCTTTCTGTTTGCATTATTTGGAAAGAAGATTCTGAAATTAAAAAAACATTCATATTACATCAAAAATGTGTAATCTACTATATGTAAAGTACTATGGTATCATGTTGCATATATGCTAAACAGTAGTGTAGTGACACATCCGGCCCTTGTGGACTGAACTGGTTTAGAATGTCTGGTCAGTAATTTGACTGCTCTGGGCTACAGCTGATGGAAAGTGGAGTCTCTCTCTCTCTTTCTCTCTCTGTCTCTCTCTCCTCTCTCTTCCTCCCTCTCTTTTTCACCAGAGCCATCCAATCCGGCCTCTCCCACATATCATTGCTGCAGTCTCTCAGCACGGACCTGGCCTCAGTGTCCGACCTTCTGCTGGGACCATGCAGGCGTGCCTTCCCAGGTATGGCACAGGGCCCTCTTGCCCATTATGCTTTGTCCTTGCTGCATGTTCTCTGACGCTGTGTAGCCTGTAGAATGCTTTTATTGCAGCTACACAATGCTCTTACTGTGTGGTGTGGACTACCTTATTTTGTTTGGTTTGCTGTACTGTTTCTTAGGAATATGTTGTTTAATGAAGTCAGTAATCAGCAGTCGGCTTAAATCAGTTTCTCTGCAAGTTAGATCAAGTAATTTGTATTGCACTACTGTATGTATGTTACCAGGATCCTACACGGGAGGATATTGAGGTAATTTCAGTAAAAACATTTGTGAAAAGGGGTTAAAATAACTTCTAGACATTGTAATTTTATTATAATTTTTGGTGTATCAAATTATTTATCATGGATTAAGCCATTAGATATGTATTGCACAATCTGCCAACAATGTTTTTGATAAGTCTCAACCCTGGTACATGCATAATCATTCAATAGCCATTGAAAGCTAATGTAGGCTTTTAAATAATGCAGTAGATTGTGATGCTGCTGACAGGCCTGTCTGTCTTAAGCTTTCTCTCAGGCTGCAGTGACTCCCCAGTGGTGGCCGATCAATACACAGCAAAAAAAAAAAAAGACACAGAAGCAGATGAGCTAGAAGGGAAACGGCATCCCACACACCACAGCAAGTCAAACTAGGACCCATATGATGTGTTGCAGTTTAGCATCACGAGGGAAGGACAGCTATTTGAATATGCTGACTGTGGCTAACAAAAATAAAATAAAAGATTAACATTAGCTGACTGTCGAAGGACACAGGCGTACAGTTGGTTTCCCTTCCCATTTCATTTTCTGCGCTAAAGTATGGCCAGAGCGGCGGAGAGGACAGCCTGTCCAGCTCTGGGTAAAACATGAGCCCGCTCTGCTGCATGCTTACTCGGCTGTTTCTGTGCGTCCGTGGAGCCCTGCCCGGATACCGTGTCTGGGTCTCAAAGGTCATTGATGTCAATACACTGGCCAAGCCCTGAAACATTAAACACCACTCCTTTTTGGATCCGTTGGTTTGATGACCGTTTTCAATTTGTCGATGGGGTCTTTCCCTCGGCGGTCGGGTGATGGGGCCTTTGACTGAAACCCAGTCGTCTGCACGTCTATGGCACAGTCGGTGAAGGGTGCCTTGTTCCGCTCAGGTCTTACTTGGCTCCGGCGAGAGACGAAGAGGCGGAGTCCCAGAGGAAGGCCAGGTCACGGCATGCCAGACAAACCCGCCGATCCACCCAGGTGGGCGCCTAAGCACGGCCCTTCAGCATCCACGGCCATTTTGTGAGAGAGGGATTTCCACAGGACATGTACTTCTTTTTATAACCTGCAGGGTGTGACTCTGACTGAGCTGAAAGAGGCCCAGAGGACCTTCAACGTGTCCACACTGGACAGACAAACCGAGGAGGACAAGGAACTTGGTGACAAGCCCTGTCTGAGGAAGAGGTCCATTGAGGGCAGAGCAGAGTTCAAGACCAGCCTGGCCCAGTCCTCCTGTAGGCCAGAGGAGAACACTCCAACTAGGGGCAGGTTGGTGGACGAGGTGAGCCCCAACTTTTTGCCGTTAGTAGGTAAGCTTTGTTTTAAGGCTAAAGACTATAATTTCTCAAAACTATTCGTTACCACACACACATCTTTTGATTGAACTTGAAAGAAAAAAAAATGCATGAACCTTATCCAAGTTTTTTTTTTATGTATAAATAACATCATATTAGTGCTCAATAACCAAAAGGATAACTAATAACACGGTACACTATTAAAAGTGAACATAATATTACACAGGACTTGTCATTCAGCGTTGTAATCTTGATGACCCTGTCTTGCCAGTAAAGCGTGTTTTTTGTACTTTCACAAGAATAGATTTGGATATTCTTTGCTGTTTTTTTTTTATTCAGCTGGGGAATGTGGAACCCCTTTCAGGAACTCAGACCAACCTCCCAACTTCAATCCACTCTCCTTTCTCATCTAGTGAATGTGGAAATCTTCCACAGCCGTCCAAGCTAACCAAACACACTCTCAAAGGTAAGTAAACCAATTCCAGATAGAAAATACATACTGTACATGTGTTTTTCTTTCACTAAACACACACGTTTTTACAAAGACCAAGTTAGAACAGAGCAAGCATACAATGTTAACTGTCCAGTGATTGTAGTTCACTGTTTTATGTATGCAGTTGGTGGATGGAGAGATGAAAACCAGAATCTTATTGAAGAACCTGTGAACCTTGCCCTCGACAGCAAGGAGCAGGCTCAGTGTTCCTACCAAGTAGCCTACAAGTGTACTACAGCGGTAGGTCTTACAAATATTTAGATAACTTTTCAAAACAATTAATAATATACTCTCACAAAAAAATTCCTCAAAAAATAGGTTATTTGCTTTTTAAGTTTCAAGGATACAATAAGTTAAAATGTAAAAAAATCTCTTTTCTGCACCTGTTGCAGAGAATGTCTGTTCAATTAAAGTGTATAATATATATAAAAGTAAATAAATGAATTCAATACAACATAACAACCATTTAATTTAATGGTGTATTCTTTACTTAGGGTGCCACTAGATGGTGTCAGAAGATCACTATGTTTTTGGATAGCTGCACCCAAGCTTTCACACAAAGTACCTTCCTCTCTTCTACTGGTTATAGGTTTAGCTATATACCAGAGATTATTTTCTAATTGAATATTGATGTTACATTGAAAACCTATTTTGCCACCACTTCATATAAGTTTCACATATTGAACTATTCATGTGAAATATGAATTCATCTATTTTACAAGGAGAAACTTGCTTTTTTCTTCCAAGCTAGACAAGCAGTGATGCAATATTTGGAAATGCAGTGCAATCAATCAGGATGAATATAGTAGTGGTTTTGCAATAGTGCTGCTGGTGCTATTATTTTCACTGTCCAAGTCCAGGAGAGGGAGAAACCCAAACATCCTCTGTGTGTCTCTTTCAGTCTCCTGCTATCTCATCACATGGTCGAGGCATCTTAACATTCCATACCATATTGGGCAAAACTTCGCCTCACTCCCAAGACCTAGCCTTGAATTCATATCATACTGCTTGATTTAGCTCAAAGGAACTGGGTTTTTCCTCCACCTGGACGTTAATTAGGTATGTGTGCAGTTTGTCCGAGGAGAACATTGCATGTTCTGCCAAAGGTTGCTTCGGGGCAGGTACAAAGTAATGCCTCTCAGCTTTAGCGGAATATAACCGAGTTACAGGGATCCACATATTCTGTTCATTTCCGCTAACAGCCGCAGACTGAAATGGAGAAGATGTCCAGAAATAGACCTTGACCAGGGTAGGCAATCGGCGGAGGTGGGGGTCGAGAGTTAATAGGGGAAGGGAAAGGCAACTGGAGCGGGGAGTTGGGGAGTCCCAGGGATGCGGCATCTTGATGTAGAACGCCTCATGGGGATTTTGAATGGCTCGTATGTCAGAGAGGGATCGGGGAAGTTATTGTTCTCTGCGCTCACTAGTCATCCATCATGGCCCTAGCGGCCCTGTCTGTGCTGGAATCGGAGATGCTGATGATCGGTTAACGTCAGAGTCTGGCTCTAAGGGTGTTAAAACAAGGCCTGCATATGTCTCGGGGAATCATAGGAGGTCTGCATGGTCATATCAGACCTCTGACGGAATCGTTATGAATCACACCGAGACGGAGGCCGGCGCGATGAAGCTCAACCCAAAGAGATCCTGCTGCTCCTGAAATGACAAATAGCTGTTTTAGTTTAATAAGGACTGGAATGTCTCTCAACATAGGGTAACAGGGAAGTCAATAGTGTGTCCTTTGGGATGGTACTGATGTCATAATAACTGCACAAGGTGGAAACCCTGGCATAGATTCATTTGCATCGGCCTACACTATGAGGCGATTTTCATATATTTCATGCATTCTATCACTTCAAAGTTGTGCTCTTCAAAGGGTGAGATACGGCTTAGCCAACTCCACCTCCACTGGCTCACTGGCCATTCAATGTAAGAGAATGTTCCATTATGGAAAGTCATAAATGTGGGGCGCTTGTCAACCAAGTCCCAGAGCCGGCAAAGGGGGGCTACCCCCAGATGAAATCCACTCTTTATATGGCCCTCTCTAGGCCTGTCTCTCTAATATGCTCTTAGCCCCTCAGTGTAAGGTTGGTGAAAATAGAGATGGCATATGCACTATGACTAACCACACACACAATCATTTAGTAAAACAAAAGTTTAAATCCTTTGCCAAATGACAGGAATCTGCTATTTTGGTGTTTGATGTGAGCCTTCCGCCGTGCTCATAGTAAATCATGTCCGATAATTCACCCATAATCTATCATTGATATGTTGTGACGACTTTTTTTCTTTTAACTCTAGGGAGAAAATCCTGTGTACTCCAAAACTTTAAAATAACGCAAACGTCAGAGTTTAGTTTTTGATGTTTAAACCAACGTCATCTGCAGTTCTTACTAGTTACTTTCTTTAGTTTGTTTATGAAACGGGTTATAATTATAAAAAAATACGGTCGAACTAAATACTCGTTCGATCAGATGAATGGACCGAATGCCCTACCTCTGTTACTTGGTAGAAAAGCTTCACTGGCTCTGAGAAGCGCACAATAAGCTGTCTTGTTATAGGAGGGGGTGTGGGAGAGACCCAGACCCCTGTCCTCACTATGAGTCAGAGCCAAGGAGGACAACACCATGACAGAGATCCGTTGTATCCTCCATCTCTCTTTCTGTTCCTTACCATCTCCCTACCCCCCTACCTCTCCCTCCCTTTGCCTCTCCCTCTCTCTCAGTGTCTCCAGCTTCCAGTCTCCTGCCTGGGTAGATGAAAGAGGGTAAGGGTAGCTTGGGATCAGCTAGAGTGCAGCAAACCTTTCTATAAAAGGAAGGTAGCAGTGCAGGAGCTGAGACTGAGGAAAGGCGGGGGGGGGGGGGGGGGGGGGGGGGGGGGGGGGGCCATCTGAGGGGTTGTGTAAGAGAAAGGAGAGACACATTTGCAACTTAATATTTTACCAGAGTACATCCCCAGAGGACGAGGATTAAGTCATTGTTGACAAGCCTGTGTGTGTGTGTGTGTGTGTGTGTTTGTGTGTGTTTATGTTTCTGTGCTCATGCATGGCTGCAAGTTCACATAATTCGGGGCGAAAATATAACCCTGATGCTGAAGTATTTACTTATAATTAGTTTGTGGTCTCATATGCAGTCGAGTCTCGGTGGGCTCGGCCGACATATTCCTACAGACGAAGGCCATATTGAGATTGAGAAGGGCTTTGGCGGACCGTCCGGGGCCCCTGCATTTACACTCCGTCGACACTCGCACACCACACAGCCCCTCCCTGGGGCACAGTAGGGGAGGACGGGGGCCGAGGTACTCGACTGCTCCTTGTTAATCATGGCCCCCCGGGTGGAGGGTCTGGCCGTGCAGGATCTCAGTTAGCTCTCTGTCCCTCTCTCCCTCTCTCTCTCTTTCGCCCTCACTCTCTCTCTCTCTCTTTTGCCCTCTCTCTCTCTCTCTCTCTCTCTCTCTCTCTCTCTCTCTCTCTCTCTCTCTCTCTCTCTCTCTCTCTCTCTCTCTCACTCTCTCCCTTTGTCTTTCTCCTTCCTCCCCTTATCCTCATCCACATCAGTGGACAGCGTCAGCCCTAAGCCCAGAGCCCCATCCGTAGCACAGTCTCTGCTGGCGCGCTGCCAATGAGAGCTGCCTGAGCCGAGGGGAGCAGAGAGAGAGAGAGAGAGAAGTAAACAAGGGAGGGAGATTGAGCAGGGCTGGAAAACACAGAGAGAGAAAGAGAAAGAGAGAGAGAGAGAGAGCGAGAGAGAGAGAGAGAGAGAGAGAGAGAGGGAGAGGGAGAGAGACGCAGAAAGAGGGAGGGAAATGGAGTGTGTATATCTAGAGGAAGCATGGGAAGAGAACCCATCTGGAGGAAAGTTTTCTTTCAGCTTTATCTTTTGGGTATGCGTGCACTTCGCTTCACTTCACGTCCAAGATCTTGAGTACCGTGGACACGCTGGAGCCTAAGAGGAGCCATTAGAGTTTTTTTCGGCCTTAATGATTGTTTATGTTCCCGTGGCCTGCGTGTGTTGAGAGAATCAGTGCATAGGCGTTCCATGCCAGCCAATGGTTGCTTTTCAGGACTTCAGAAGACTTAGAAGAGAGCGAGAGACGTATCATCAAATCTGCCAAACGCAAACCCTTTTCAGCCTTCTAGACTGTGAAGTTGGACTCGCACTCACACCTGTTGGCCAGGGTTGCCGTTGAGCGTCGCTATGGGTGACTGTGCTGTCGTTGCCTGACTGGCTCCTGTGCAGCTGTTGCTTTGAGGTCTTTGTGGATGTTACACTATCAAGGTCTTCCCGGATAGTCTGTGTGTGTGTGTGTGTGTGTGTGTGTGTGTGTGTTCGTGTCGAGATGTCATCCCTGTACCCACGCACCAAGGAGCTGGTTCGCGCTAGGAAGTCTCTTTCTGACTCTCCTCCATCTTCGCCTTCTCCCACAGCCAAGAACTTCAGAGTAAGATCCCTTTTTTACCTCCGTACAATTGGTCGGCATTGTCCATTTAGTTTTAGGATGATCATTTTGCTGTGCCATGATTTTACCTTTGACCTGTTTCTTTCACAGCCACAGGACGTTGTACATATGGTAATTGTTTATATGAATGCGTGTGTATGTTTGACAAGTGTGAATGGGAATATGTATGTAATATGCATGTGGGTGTGTGTGTGTAAGCTTGAGCACATAGTTCAGCATTGAGCATAGCATTGAGCTATAATGATGTGGCGTCAGTGTTAACACACCATAGTAGCCTGTAGTCCTCATCAGTGCGTAATTCACTATCCCAACTCATAAAACCTCACCGAAACATCACAGTGACAGCTTGATATCACCCAAATTACCGGGATCTCGAGGAGAAAAATTATTGTGTCAGAAATGGATTTACATTGAAGCTCTGGAGGAAGCTCCCAATTCTGGACTGGACATGTCACGGCACCAGCCCCCTGAAAGCGTGACGACCCCTGAGGGAGAGGAGAGAGTAGAGGCTCCAATTCACCCACCATCTGATCCCACCCACAAGAAAGTCTGGAAAAGACTTTTGGATCAAAAACGCTCCATCTTTAGATTCCCTGTTGCTGTTTTCTGTGTGACCTGTCTTCATGAGTGCAGTTTTAAGTCGATGGACATTTCTACGTGAAGGCCTTGTGAGGCTTGAATAGTAGCAAGTTGTGCACCCCTGATGAAATTCCACACTATCAAAGTGAGAGGAGAGGAGCTCTAGTAAGCTGTGGATATTGTCAGGTACTGCGAACTGTCTTGTGGCACATCTGTTGCTGCAGTGGAAAAAAACACAGTTCATACACTGTTAGGGCCTTGTCTTATTCATTAGCTGTGATTTTCTGTCACCCATTGTACTGTGTACATTCACGCTGGAACTCAGCCATGAAGTTTCCATGATGTCAGCACACCCCCTCATAGACAATGCTTTCTTGGCAGAAAAAATAAGATCAAGAAAGAAAAATGAGGTGGTTGGGATGCTTTTAAAAAAAGTTTTCTTTAGTGTTTATGATGAGAATTGGATGTGTTGCTGTTGAGTTCTTGTGCCATGGGTGTTCCACAGCTGAAGACAAGCCAAAGACAAACACACATCTGTTAACACACAAATAAATCTGCATTGGTTTATATGACACAGCTTTGGTCTGTCCTTTTCCCCTCTCATTGGATTAAACCCTCACATGAAACTCTCAAAGAGTCAACCAAAATAGGAGCTAGTTATCCTGTTAACTTTGATCAGTTATCGTTAGAATTGTGACCCGCATTAGTAGAAAAGAGGCAGTTGATAGAGAGGGGAGGAAAGTTGTGCGTGAATAAAGGTCATCGTTGTGAATGTTAGGAAAGATATAGACCATTTTATGCGTGCAGTACATTTCTTTCAGTGAATGAAGGTTCACTCAGATTTTCCGGTGACTTTGAATTGACACGGACCGGGCTCATGAGGGATACAGGTGAAAGGAGTACGGAGTGTAAAGGCCACAAAGGAAAGGGAAGAAAGAGATGACGAATGGAATGGAATGGAATACTTTTGAAGAGCTGCACAAACCTATCCGCTCTTCAGAGGGATGGCTCCCAAAACCAGGATCAGTGGAGCTCAGAGATGTAACTCTGACCCCATACATCAGCTGCACAGTGGAGCTCCCTGCCAGTGCTCAGCAAAATCCTGGAATGCGCGTGTGTGTGTGTGTGTGTGTGTGTGTGTGTGTGTGTGTGTGTGTGTGTGTGTGTGGTGTTGGGCCTGATGAGATGTAAACCACTAGGCTCCGTGTTTATAGAGAGCCTGCGGTCCAGACACGCATGCACCGTCAGGGGCCATTTTCTGTTCAGCGGAGGGCCTGTTTTTCTGTTTCTTTATTTCTGACCCCCCAGAGGAATGTCTCTCAGGGAATCTGATATGCCTTACATGGTTTAGCGAGCCTGAAATGCCGATTCTGGTTTCCACTCATATTTTCCTACTGTTGAAATATTAGGCAGCGGCTCTGCTAGGCAGGTGCCATGATGAGCTCTATTCTGCTCTATCTGTGGTCAGCCAAATGACTGTTAAGGAGGTTTAGTATTGTATGTTTAATTTGATTTCCATATTTTGAAGTCATTATTTGAGGTGATATTGTTAGGTTTTCATATTGAAAAACAGTAAGTCAAGCATGTGGCTGTGCATGACCCACAGTAATAGTGGCAAAGTCATTACACAGTATAAAAGCAAACATCTGTGCTCTGATTACCCAATTACCCCGCTACCACAGAGACACTTCATCTCCACGGTCAAAGAAATCTTCTACAATGGCGGAGCTAACAGCATGGCACTGCTTTGGGTTGAAAGATTGTCCGGAACCACGTTCACAGTAATTAACCTCCAGCAGTTACCAACTTCCCAGAAACAACATTTGGGAAACTAATTTCCCTAATTCATTTATCCTGTCGTGTGAAACAGGTCACAGTCATCTGCAGGGAGCCAAAAGCCGGTAAGACATTTTGCCAGACTGAGACAGACTGTGATTTTGCAAGGACTTTCAGACCATGTACATTAAGCTCAATCAACCATAGTCACATCTTCCACCACCCAAGTATTCAAATGAGTAATGGAGAAAGATAGTTAAACTAGGACCTTGACCGTCTCCCTAACTCTTCTTATCATATTTATTCATGTAATTTTGAACAAATAACCAGGGGCTATTCCAGACGAGCCACCTTCCCAGCCTGTCGCAGCTCATCCAACTGGAAGCCAGTTTGGAAGTGGGAGGGGATCCGGAGAGATCTCCCCCTAGCTCCATTCTTGGCTCTGTTTGTCAGTGGTCACTGCAGCCCGCTGTGTCTCTGGATGGATGGAGGCAGCGGGAGCGGCAGCACATGGCAGCACATGACCACATAAGGGCAGGCCGCGGTGGCTGCGTTACACAAACACTCACTGAAGAACGGCTTCTCTGGGCCCCGGCATGAAATCCTCTCCCTTGCCCCCCACCCACCCTCTTTCATGGCCCTGTGAAAAATTGCGCGCCACAGCTATTGTCCAAAATGACACGCCGCGTGGGTGTTCTGTCCGGACGCCAGCGCAATTTGTTTTTCTTCCGAGCAAGGAGCGAGGGTATTGTGTGTACCCGCTCCCTGTCCAAACAGTCTGAGTGGAGAGGGTCGTGTGGAGTGTTTTTTCCAAAGAGAGCAGAAGCTGCTTGGCTGGAGAGTAACCTGATGCTGCTCAGTATGCTGGGGCTCGCCTCCTCGTCTCACGATCTCCAAGTAGGCGGAGGTAGATCTGAGCAGAGATCACTGGGAGATGGCGCATCCTGTCCTCCACTTCCTTTATTTCGTCTCCTTTTGTACCCCGTTCACTTTTCGATCCCCGTGTCTTCTTTGACTCTTCTTTTCTCGTGGTTGGTTTCTGTTACACCTTTGAACTGAAAGCCCCTCTCCCTCTCCTCTTTTCTCTCGGAGATGCGTGTGCGCACTCCAGAGCGCTGTCCTCGTCGTGTTTATCAGCGGTTGGCAGTCGGTGATCCCTTGTGATCTATGTGTTCAGCCCGCCCCACAGGCCAAACAAAGAGCTGAGAGGAGCACACACAAGGCTGCCCTCGCTGGGGGCGATAATCACCACCCACCAGACAGATAGGCACTGCATCCATAGCCTGCGTGCTCCTAAATGATAGCACAACTGTCTGTGATCTGTGTCTGGTCTAATTGGGCTTTAAAAAAAGGGATTACCTCGCTAAGGTGTGTATTCTTCAGAAATCAATGAACGTGAGCTTTGGTTGTTTCAAAATCGTAGGATTTCGTTAGGAAAATGATGCCTGGACCGTGTCCTTTAAAACGAAAGAGAGCAGCCGGCCCCAGACTGTTCCCAGTACTGTCTCACTAAATGGCAGTAAACACTCAAGACCTTGGCAGGAGTGGATATCTACGTTAGCTCGTCTGGGAGTCTTTGATGCCCGGGCAGTGTAAGATGAGCAGACCACTGCCTGAGGTCATCTGTTGGACACTGTCACCCAGTAAATAACGGTTCAGAGGAGAACACGCGACATGAGGTCATTTTTTGGCAGCGCAGGCGTTGGAGAAGCAAACGCCCACCTAAAGATTAACATGGCTTACCGGAAAAGGTTGATCCCGCTGACCTGTCAGTGCCGGGTCTGGTTCAGTGATACTTCACACCGGCTCAGTTTGTGTGTCCAAATGTCTCCAGAGGACCCGGAGGCAACTGAAAGGCCACAAGATGTGTTGTTTCAATATGTTTCTCTTTGTGCTCTGCTCTTTGGAAATACTTGAATCCACTAAATCTCAAATAGATATTATCAACCCCAAAAAAGAAAATCTGGTTTTGGCCTATACAGAATAGTCTTTTACACGATATGATTTCCATACCGAATCTGGAAATGATTTTGACTTCACTTCGCTAACATTCATTTTGTTCTTTTTCAGCACGAAAGAGTTTCACGGTAACTATTGATTATGACTTTTACCTTCTTTTTTTTCCTTTCTTGAGTGTTGTTCACAGTATGTCTATTTCCACCATAAGCACTCTAAATATAAATCTATGGAATGAACCGGAAAGAAGGATCTGACTCCTCTGTACCCCTTCATCCTCTCAGGTTGGACTCCACCGGAGTGGAGGCCACAGCGGACAGGCTTCTGGGCCGGACCGGCTCCTACACTCGGCGGGAGAACCGGCTGGCCTCTCTGAGTAAACAGGAAGAAGACCTCAGCCCCAGAGACTACAAGAAGGTATGCCACGGGGGATTTGTTTGAGGTGGGCTGGAGGTCAAAATATCTGTTTTGTTTAGGTTTTATTGCATTTTTTACCTCTTGTACCCCCCACCCCCCCACCCCCACCCACATGCCCCCCCCCCCCCCCCCCACACACACACACACACCCCAACAAGACAACTTAAACTCTACCTATAATTAAAGGTAGGGTTAGCTTGTCTGGCTTCGGTGTGGGAGCGGCACATCACGTCATAACCTCCCATGTGTCACTGTTTAGATGTATGAAGACGCCTTGCACGAGAACGAGAAGCTCAAGTCTCGGCTTCAGGACAGCAAGCAGGAGCTGGTTAAGATCCGCACGCAACTGGGAAAGCTCACCCAGGTGCCGCTCGCCACCATTTGTCACAGTGTGTCCGTCCAAATAACGGCGTGTTTGTTGTCAGTATGTCGAGCCGCAAGTGTACGGTAACTGTGTGCTCTCCTGGTTTCTGTCGTTCAGAAGCAGGACAGGATATCTGAGCGGTCCAGTGTGCTTGAAACCGAAAAAAGGGTAGGTGCTGCTGTCTTTTCTTGTCAGTATGGTCTTTCACTATTAAGAGTATGGTAACTCCTTTGGCTTTCTTCATGCCCTCACTCAGACCTGGTGGCTCTCTCCACATCCTCCTCTCCGTCCCTCTGGCTTCATATCATGCTTCACCAGTTTCTAATGTTGTGTGGGCTCCTGACTGTGAACGTAGACAGTCATTTCGATGTAAAAGAACACTCTTTAACTCTGAAAATACCAGTCACCATCATGATTATCTGAGTGAAATGAAAAGAGCGGGAAACGCCTCTTCTTTTTTTTCCCTCCCAGGAAAAACAAGTACTTGAGAAGAGAGTCACGGACATGGAGGAGGAGTTGAAGGTAAGAGCGGCTAATCCGCTGACAGCAGGTCACTGACCACACACGCACTGACCCTCAAGTCTTCCGCCAGCCCGGGAACCAAGAGACTGTCTCTGTACTGTCAAACACGTTAAGTGCGTTAGATTTCTCTTACCAGTTCGAGTACGTCAGGACAGTGCACCCAGCGTGCAATCCAGACGCTCATGGTAAATTGAGCGCACCTTAAAACGTTTTAAACAAACAAAAAAAAAAAGCATGCAGGTTGCGGGCAGCCTGATGGGGGTTGAGGTTGATGGTTTTCAGGCTCATTACCTTCCTGTTGGGTTGAGCCCCCGCCAGGCTCCGAGAGACGGCCTGCCGGCTTTGCCCCGCACTCCCTCTGCAGCTCCACTCTGTCGGGGAGGGGGGGGGGGGGGGGGGGGGGGGGGGGGGGGTGGGCTGAGCAGTGACCTAGTTCCAGCTGAATGCAGAGCCCTCTTCCAAAAGCAGAGAACCTGCCTTTGTTTGACATTCCTGCACTAATTGTGTGTGTTCTGCGTCGTGAAGTGAGGGGGAGAGCAGCATTGTAGTCAAGCCAGCTCATAAAAGGATTGTGATGCAGTGTACTGTACCTCGTCCACAGTGAGGGGAGCGGCAACCATTCCCACACTGGCATACACACTGATGTGCCGGTCAATCTCACGGCTAACATTTGAAACATTTGATCTTTTAGGAGCACTTGTTTTTTACTGAAAGAAGACATTTGACTTGACTTTCGTGGGGTCGGCTCTATACGCCAACACCATAACCCTAGGCCTACTCTCAATAAACAATCAGAGACAACAGGAGGAACCCCATAACAGTGCCATTTCCAGATTGATACAGGAATGCAGAGCATGTCGCGGTGCACTGCGCCACAGGGAGGGAGCTGTCAGCCCAGTGAATTTCTTGACCCCATGTTGTGATGGTTCCCCCCCAACAGGGAGCCCCAGTGAGGTTTCGCTGTGGGTACCAGCCCTAAGGGCAGCCAAGCCAAGCCCACCTGTGGGGCAGGCAGGCTGGCTCAGGGAAGGGGGTGACGGTGAGTGGTCTGTGTATATATATTCCTTTGGAGGAGTGATGGACACCTGCCTGTCACCTCACAAGACCCGAGCATGCACACTTGTGGACACATGCATCTTCTGGTCACACACACACAAACACACATACATATATATTGGGTTCAACACATACACACACATGCATCTTCTGGTCACACGCACACAAACACACGTACATATATATTGGGTTCAACACATACACACACCCATGCCTCTTCTGGTCACACGCACACAAACACACACATATATATTAGGTTCAACATATACACACACCCATGCATCTTCTGGTCACACGCACACAAACACACATGCATATATTAGGTTAAACCGAAGCACACTCATTCTCAAAGCCTTTCTTTTTTCACAAGCACAGTTTCTAATGTTTCTGATTCCTTAGTAGATGTCCCTTTTTTTTTTTACAGAAGACTAAAAGTGTAGGATTATTTTGGACACTGCTAAAACTCAACCAATAGCCAATGTGGGAATCCATCAGCAGCCTTTAGTGGAGTAGAAAATTCAGCAGCATTAAAGCTTAATGAGGGATGATTTTGTATTATTTCTCTTTCTGTCAATCTTCCTAATTCTCTCTCTTTCTCTAAGTCTCTCTGTTCCTCAATCTCCTGCCTATTTCCTTCCAGCAGCAAGTTATTTTCCTCTTTTCATTAGAAGGCTTACTGAGACATCACAGAAGCACAGGCAGCAGATCAAACCATATACAGAGAATCTTGAAGTCCAAGCTCAAGCCAACTTCAAATGGTTTCAACAAAGGTGCATGCGGGATTATTTTTCTAGCAGCTGTCTTCTCCCTGGAGCTGCAGAGCTGGGGCAGCCTGGGAGACAGGCCTCGCGGTGGTGTGTGTGTGCGCGTGTGTCTGTGTGTGTGTGTGTGCATGTGCGTGCGGTTTCCCCCAGGAATGGTGTCAAACCCCAAACCACTTTGCCGAGTGCGACCTAAAAGCCACAGCAGGAAGAGAGGGAAATGAATCATTTCCATCCCTCTGACCTATAACGTGTTGGAGGACGTAGTGGAAGTTTTTCCTCCTGTTGTTCCAAGCATTCCTGACCAGCTCTGCGCTGTCCCACGGAGCCCCACCATTGCTCCCTCCACCCTCTGCCCAGGGCAGCCCAAACCTGCAGGGATAGCCATTTCACGTACTGCCTTCCCACAGCTGTTTCACTTGCTGTTTTTTCTTCTGTTTCCATGTGGAAGAGTGTTGTGTGTGTGTGTGTGTGTGTGTGTGTGTGTGTGTGTGTGTGTGTGTGTGTGTGTGTGTGTGTGTGTGTGTGTGTGTGTGTGTGTGTGTGTGTGTGTGTGTCTGTGTCTGTGCGGGTCGTGCACTGTCATTTGACCATAAATGCACGCGCACAGGTACTGCCTTCCCACAGCTGTTTCACTTGCTGTTTTTTCTTCTGTTTCCATGTGGAAGAGTGTTGTGTGTGTGTGTGTGTGTGTGTGTGTGTGTGTGTGTGTGTGCGTGTGTGTGTGTGTGTCTGTGTCTGTGCGGGTCGTGCACTGTCATTTGACCATAAATGCACGCGCACAGGCGTGTGTTTCCATCCGTGCACAGCGATGTGTGTGGACACTTGTCCCGATCTACCTCACCCTCCCACTGCCTTCTTCCCCTGGCATGCTCTGTCCTTTCCTCTCCTCCCTCTCTCTCTCCCTCCCTCCCTCCCTCCCTCTCTCTCTCTCTCTCTCTCTCTCTCTCTTTTTCTTTCTCTCTCTCTCTCTCTCTCTCTCTCTCTCTCTCTCTCTCTCTCTCACTCTCTCTCTCTCTCTCTCTCTCTCTCTCTGTCTGTCTCTCCCCATGTGCAGGCCTGCCCAGCCCTGGCTCAGGCCCAGGCTCTGCGGAGGGGCAACGAGCGCCTCCTGGCTGAGAACAGGGCCATGCTCCGCGTCCTCGCCCGCCTCTCCGAGACGGCCTCGCTGCCAGAGACAGAGGACCTCTGATCCGTCCCCCCCACTCCCGACCCTGTCCTCCGCCTCCCCTCCTCCTCTTCTTTCCTGTCTCTCCTCCCTCCTTGGCCACACTCCTTCCTCCCGCTCCTCCTGCATCTCTTCTCCTCCTACAGCTGTGCCTCCTTGTGTTCCTCTCAGGCAGGTTGGCCCCTCTTGCGCTTGCTTTCAGCATTTGTTTCCGCCACCATAGTGCATCTCCCATGGCCTTCCTCTGACTCACTCTCCCACAAGACCATTGGAGGGCCCAATCTGTAACCCCTCCCCCATCACTTTTGCTGAGAGCTTTCCTTTGAGTCTATATTTAGACACTTTCATGTTGCATGGATGAAAAGGCCACAGTAACAAGACTATGTAGGGCTGTATTTAGTTTCTGTGAAGGATCACTCCGCTTAACAGACCCTCCTAAACGAATGTTCTTGGTTCTCATTTGAGGTTAACATGTTTGCAGTGTGTCTGGTTGTAGCAGTCAAAGGTTGTTTGCTAGGGAAAATTTCTATTGAAATCAGAGTGGAGAATGTGAGCTCATGGGTCTGCATAGTGAGTAATACACCCATTGCCAATTGTCAAAGCAGGTGTGTGTGTGTGTGTGTGTGTGTGTGTGTGTGTGTGTGTGTGTGTGTGTGTGAGAGAGAGAGAGAGAGCGAGCAGGGATAAACAGTACTTTCCTGATGGAATGTCAGTATGTATTGTCAAAATACAAACTGACAACAGTGCATTGGCCCACCAAGAGTATGTTGGATTGTGGGATTTGTGTATCTGTGAGTAACGTCATCAACGTTGATCACTTAAAGCAGAACAAAGTTATTGTTCATGCAGACGGGGGAGATTTGACAAAAGATTTAGGCTATTTTTAGTCATTACTCATGCTCTGGGAGAAATGACCCAGATTGAACAAGGTGTCTCTCTCTCTCTCTCTCTCTCTCTCTCTCTCTCTCTCTCTCTCTCTCTCTCTCTCTCTCTCTCTCTCTCTCTCTCTCTCTCTCTCTCTCTCTCTCTCTCTCTCTCTCTCTCTCTCTCTCTCTCTCTCTCTCTCTCTCTCTCTCTCTCTCTCTCTCTCTCTCTCTCTCTCTCTCTCTCTCTCTCTCTCTCTCTCTCTCTCTCTCTCTCTCTCTCTCTCTCTCTCGCTCTCCCCGTTTGTCTCAGCCTGCTCACTAACTGGTTATTTGCCGACCCCACTCCTGCATGGATTGGACCAGCACTTAGCAGCATGTGCTTTACTGCACCGTAGTTTAGTCAAACGTAACTTTAGCAAATAAGACTCTGAAAGAGCATCGAGCATTCATATTTTGTGTGTGTGTGAAAAATCCATGATAAAAAAAAGTCTATTCTTTATCTGAACTTCATGTATAATCCATGGATCACACAACAAAAATAACATAGACCACAGCAGTTGCTTAAAGGCGTACATTATATTCTTAATGCCGATCCAATCGTGCTGCCTTGACGCATACTCTCTCTCTCTCTCTCTCTCTCTCTCTCTCTCTCTCTCCATGCTCTCTCCGTGTTCTCCTATAGATCCTAACGGAACTTAAATCTGACAACCAGAGACTAAAAGACGAGAACGGAGCCTTGATCCGAGTCATCAGCAAGCTGTCAAAGTGAAGACAAGAACAGAGAAACCTTAGGACTGCAGTCGATGGAACCGTTCGACGCTGACTTGCTTTTGAGGAATCCTTTGCGCCCTTTGGGCCAGATACAACAGCCCAGTCTCCCTTTGGGATCTCCCAGCATATTGAGTATTGTACAGTAGTACTATTAGGTCACAGTTAAAGGAGCATGTAGTGGAAAGCGCACAGTATTGAGTAGGTGGCGGTCTAGATCGATGGGCCGATGCTCTTTACAAACACATACCATACTCAAACCACCAAAATATGTATTCATTATGGCTTTATTGAGCACTAGAGAAAAAAATATAGTATTTTTCTTTTCAATTTTCAATAAAAAAAAGAATAAAGAAAAAAAGACTGGGAAAACATGACGCCGCAGCAGTTTCGTTTAACTACTGAGTCTATCTAGCGGACAGAGGTGGAGTTCTTTGTTATACAGAATTATGCAATTAAGTTCTACCGCTGTAAAAGCCCTCTTGCCATAGAGGAAGACTTCTGTTATCCTTAGCATAGCAGTCTAAGGACTGGCCTTTGTGATTCAGTTCACCGCCTATAGTCATTATACAAGTCTTTAGTTGTTTCAAAATTCAACTTGTTACAATATCATCATGTCCTTCACAGACACAAACAGAATATGAAGGTCACATATTATATTACTTAGATATTTTTATATTTATTTATACATTTTTGTTTTTAATCTTTCTACTTTGTTACACAACTATATTTTACCTAAATGAAAAGTGAGAAATTATGTATTCAGCAGTGGCTTGGCTTTGGGACTCCAAATTGTGTTGCATGTGATAGGTTTGGCGGTATATGTAACATCTACTATAACAGGTTTACAAATGTTATTATTATGGCATAACTCTAGGGCATAGGTGTCAAACTCTGGCCCGCGGGCCAAATTTGGCCCGCGAGGTAATTATATTTGGCCCGCGAGACAATACCAAATTACTACTATACCATTTCAAATTCAATATGAGAATAATAAAATTCAAATGAGAATAATAAATACTGAGGATTTCTTCAGCTCAGAGCTTGAGCCCAGGCATTGATGAACTAGCATCCAAGAAGAGATGCCAGGTATCTGGCTTGGGCACATCAGATTAGACCAGTATGCAATAATTAACGTTTTCTTTATGCACTTTTTTCTTGCTACAAGGCATGGGCTTGAATGGTTGATTGATTTATTATCATTTTATTTGTAAAATTATTAGCCAGTGGAAAAAGTTTATTTTGGTATTTAAATCAGAAGGCTGCAAATAGAAAAGAGGCCTACAATTTTTATTTAAATTTTATTTATTTAATAAATGAATGCCATTGATGTGTTTTTTCATTTGAAATTCGATTTTGCATGTCTCCACTATTAAATTATATATTGTATGGTAATAAGCGATGCTTGTTCTATATTCAATGTTAAAGCAAAACTTTTTTGGGTCCATATTAAAAGGTTAATTTGTTCAATGTTGGCCCGCGACTTTGTTCAGGTTTTATATTTTGGCCCACTGGGTATTTGAGTTTGACACCCCTGCTCTAGGGCATTTAATACTGCATGTACAGGAAATGTGGCATTGTATAAGACCAATACAGCTAGCCCTCTGTGCTATGAAAAGGTTTGAAAGATGTTGAAATCTATGTTGGACTGAATGTTGCTATATGTAAAAGGAGAGAAACCAAGCAACATAAAGACTTATCGAACACAGCCCTGTTTTGTGATCACTTGAGAAATGGTTATAATTCATTTCTCTGTGTTTCTCCTGTTGGAAACTAAATTCTGCATCTGTGGTAAAGTGGCTACGAGTCAATCAAGAACTGAAGCGGAGGCAGTTATGACACACACGAGTCGTGGTAATTAAAAGGCCTTTATTTCCTATTTGTTTCGTACAGAACTGGTAACACATATGATAAATCGGTATTGAGTTATTTGGTTCCCCTGGTAACTTTACAAGGATCCCCGACGCCGGCCCACATAAGGGGCCGCTGGGAAGTTTGTGAGCAAAGGTTTTGTGTCCAGTCAAGGGCTAAAGCATGCGATCCACAGTAGGCACAAGTACTGACATGAACACGCGCACCACGACACTAGACACGAAGAAACACGGCTAGAGGACACAGCCTTTACTGTCCTCCGAGGCTTAAAAGGAGGATGAGAAGAGAAAGAGGAGAAAAGGAAAGGGGGGGGGGGGGGGGGGGGGGGAGAAGAGTCTCTTTTGAATAGAATTCCGTGGAACATTGAAGGAATAAGAGTTCAAGAGGGAAGCTTGGTATAGTTCTGCATGTTTGGCAGTAAATTCACGTAGGTAAACATGAAGGCAGGCATTTCCCATAATTATCCCGATCGGCCAGGTCCGCAGGAGAACCCGGAGGGCTGGCGATGGTACATTTATGTTTGCATTTCAACATACACATGACATGATTCAGAGACAAAACTGTGATCGGCGGAAAAGTTGGTATTTCTCTTCCATTGGTCCTAATGCACTCCTGCATTCTATGATAGATGCACACAATACAAAATAAAAAGACTTAAAGCAGTGATCACCAATACACAAATAACAAAGAAGAAACATAGCAAGCTGAAGAGGACACAGAGCAACTTTACAGGAATATTATCCGGAAGAGAAGGGTTCTATGATGTAGTATGGATGGTTTCCCTTTTTGAATCCCATGTACCTTATCGACTGATTCAAAATGCCTGATAAAACCAAAGGAGCCAGTAGACAATAAGATGCCCCATGACTTACGCTCTGAAAGCCTTGTGTTTTCTGAGCAGATAAAGCTGTACATTAGGTTACAGCTATCAACATGGAAATTCCAGAACATAACTAACCCTTTTATGACTTGTTGTTCAAAACTCTCACACCCACAGTCTTCGATTTAAGTATGAGTGTCCCGTGCATGCAGACCTGTACTGTGGTTATATAGTGCTATATTGTTGCACCATAACTTCTAAATTTATAAAGGGTCTACGCTCTATCTATTAAACATACATACACTCAAGCACACACAGTTCCCAGTACCTGTCCCCCATAGAACATAACGGTGACTGTCCAGTGGTCACATGTGTGATTGTGGCAATCTGGGCAGTGAAAAAGCATTAAAACAATCAACTTCTTAAATGTGCTATAAATTGACCTTAAATCACAGTTACGTTATCTTCCTATTCTGTCTCCTTCGGCATACAGTGATTTAATTGGGCTTAGACTCGAACATATGGTTGATGATTATAAGCAATTGAATTTATAGCATGGATAAACTGGCAGTATCTTTGAGACACACTGGAATCTTAAAGGGAATTAAATTTCCAGAGGATAAATTGGTCACAGTCTGTGGGTTTGATTGGGACATATTAAACAAAGGATTATTAGAGATTCAATTCAGGCTTGCATTGAAACAGGTAAAATTCAAACTGTGGCATCAGACAACATCAGTTATTTCTTTGCCTTTGCAAAAAAAACGAACGTTTTTGGGAAGGTCTTTGAAAGGTCTTTTCATTAATTCAGGGAAACTTATTCGTATAGAACTGTAACAAAAGCAAATCAACATTTTGGCCACAACTTTGGGAAAATCATAATTTTATATGCATAGTTGTATGGAAAAAATGCTATCTTCAAACATGGGTAAGACTTTAGCTTCTCAATTTCTGTAAGATATTATTAAAACTCTACTCACAACATCGATATTTACCAGTAGAGTAAATGAGTAAAAACACACCCACTGCCAAAAACAAATCAGATCAGTGCCGCTGTATTAACAACCAGCTAGTTCATCAAACTATCTGTTGATAGCTATACATCTTATATAGTCAGAGGAGCCATTCTATATGGGTATAAGAGAAACATAAAGTGAAACCCAGTTTGGCTCATACATTGCACTCAGCCCAAGAGACTAAACACCCATGTAATTTCCAGTAGTACTTCAGAGAACTTCTAGTGAGACAATATCCATGAATCATACTATCAAAACAAGGCATATACAGTACTAATCACAACACTGTAAATTCATGTACCTCTATGAAACGAGAACATCAAAGACTTTGAAAGTAGAAAAAGACACTCACTCCACCAAACTCACAAAAAATATCTTAATGCTCCCGTAGAATGCATTTTGCCCTCTTGATGAACAAAGACATCTGAACGGAATGTTGAGGAAAAACACTGGCCTATAGGAAACTGAAGACGTGTGTTTTTTGTTTTTTTGTTTTCGATAAATCAACTCTACTTACTCAGCGGAGCTCTAAAGAGTTAGTGCTTGAGTTTTATGGCTTTAGTTCTATCTTATTCATCTATCTGTATACACATACATTTATATTGTATTTTAAACAGTAAAATACATAATTGTGAACAGTCAGGTTAGTGAACCAGCTGAATATTTAAAAACACATAGCAAGGGTTGATGAAGAGGATTCCAAGCCATTTGTCAAGTAGGGACTAATTTGTGGTTATCATTTACTAAGCGATAGTGTGATTATTACAAAAGTAAGTCCAATGATTACATACTATAAATACTGACATGACCCACATGCAACCAGTAAATTATGCTATCACAGCAGAACTGTTTAAGTGGTTTTATGCCATTGTTTCGTTCTGATTTAAGTTGTTTTTGTAGACTTGGAGTCCCCCCAAATGGTTGAAATTGAAAAAGAGGACAGATACAAAATTAAATGAACAGGGCTTGTCAACTCAAAATTTGGATCACAAGGAGTTGAAATAGCAAGCATGCGGCTACATTTTCTTCCTACATGAACTCACACAAAGTACTTGACGACACACTTGCTAAAGAAGTTTAGGTGTTGAAATGTTGTTATTAGTAATAGTTCTCTAATAGTATATGACATTCTCTCCAATGATTCATTCATGGAAAATAAATACACATTTGTTTCATTTAGAAAATATACAGTGCACCTTTTTTCCTCCATTGTGTTATTAAAATGACAAATGACATCCACTTACGTACACAAGATATTTTTGCTTTATCTCTAAAACATGCTCTTATGTACATTATTTTTATATAAACATGCAGTATCAACATATATGAACTATGTATATTGGCAAAACTACACACCATTGGGCTGTTTGATTGCTTGCATTTTGTCTTTTCTTTAGTGTTGCTTTAGTAACATAACAAATATGAAATAAATAAAACATTTAAAATCATATGACATCTACTGGACAAACTAAATAACTTTTAGTTCAATGAAGTAATTGAATGTCAATAACCAACCATAATTAATTGCAAAGATCTTTAAACTTTGTGATACTGTAAAATGTTTAAATTTGGTGTGCATTGGATTTGCATGTCCTCTTTTTGGAGCTATTGGGATTCCCTGGAAATTAGCCAATGATTCAATTATCCCTCTAATGTTACATTAAATGCACCTATTGCTTGGTCTGAGTAAGAGCTCATTTGTACAATTGGCTTTAAGCGCAAGAATAACCTCAAATTTTCTCTTAACAAATATACTGAATCCATAATGTTCAGTGAAAGGGCTGGGGGAGCAGCATTTGATTGAAATGTGTCTTCTCCCCAATCAGAAGACTTTCCACTATGAGGCAACTTTTCTGGCATCCATGTGCCACAAACATTTCAATCTCACAACATCCCATCACAAAAACTACATCGATTGAAGAACAACATCAATTTCCACAGAACATAGCAATATCCAGTAGTGCAATTAGATTCAGCAGTTTGGTAATCTGTGTATTAAATACACATGTAACAGTGCCTTCTACCAGACCATATCCTTGCAATCAAATGAGAAAAGAACAAATATACCCAACTAAGAAAAGCATTTTCATAAACAATCACAGATCAACAAACGAGTGAACAAAAGCAACAAAAAAATGCTTTCATATGCATTCTCTTGCTCTTTTTGACCAGGAATTATTCATACAATAAATGATTAAAGCTCTGGTTTCTGAGAGTAGAAATAACAAAAACACAATTGGATATAAAGTGCTTGAGGAATAAAAGAGTTTAAATAAAAAATAAATAAATAAATAAATAATGAAGAAACAACACCGCTAATTGGAAGGCGTCCCTGGTAGTTGAAAATTGCTTATTTTGTAACTTGGAAGGCTTGTCTCCTTTATGACTGTAGACAGATACTAGGATTTATCTGAAGGTAAAATCCTTGTGGTGAGTCCATGACCAATGGCAGTTTGCACCGGAGAAGTGAGATAGAATTAGAGGAATTGGAAGGGGGAGGGAAGGTGGTAGATTGCAGGCAGCACGAGAAACCTTTCAGAAATTTCCTGAAACACGGTCTAATCCAGCCTCATACACAGAGCGGTCTCTTGCATTCCTTATTTCCAGCACAGGCCTCGACGAAAATTATTTTTGAGCGATAACCAATGGCCTTGACATTGACAAATATTCAGTCTGCCATTTTGTGGATGAGCTAAGACTAGTAATGAATCTCAGATCCTGGAAAGGGTTTCCCAATCAAGCATTTTTTTTTTCTTCTAACCTTGTAGAGCGTTATAGCATTACAACCCGCTTAGAAAAAAAGGCATGGAAGTTTCAGTTTTTTCTCAGTTTACCTGAGAACATGGGTAAAAAGATCAAACTCATCAAAAAGGCAGTGTCTGTTGGTAACTTACTGGATATTGTATGTGGCTATCCCTACTTGCTACCCAACTCTAGGAATGTACTTCAAACTAATGGAATCATATTCTAGTATGTGAATTGGCAGGTGTGGAAAATGGTGCCGGAAACACCTATAGGAATGAACCTGCTTGTGTTTTTCCTCTATATTATGGCAGTATAAAGCATTTTTAGTATTAAGCAGTACTCTACGCAAACGGTGTCACTTAAGAAGGGAAGGGGTGACGGATACATTATGAGTAAATGCATTTTGTTACTTTTTTTTTCTCTATTACCTACTATTGTCAATGATTCATGACAATGTAATCACAACCCCAATACAAAAATATATCTAAAGGAAATCAACTGAGCATCTGTCCATTCTGTAACTGGTCTCCTTTTTGTGAATGACATGATGGGAGTTAACATGATACTTTGTTTTCACAAATCTTTTTCTTCTTCTTCACGTTAAACTGTAATTATGTATCTTTTGGAAGAAAGTGGAGGAGATATGGAGTTGGAGAAATCAGATGGTGGGTTGCTTGGGAATACAGGATGATAAGTGAGACCCTGGGGAGACAAAGGGGAATGGGTGGGTAGGTGGGAGAGGGCAGATGGTTTTGGAGGGTTACTTCTTGGCATTCAACGCTGCTAGGGCGGCATCGATATCTTCCTCTGGCTGCAATGGATGCCACTGGGCGATGGGGCGACGTGGGTTAGCCAGCATGTCGGACCAGTGCTTCAGCCCGGCTCCAGTGGACTTGCTGCCCACCAAGATTTTCCCGATGGCGTCGTTTTTGCCGATCTTGTCGTAATCCAGCACTGTGATCACGGCTATGATTTTCTGCAGGAAAGTAATACGAGATAGCGTGTCAATAGGGCTCCAGGAAGGGCCCTGTATGGATCATGCTTTTCCCCTTGATGCTGTACGTTACCTGCATTTGCTCCAGAGGGATCTCAAAGCTGAAGGACTCGTTGTAGTACGGGTTCAACGTGTTCTTCTTCACCGTCGTCTTCTTCTTCTTCAGCTTCTTTCCATTTTGCAGCAAGTTGATCTTCACGTAGGGATCTGCGAAACAGATGGAGTGACAACGCGACAGTGAAAAGACCGGGCTGCCGTTTGCCTTGTGCCGTTCGGAGTGAGACCCAGCTCTCTAAGTGGATCAGGGTGGGCCTTAAAGAGACTGTGATACCGCAGATGGCCAGCAGAGGAGGCTAGGGCAACTTGGCTGGAGGGAGTGCAGCTGCAGCACGAAGAGTGCTGCACCGTCAGCACGTGAGCATGTGAGCACAGACCAAATGGCTGTGCAGAGATCAGCATGCTCCACGTTGTGCCACTGCAATAAGGATTCATGCAGCTTAGTCGCTTCTCATTTCACGGCCACCTAAGCCGTAAGATGCACTTAGGGGCACTGAAATGCATAAAATATATGGTATACATGGGGCCATCAAATAACTCCAGACGAAAAAAAATTGCCTTTGAGGGGGAAAAAAAAGATGTGTTGTTTGTGACAACCATGGGTCCTGCATGAACGCTCAGCAACCTTGCTCTGACCGTGTGGCTCTCTGTGCCTTAGACCAGAGCATGAGCAAAATGTGATATGAATGATATCCTCCCTGCTCGTCTGAAGCAGCCCTCTGCTTACCCTACCTGACAGTCCACCCACGTCCATTTTCTTCAGGTTCTTAGCCTCCAGAACGCAGATGGTGAGCTTCCCAGCTGTGGGGACGTAGCGCAGGGAGATGCAAATATCTCCCAGCTTCTCTGGCTGTGTGGGAAGGTAGGGAAGAAACAGGTTCAGGAAAGGACCAAAGTGCTACTCGTGTATGCGGCATGGTTGCGTAGGATTACGTTTAAAGCGCACCAAAGTCTCTGCTTGCACATTGGTGTGTGTTAGGAGAGAGAAATTTACAAAAAAAAAAAAGATCCATCACGCCTACCTCTTCCTGGTCGGCGCTGTCCAGATCCCGCCACTCCTCGATGGGATGGGCCAGGTCCAGGGTGTTCATGGGGAATTTGAGTTCCCCAATGACGTCGTGTTTGGAGAAGCGGTCAAAGTCGTACACGGACATGACCAGAGTTTTCCCAC